>OY482670.1:144640709-145198209 GCA_960531455.1 Urophora cardui | reverse complement strand
GTTGCGAGTGGCAAGTGGCCAGTGGCGGTAGTTAATGCAAATGCAGCGGAAGGTCAAAAACGGAAGGCGAAAGAGCGCAAAAGAACGGATGTGTGTATGTGGAGCACATCAGGAGGAAGCACAGAGAAAGAGCGATGAAGAAACGAGCAAGGATGTGGTAAACTGAAGAAGATACAGCAAGGATGTGGCAAACAAGAGAAGGGAGAGAAAAGGAGTATAGAGCGAACGCATTACTTAGCGATTAGAGTTCAACTTTCGTTGAACATTTCATTTTCATTTTAGCTCATGGCAAAGTATTTTCAAAAAGCCAAAGACGATACTAAGTAAAACCTTGAAATCTTTTGCTGATTAACATTACACATAGGTAGATTTTCATGTTTTATGCGGCCAAAATTGAATTTTGTGAAGTTGTTACAATTACAGAAAAAAAACATACCCACATATTGGTAATAGACTGGGGAACAATAATTCATCGCTTTTTTCCCGACCCCATACTCTGCACTAGCTCCCAGATGGTCGAAACTTAGCATATCTGAAGTTAATTTTGTTTTTTTTTTCTTACATATTTTTAAGTGCTAGTTTCAACTTGAATATTTATTATTTAAAGCATTTCATTTAAGTAATCGTGATGAATCCTAAAGGTTCAAGTAATTATTAACACTTTTCAATAATATCCTTGATTTCCAATAATTCTAAGTTTATAGTTTTAAGCTTTTAAAGTTGGGATATTTAAAAAAAAATTATCGCTCTTTTTCATGTTAAAAATTGGTTTTGTTATGTTGCTCTGTCAGACTCAGTCAAATTAACCTTCGGACATGATATCTAGTACAATTAGTATTTTTCCGGCAAAAAATTACGTCGCACAAAACCGCACTTCACTACTAGATACAGGGTTTTTCATATGTACCTACAATAATTTTCTTTTTTGTGTTTTATATTTGATTTTAATGTTTATATTTCTAACGCATATCTTGGTTAATGTAGGTGATGCTCGAAAGTAACCGCGATATTTATGAACGATTATTGTTAACTTTTTAGGCAGTATTTTTAATATTTCCAATTTTTCAAAGTCAAGGAAATACTTATCATAAAAAGGGGCTAAGAATTCTAAATCTACATTTTTTTTTTAGAAGATTTTTGAGTATGCAATTTTGCAGCTCATTCAATTTTAATATAATAATATGCAACATTCAACTTTTTGAAAATTTTCTTTGGCTTTTCGGAAATTTTAATTGGAACGGTCTTACGTACATATATGGCAAACACCCTACAGAAAAAAACTTATAAAATCGACGGAATTTTTCACAGCATTGAGAATTTAATTTTTTACAGTAAAATTGGTTGGCTACATAACAATATACTTAGAAATCTCCTAAAGATCTTCTATAAATTCTGGCCGCGCTTTGAAATTTTTAATCCACTTTTAGAAATTTCTACGATTTTTCGGATTTTTTCCATAAGCTTAGAAATCTTGCTTAAAACGATTTTTATTGAAAAATTTTATATATTTTTAAACTAAAATAAGAAAGTAATATTTTCGAAAGAACTCTTTGAAATAAATTTAAAAACTCTGGCGTATGATTTTTTTTTGGAGTCACTGTATATATTTTTCAATAAAATCGACTTTTAACACAAATTATTCAAATTTTGCATTAAACAATCAATTTGGAATAGATGTAGACAATAAAATATTTTTGGCCGCATAAAACTTGAAAATCTACCTATGTGCATTGACTCATATGGCTCTCAATATAATAGACCGCCTATAAGAACACAAGTATCGCCGCTCTCAACTACCAGTTATGTGGGTACCCGGACACTGGGGATCAGCAGAACAACCCACTGGACCGCGAGAAATAATAGGACCAAGTGTAGCGAGCACTGTGAAGTACATCAGGGACTTCATAAGGGAAACTCACGCGAGACACTGGAACTCTAAATATTTCTGTAAAATAACAAATTGCTTTCTGAAAAAACTTGAAAATGAGGTAGCAAACTTGCTACTCAATCAGAGAAGGGTAGGGAGCCTCGGGCCATAGTGGCGTTTATCACAGAACATAATTCATGAGGACAGCATATAACGACAATAGGCATCAGCGAGAGGAGGACGACGGCGGCACAGAGCATTTTGTCTACATTTTTTCGGCTTTTGCTAGACTAAGATTGCGCATTCTCTGGTTGGATGTATTGAGAACGGCGGATACACATTATCTACCACTGCACAAACTTTTCAGATTAATTAAAGAATCTGGAAAGTTTGCAGAGGAACTCTCATTTCACTATGCCAGCTTTTCTCTACATCCTGAACCTTTCTAAAGCCCTTAAGTACAATGGGGAGATATGCCTGAGTGCTTGGGAAAGACATAGTTTTTACCGTCCTACCACAATTCCATTCCATTCCATTCCATTCCAACAACTTTCTCTCACGGACGTACACTCAGGGAAAAAAATTAAAAAAAAACATATGAAAACGTGCTTAGAATGGGCAAAAACGTATTTAAAAGTGATGTAAATACGTTCATTGTAAAATTTTTAAATAAAGAAAAAACATTTTAAATTTAAAAATGTTTATTTTTATTTTAAGCACTATGAGAAAAAAACGCTGCAGTGTTCTCTATACCATTTTCTCTTTCGGATTCGAAATTGTATCCAACGGCATTCTCTTCATCTTCTCTCAATCCGAGTCCCAACTACAAAAATATAGCCTCCGCTTGTTCTTCTTTTCTCTTCTTTTCTACTTCGCCTTAACTGTTTGCTATCTTTATTTCTTATTCTCCCTTTTCTTTTTTATTTTATATTCTCCTCCGGATTCGAACCATGGCATCAACCTGAAATTCAATCCAACGCCATCACATAGTGGAACATTAAACATTATATTGAATTGTAATAACCTATTTATACTTCCATTTTCCTAAAAAAGAATCCATGAATTATATGAATCATTGTAAAAACAAAATTTAAAAAAAATCGATTCTCATTATTGTTTTTGTTGGATTTCTCACAAAAAAATGTTTTCTCACAAAAAAATTTTGAACAAAGAGCGAGTTTTTGAATCAACATTCATTTTCATTTTTAATTTAAGTATGTTTCTTTTTAAATCCAAAATGCATTTTTACTTCAAAAATTTCATTCTTAATTCAAAAATTTAATTTTTAATTTAAAAATTTTCATTGTTAAAATAAAAAAGGTTTGGTTTAAAACGCGCATTATGAAGAGAAAAATTTTATTTTTGATTTTAAATTGCTGTTTTTCCCTGAGTGTACTTCTCGGGCTAGAAAGAGTTCCTTCGTCCGAATAATAATACCACCAACAACCATTTTCTGTGTTTCAGCTGCCCCAAAAATTCTTAACTCACATCAGCGAAAATATGCACATATTTATGTAAGTCAAATATTTTTTCATCAACTTCAAAGCGCAAATGCTACATTTAAGAAATATGTAAATAAATGCAAATTTAATATTGAAAACTTCAAAGCTGGACCGCCAGAAAGCTAATATAAAAAAAATTAAATATTCATGCGCGTAAATTTCAATACAAACAAGCAAAAAAAATGCGACAAAAAGCTTTGCCAAAACACTCAGGCCAGCGGTGCTGTGTGTGCCAGCGGATGGCAGGGCGTATGAGCAACAATTTTAAGTGCATTGATTTTGGAATTTTTACAGCAAAGAAAAATCGAAATGAACTGCTACTGTTGCAGAGAAATTTAATACAGTCTACTGGAATTTAAGGCGCTGCATGTATGTTTAGTAATTGAAGTGTTTTTTGCATGTAAACGAGCATCATTTGAGTAGCTTTTGCCTGCCATCGTCACGTTTGATATGTTTGAAACAAAATAAATACCTAAATGATAGGCTGTTAACAAACTGAGACGCAAATAAATAGCTGTAATAAATTTCGCAAATGATTTCAAATCTTACTTGATCGATAAATGAAGTAGGAAAACGTCTATATGTTTGGATACATTTAGTTAATAAGGCTTACGCTGCTGCTAGTTGGTTGCTTATCAAGGCGTATAAATGCTGCTCATCAATTTTTTGGCGAAAAGAAATTACCGTAAATATTTCTTAAGTTTTTTCCCAAAAAAACAAATATATATTCTTTCATTCTAGCTTTCTCTTTCAATTGTTTTTTGCGCTAATAACTTTGCATATTTTTGTATGCCTTTTCACTTTTATTTAGGCATTATTTATTGTCAGACGGCCTAATTTATAGAATTACTTTTTCTTTTTTCTTATTTTTATTCCTTATTCTTTTTATTTATTTTTTTATTTCATTTAATAATCTTAATTTATTCATTTAATATTATTATCTATTATTCTATTGTATATTTCACACTTAAGTAATATTTTTAACCACATTCGCATAACCCCATTTACTTACATCTTTGCTTTCACACCTCTAAATTCCTCTGCCACTTTTTTTTGTTATTCCAATCAAGCAACTTTTAAAAACTTTTGCAAAAGCTTACTAATGAATAAGAAAGAAATTAAAATGTAGCGCACAAAAAAAAAGTTGGCGTTAAAATTTTCTCAATTCACTTAGAATGCAATAAAGTCGCACGAAAGTGCTAATCTGACAAACTGATTGGCTTAAAAGCGAAAACATGAAATGATTTTTATTTGCACGCGAGGCAAAAGAAATTTTTAGATTAAATGAAAAAATGAAAGTTTTGCTTGGTAATTAAAGAACAAAGTTGGTGGTACAACAGCGCGTATGGTGAGAATGGTTTTCTTTTATTTTTAGTGTTAGAACACATTATATGTAAGTAATTAATGCAAGCGAAGGAGAGAGAAATATGAATAAAATATAATCAATTATAAATTGTGCTCTATTTAGCAAATTTTATATCTATAAAAAATGTTGCGAGAGTTTGTAACAAGCTTCGAAACTCGTGTATGGCTCAACTGATTAAAATGATTTCGTTTTCGTCTTTTTCCCTATAATACCAACACCATTTTAAACAGAAACAAAAATTTGGGTTGCCACCTTCTTAAAAAATTTCGATTAGGTAAATTAATAGAATAAAAATATTATTGTAAATCGGGTATTTTTTTGAATTAATGAAAAAAATTACTAGTATTAAGTACAATGTAGGTATCATATTACAGGAATTCAAGAAAGCTGATCGTTGAAAATAGTTATTAGTGTTGCCACCTGCCAGGGCCGTGCGCACGGGGGGTTTTGGGGGTTAAAACCCCCCCATGACCAAATCTAAGTTGCAATGATTTTGCAAAAATTTTCAAAATACAGTTTATAAATTTTGCATTGAATTTTGACTCATAATTTTTGACAATATTAGTTACAATAATTTTACGGAAGAAGAATTGGTAAAAGTTGCAAAAAATAAGGTTGGCCAATACATAAGTTCGGCACTTTGAATTGCACTTGGAGCTTTCCGAAATTACGAAGTTGTGTAGCATATGTTCGTTTGGCATTTTTAAAAAAATTGTACTGATAACAAAAAATGTTCATTTTGTGAAAACAGTGAGCAGTTTAAATTAACAAGTACTGTAAACAGTACACGGAAAGAAATTTGTATACTTGAATCAAGAAAAATGCTTTCTTGAACTCAATTTAGAAAATTTTTAGGGAAATAAGAAAAATTGACTTAATTATTACTGGAAATAAGAAATTGAGTTTTCCAAAAATGAGACAATTATTTTCTTATTCAAGAACACTAACAAAATCTATAGAAAAAAAATGTTGAAAAAATGTTGAAAAAAAATGTTTAAATAAATAAGAACATCTTTTCTTAAATTTACTTAAATGAAGAAAATCTTTTTGCTAATATCAAGAAGAATTTAAGAAAATTGTGTTTCGACGAATTGGAACAACAAAATACAGCGAAAAAAAAAATTTTAATGAATAAGAAAACGTTTTCTTGAGCGAAGTAGAATTTTTCTTGCTGAATTTGCATTTCCAAAGTACATGTATTTTTTTTCATTTGCCATCCGCTTTGCATATTTCTGAATATTTTTGCAATTCTCAGATTGTTAGTGAAGCATTTGGTATAAGGAGTTCACTATTTGCATCTTAATTTATATTAAATAAAATGTTGTCATTTCAATAAACAAGTCCTAGGAAAATACTAGTTGACTAATTATGGTTTTCTAATCCCTCATGATTAGTTTTCATTTTCCTTATTTTTTACGTTTTTAATATTTTTAGAAAATATTTGCTTAATTTAATATTTAATATTTTCTTATGCCTCAGACACACATGTGGTATGAATATTAGAATATCAATATTACGATTTGGCTATGCTATGAAAATTTTCAATTAAACTACAATATGAGGGTGACACATATGTGGTATAGATCGAAATACTATACTACGATGTGTGTCTCTCGCATTACTTACTTAAGCTCGTATAAGAAAAGTTTTACTTGCAACAAAAAATAATTTCGTAATTTATTTCAAAAAACAAGAAAAAAACACTTACCCTAAGTAAGTTATTTCTTATTTATTTAAAATCCAATTTCACTTGAAGCAAGAAAATGTTTTCTTATTTATTTAAAATCCAATTTCACTTGAAGCAAGAAAATTTTCACTTATTTATTTAAAATCCAATTTTCTTGGATTTTCTTGATATTAAGATTCTAAGTTCAAAATCAAGTCTAATTTTTCTTGTCTCGGCATTGATTCTAGTAAAAAATTCTTTCCGTGTACTATTCAGGACCTGGTTAACTAGGTTTTGATGAATCATAATGAGTTTCAGAAAAGTTAGAGAACATTTAAATTTATGGTGTATGGGTCTGGATATCTGTTTCAGCAAATATGTTTATCTTAGCGAAAAATGTATGCGAATGCAAACCAAAATTAAACCCCCCCCCCAAGGCTAATTCCTGCGCACGGCCCTGCCACCTTCTTAAAAAATTTCGATTAGTTAAACTAATAAATGAAAACATTATAGCATATCGTTTTGATAAAAAAAAAATATAGAAATTCTCTATGCAAAGCAAAAAAATTGTAGAGTGTTGCCACCTGTTTGGAAATTTTTTACTCAATAAAATTTGTAAAACTCAATCAAATATTACAAAATGGATTTCAGTTCAAGGGCGTATAAGAAATCTGATTGTGGGAAATATTTTTATTAGGATTGTCACCTTCTTAAAAAATTCGATTAGGTAAATTAATAAAATAAAAATTATTATAATATAACAATACTTTTTTTTAATGCGGAAATTCTTATTTCAAAACAAACAAAATTTTGAGTATTTCCATCAGTTTGGCATTTTTTTTCTTAATAACATCTGTAGAAATCAACTAACTATTAGATACAATATAGTTATCAAATTACAAGAATTCAAGAGAGCTGACGGCTGGAAATATTTCTGCTGGGGTTGACACATCTTTAAAAAATTTGGATTAGGTAAATAATAAAATAGAAGTACCGTGTATTTTTTTTAAATACAAAACAAAAAAAATTTTAGTGTTGCCACATGTTTGGAAATTCTTAGCTTAATAAAGTTTGTAAAATTAATTACTACAATATGGGTATGAAATTAAAGGAGTTTAAGAAAGCTGGTCGTTGGAAATATTTTTGGAGGGTTGCCACCTGTTATTAAGTAAAATAATAATAATAATAAGTAAAAAAAAAATTAAGTCAAATAATGAATCAAAAGTCACATGCATCGCATATCGTGCATTTTCGCAGAAATTTAAAAATTCTCCACTTACCCCCAACAATTAAAAATTGAATTAAATAAATCTCGTGCTAAGCACTAAAAAATCTAAAAAATTCTCATTGCAAAGCAACAAATTTTTTGAGTGTTGCCACCTGTTTGCAATTTTCTAACTCAATAAAATTTGCAAAAGTCAATTAACTATTACAATATAGGTATCAAATTACAGTAATTTAGAAAGCTGATAGCTGGAAATATTTTTTTAGGGTTGCCACTGTCCTAAAAAAAATTCATTAGGTAAATTAAATAAAAAAGGGAATGCCCTTTGTATGTATTTTTCAAAAAATTACATAAATTCTCATTGCAAAGCAAACAAAAAGTTCAGAGTTCGCAGGAGTTCGACCTGCGTTCCGTTAAGGAAACCAAAAACCCAAAAAAAAAGTGTGTTCCTAACAAAAATTTCAACGTAATCAGAAACTGAACTTTCAACATACTTTTAATTTTATATTTTATTTTATTTACCGCTCACCTTACTTCCGCTAGTTACTCAACTATGCATGTATGTATGTATGTATGTACGCAAGTATGTATGTATGTGTGTTTGTTGGCTCAATGCGCGGCACAAAATAACTCTGGTTGCACACCTGCTGCTTGTTCGCTTATTTTATAGCACATAAATTATAACGGCGAATACCCTCGAATGCCAACTGTGTGTGTGTTTTTCATAGTTTTTACAGTTTGTGAACTACTTACTTACAGTTATCTACACAGCAGGCGTGAATGAAAATGAAAAAAGCTATCACAAACACACACACACGGGCGCACATATTTACATGCAAGATACACAACTACAAGCGCATGCAAATAAATAAATTTGAATAAGTTGCCGGTACTAACAACAACAACTTTTTGCAGCTTATTCATATGTATGTGTTTTTGTTTTTATTTTTCTTGTTTTTTGCTTTTCCAGCGCACAAGGAAGTGCAACATCCTGTTTACAATTTCATTAGCAAGCATATAAAATCGCAAAAAAATTATTGCACCGACGACAAAAACGACAAAAAACACACGAGAATTTTGCAATGAAATTATAAGCGAAAATAAATTAAATGTGTGTGAAAAATAGCAGGTGCAATGTGTGTAATCATGTATGTACACGTGTAAATGCAAACTATGCACATATACCCGCATAAATATGTATGTATGTATGTTACATATGGAGTTGTAGATGCATGTAGCGCCATAACCTCTCACACAATCGCTGCAGATACATGCAACAATAACAAATGCAGCAACAGTTAACACTTAAGTTGCTGTTTTAGTTCATTTACATATATTTTGGTTTATATCCAGCTTTTTTAGTATTGCAATTTCGCGAACATAACTGTAGTTTATAACGGCATTAGCAGGAGATCGAAAAATACATATGTATGTATGTACATACAAAATGTGTTTTACAAATATGTACCTACATTTATATACTTCCAAAGAGCTTTAACATAAAGAAATTTTGCGAAAGTTCTACTTCTCGATATCGAAAATTTGAAAACAATTTACTTTTTCGAAATCGCAAAAAACACCTATTCGATTTCGTAAAGTTCAGCAAGTCCATTTTCAATATAGAAAATTTCCAAAATCCGCCTTTTCGAAAGTTAAATTTATAGAAATCACTTGTTCGAATTTGAAAGCAATTTCCTTTTTCAAAATTGGAAAAACCACCTATTCGATTTCGAAAACTTGAGGAAGTCCATTTTCGATATTCAAAATTTTCAAACTAAGCCTTTACGAAAGGTTAATTTATAGAAATCACCTGTTCGATATCGAAAATTTTAGAAAACCACTTTTTGATTTCAAAAATTTCGTAAGACCGAATTTTCGATATCGAAAATTTTAAAACTTACATTTTTCGAAATTGAAACTTTTTGGAATTATGTTTCTGTATTGAAAATTTTGAAAAACCACCATTTCGATTTCGAAAACATCAGGAATCCATAATGAAAAGTTTCCAAATCATCCTTTTAGAAATCACCATGCCAATATCCAAAACCCCTTCTTAATTTCAAAATGTTTTTTGAAAAATCGTCTTTTCGGTATCGAGAACTTCAAAAAGTTAATCTCGAATTGCAAATTTTTCGAATTCCCTTCATCGATGTAGTACATACATACATACTATATATATTTCGAAAATTTCTGATATCCGCCTTTTCGAAATCAATTTCTTTGCAATTGCAAATTTTTCGAAATCATCTTTTCCATAGAAAATTAAAAAAAAAAACCGCTCTATGATTTCAAAGTTTTCGTAAAACCGCCTTTTCGATATCGAAATTTTCATAGCAATTTTTTTTTCGAAATTCGAAATCGCCTTTTCAAAAAATTAATTAGTTTTCCAATTCATTTCATCGATGTAGTACATACAGTGCGCAAAATCAAAATTTTTGATTTCGTGAATTTTTTATATCCGCCATTTCGAAATCAACTTTTCCGAAATTGCAAATTTTTCGAAAATGCCGTTTCCATATTGAAAATTTTTGAAAGCCGCTTTTTAATTTCAAAATTTTCATAAAATCGCCTTTTCGATATCAATAATTTCATAATAACCTTTTTCGAAATTCGAAATAATTTTTTCGATATCGAAAACTTCAAAAAATAACTTTTTCCAAATTATAAATTTCTCGAAATTGCGAAGTATTTGGGAGGCGATGTTTCAAATATTAAGAATTTCAGAAGATCAACTTTTGAATACTAAATACTTTAGATTTAAAAAGGGAGAAAATATGCTTGCCCGATTTCGATCATTTTGAAAATTGCCTTTTTCATGGCAAAGAGATCGTAAAATTGCTTCGGCATCATTTTCGAAAGTTCCCAATATTTTTCAACTCGAAATTTTCGAAATTAATTTCTAATTTTCTCTACTGGGCATGATGCATTGCGAAATTCAATATGCATACATACACATTCAGACTTTACTTCACTTGCTTACAATTCTCTTTTGTACTTCCTGCCGCAAACAAGCACTTGCTTACTCGTTTGCTTCCTTTAACCTCAACTCGCGGCGCCTTTGCTTATGCAACGAAAAAAAATTAAAGCAACCGTAAAGTTTCCTTGTCTTTTGCTTGTAAGCACATACATACATATGTAGCTTTGCTTTAAATTTATTTTTCGCTTGATTGCAGCGTTCTCCTTTTCTGTTTCACGCTTGTTCTGCTTCTTTATAGCTTTCAAATTATAGCAGTCGTATGTTTGGACATTTTTATAGCAAAACAGTTTGTAATATGTAGTTGAATTGGGAATTTTTTATCACACATGTAACTACACAAATATATTTACTTACTTATATGTAGGTTGGATAGTTTTATGACACCCTCGTAAAATTTAGAAAATATAGCGTGTTTTTGGCGGATTGCTTTGGATTCTGAGAAAATGTGAATGAATTAGGAGGGCGTGGTAAATAGTTATTTAGTGGGCAGCAAAAATTTATATTAAATTTAACTGAGTGTCATTATTAACTATTTTAAATTATAAGTTGTCTCATAATGATCAGAATGAAAAGGGCGCTCACATGGCCCTAGGCCAAAAATTTAATTTTTTCGAAGTAAAGCGTAGAAGGTGCTATGCGAATAAAATGTGTATATACTTACATTAAAATAAACATAACTCATTAATTTTTAAGCAGAAATTAAGTTATTTCTTTTTGGAAATGTGAAACGGAATGCAACTTTCTTAAGCATCCGCACATTTGTATTAAGCTTTTACGTTGCTTTTAGCCTTTCTCGTTTTTACTTTTCCTTTCTTGCGCTTATTTGTGCTTATTTCTTTTCACAACAATGCAATTAATTTCAATTTTTAAGCAACGTGTCTCACTGCATTCACGCCTTAAAAGAATCTTAAGCTTTCTAGCCACTACTTGTTATGTGAATGGTTAAGTAGGTACATATGTATGTATATGGGTGTGTGAAGAGGCTTATAAGTGAGGATATGAGCGAGTATAAGAGGGGAGATATGAAAGTAACTATATTTATGTCTTCTGTTTCTTCTTCTTTTTAATTGACGCGTAACCGTCTAGACGATGCTGGTCGGGTCCAATAAAGCGCGCCAGTCGTTTCTGCTTCGTGCTGCGTGGCACCAATTCGCAATATCAAGGGAGTATGAGTCAGTCTTCACTCAATCTTCTCAGCGCAGTGGAGGTCTCGCCCTTCCGCTGCCATTAGCGGGTTTCGATTGGAATACTTTCTGAGCCGGAGCAACCTCATCCATTCTCACGACTTCACCTAGCCAACGCAGCCGCTGGATCTTTAATCGCTGAACAATGTCGATGTCTGCGTAAAGCTCGTACAGCTCATCATTAAATCTGCGTCGATACTCGCCATCGCTAACTCGCAACGGTCCCCAACTCTTTCAAAGAACTTCTCTTGCGAATACTGCACCGTACATGAGGACGGGAACGATTAGCGTTCTATAGAGCGTGATTTTTGTTCGCCGAGAGGGGACTTTACTTTTCCATTGACTACGTAGTTCAAAGTAGCACTTGTTGACAAGTGTTTCTTCGTTGGATTTCCGTTTCTAGTTTGTAGCCCTAAACATTGACGTGACTGCTAAGATGTGCGGTTTTTTTGTGTGATGATATGAGGTACTTCGTCTTGTTTTCGCTTACAAAATCCATCTCTTGGCCAGCAGTTGCATACTCTTGTAATACAGGCGATTAAGTTTTGCAGCTCGAATTATCTCTTCTAGCATCAAGTTGACGAAATCTAGAATCTAGTTCCTTCAAAAAGATCAAACTTAACACTTTGCCATTTAGATTGAGGAAATGCACATGATCTTAGACTTTGATGTCTTCCTAAGAATGCATTTTAATGCCTCTTGATTACATTATACTTCCCCTGAGACCTACATTAGTCAGCAACTTTCTGTAAGGTCACCTTAACCCTAATCACCGAATTTTGAAAAGTTACGTAAAACCGAAAGTGAGACTCTGAGGCTCACCTATGGGGAAATTTTGAAACACATTATTTTGGTATTTGTTTTTTATTTTTATTTATGCATTAATGAATGCAGAATCATTTTTATACATTCTTATAGCGGTTTATGACAATTTTTTTAGTATAGAAAGGTAAAAAATGTAATTTCATAAAATAGGGTATATTAATGAACTGCAATTTTCATACATTTTTGTAGTTGTTGAATGTTCATTATAAATGGTTTTATTACATCCCTTATAAATTTGTTTTTGTGCACACAATGAGAAAAACTACGAATCAAATGAATATGAATAATTTTTTCATATGATCGCCCCTAATATATATTTTCCGCGATCAAATTCCAAATTTTTAAAACGCGACGTTCGTGGTGAAAATACTTACGCATAAAAGCAGATGATCGTTCGTTTCTCTATCTGAATGCATCTTTTCCGTAATTTAGAATCTCAGTAAACAGAAAATGATAAGATTTTAATGGTTTTGAAATTGCTGACTTTACCGTTCTACATAATTTTATGACATCATATGATCTAAAGATCTATGGTGAAATACGACGAATTCACCAAAATCCCGGGGAAGTATGGTGAGTTCACAATGTAAAAACCTCACTGGATAAATCTTGTAAACAACAGATTCAAAAATTTAGTTGAATTTTAGAAATGTAAGCTTATTACGATAAAGATACTTAAGGTGAGTCTCTGAGGCTCACTTTCGGTTTTTCGTTACAATTTTATACGATTGCAAAAAAATTGTTAAAATAAATAAATAGCGCAAAGATCAAAATTATTTCATAATTTATGAACACAAATAGAGAAATACCCAAAATTTCAAGCAAAAAGCTTTTTTGGTTTAGGAATAATTCGCTTTTAAACTTTAAAGTGAGACTGAGAGGCTCACTTTAGAGGATTAGGGTTAAAGTGTCGACGATTATTCGGAAGCCACAGAACACATAAGTAATGAGCTGAGCTGTCAACGATCTCTACAGATGGCCAAAACGGAACTATTTGCATCCCACATTGATTCCGGCTACATAAAGAAACCATATGACAGACGAAATTTCAATGCAGGCTATGAAGAGGACAGATGGCATTGCCTCTTTACGAAACAACAGTTAGGAGTGCCTTAACGCAGATTTTACAAATGCGATGTGAGAAGTAGACAACAGTCATCAATCTCACCTGCAACAGTGCGACTTTTAGTATAGCTAGACTGCGATGCCAGATACACCCTTTTTCTAAAAGAACCTATATCAAGTTGCGGAAATCGATGTATAAGATTTGGCAACTATTATTGAGCTTTGCAAGTGGTTTCAAGAGGAGTAGTAACAAACAATTTTGTAGTAACGCAATAAGCATCTCTTTATGATCTATGTGAGCCTAACAATGTATGTACATGTGCGACGAACTCCATTACAGCTGAGATAGCATCTATACGGTGATTTTCTCTTAGTAAATTGAATTTGAGCTATTTTTTATTATCACTAATCAAACACAAGTAAAACATTATTTCCCAACCCATTTTGAGTAATGCAAATGATTTTCTTGTATTTTCTTGTTTCACTTCACATTATAACGCCAAACGATATTTTTTTCGATAAAAGCTTTCAACGGCAACAAACAAAAAAAAAACTGCGAAAAAATTTCGAAGCTCACAAATTAAGTTTAAAACCAAAAAAAAACACAAAATTTGAGAATAAAAAAAGTAAGAAATACTGCAGTTGATTTAAGTAAGAAGCAATTTAGGCGAAAGTGATGAAAACAGAATACGGCACACGAAAGCGAAAAAGCGATAAATTTACAAAAAAAAAAAAAAAAACTCACGCCATTCAGCCGACAGACAGCCAAACCAATTCATGACCAAAATGAAACAATCACAGCGTTTTTTATTATTATTATTATTTTTTTTTTTCGCAAATGGTAGTCCTTTCGTTGTCATTGCTGCATTATCGCATTCTGCCACACAGCTAGAGTGTGCTGTTCCCGCCCAACGCCTGCCGCATTACTAGAATGTGCTCTCCGCCCACCGCCTTACTACTGCCTTGGCACCAGCTTTCAACAGCGTTGCCACCGCGTTGCTACCTTGCCACAAGTAATGCATTGCCTTTTGCGCAAATAATCAAATAAATCAGTTAAATTGAACAGCGCTGTGTTTTTCTTTTTTTTTTGAGAACTCGATTATTCATACATATACCTAGTTGCTAACAAAAATTTGACTTACTCATAATACGGTATGTATTCGGCATCAAAAAAATATATCACTAGAGCTACGAGTATGTCTGCGACCAACATGCCATAAGAAATGAAGTGATAACAAATATATACATTAGGGTGCTTTTAATTTGTATGAAAAATTTAAAAGTTCATAAAAAGACTGTATCACCCCCTCAATCTGTAGTAACATGGTCAAAGATATCACACATAAATTTTGGTCCCGATTGGTGGCGGTTAAGGCGTGGCGCATTAAGGTCAAAGTTCAGCAAACTCTATGAAGGGTCAAAAAATCAAAATATTTTTTTTTAATTATCTAATACCCAAAATTAATACTTCTATACCCAATGATAACAAATATAAATTTTGGTCCCGATTGATGACGGTTTACTTGTGTTTCAAGGGAGTCAAAGTTCAGATTACCATATGCGACACTAAAAACGTAAGTCTTCTATGGCAATATGAACATTGACCCCCTTAAAACACCACTAAACCGTAATCAATCGGAACCAAAATTTATATTTGTTATCCTTGGGTATAGAAGTATTAATTTTGGGTATTAGATAATTAAAAAAAATATTTTGATTTTTTGATCCTTCATAGAGTTTTCTGAACTTTGACCCTAATGCGCCACGCCTTAACCGCCACCAATCGGGACCAAAATTTATGTGTGATATCTTTGACCATGTTACTACAGATTGAGGGGGTGATACAGTAAAATATCGTTAATTTGAATTTTAAACGCACTCTAATATACATACATATGTATTTCTCAAAACTCGCAACTGGGTATTTAAAATTTAATTCAATTCGAATCCATTGAATTGCCTACTTATTCGCTTTATGCGTTTGTTTGTTTGTTTGTCTGTTTGTTTGTAGCAAAGCAAACTTTTACATTTTCGTCGAATTGAAATTGCAATGCGCAAATCGGTTGCTAAAGCAATAAGTTAGTGTGAGTTAGTGTAAAAGGAGAAAGAATAAGGGTGAGGAGACAACGTACAGGTGGGCGAGCAGGAAAGCAGCACACTCACCTGGCGTGTAGCACAAACACACACACACACACACACACACACACAAACAAAAGCACAGGAAGCTCCACGTAGTAAATTGAAATGTTGCTTGCCAGCGCACACACACACACTGCACAGAGTGCACGAGAAACAACAATTACAACAAAAATAAAAATGAATCAATTTTCGAAAATTTGCAATGCGAAAAATACAATTTTCGCAAAATAATAAACTTTGCAGAGCGTGAAAACTATTTGAATTTGAATTTGAATTTTATCGCTTGCTGCTACTAGTTACTAGTTGGCAAGTTTGGCAATGATATGTGAACTTACCCTGTAGGATGTCGGAGTAGACTTAGTATACTCCTTAAACTAGACTGTAAGTGATTGTAACTGGTTCGAAATTTGGTCCAATCCCATGTAAAATTCTATTTACATTTAACATTGCATGTCCTAGGTCGAAGTCAATTGTCCCTATCTGCATTACATTCGGACCAGCTTTAGGTCGATTAGACAATTGTGCATTACAGTCGGAATATACTTTTTCTATATACATTGGTCTAGACCTTTTCGCATTACAATCGGAGAATACTTATGCTATATAGATGGAACCATTTCTCATCTCTAATTTTTCTATTTATTTATTTAATTTATTTTATTTTATTAAACAATTGAACATTATATCTAAAAGGAAGGAAGTAAATAAATACATGATGCAGAAAGTAAATAACAAATTATACATAAGCACATGCATACATATATTGTTATTATTTTTGTGACGCAATAGACACATCAGCTATATTTTCCGCGATGTCATTTAATGATTAGACTCGGTCAACCGCCGCTGTAAGAATAAAGGCGTTAGTTTCAATAGAAAATGTGTTTTAATATATAGCTACATTGATTTCACAATACCTTTTTCCAACGGTTAAAATATTGGGTCATATTAATAAAAGCCAAGCATTTGCTTTTGCTTAAGATTTCAGACCCTTTACTCAAATTTTGAAATTTTGTTCATACAAATTAATGTCAAATTTCTGAAATTTTGAGTAAAAGCATCTGCTTGGATTTTATTAATATGGCCCATTGTAATAAAAAACTAAATAATTTTCAATATCCTGCAAATTCCTCAGAAATAATGGGAAAATTTATTTTTAATAATCAACAATTTTCCGTAAGAACAGTTACCATGGTTAAAAATATTTCAAAATACAAATTACGTATAACAAACAATGCACAATGTGCATTACATTCGGACCAATTTAAGTCCAATTGACCTACATTTACCGCATTACATTTGGACTATTTTCGAGGCAATTGACCTGCTTAGCAATACATTGCATTATTTTTTTGAACTCTCTTTGGTCTACTTACAATGCAACTATACCTAGGGCTATAATTTTAAGACAATTGTCCCCATCGTTCCTTCAGGGTACATATACACATACACATACATATGCACGTAAATATGTACATATATGTATGCAAATGTGGCGACTAAGGTTGACTGCACATTTAGATTTTTTGTTTGTTTTTGCTTTTGTTAGGTCAGCATGCCGCCAGCAGTTAATTTGCAGGTGCACATATAATAATTTGTTTAGCAGTTCTTGGTTATTTTTACAAACATTCATGCGACACAGCAGCGTAGAATGGACATGCATAAATATTCCATATATTTTCATTTGAATGGAAATTTAAATCTAGAAAAATATTATATTGGCAATTTTGCTGAAATAATCAATTTTATATAGAGATTTTCATTCAATTGAATAGCAGGTAGCATCAAATATACGCAGAGGAATTTTTTTCACAGAGAAATAAGGTAAGAGGAGTAATATTTGAAGGAAGATGAAAAAAGGGATTGTCAAACAAGAAAATTTTTGCCTTTACTCATTTCATTTTTGTCTTCTTATTCTTTTTTTTATTAGTGTCAGTAACAGTAACAGTAACAGTAACAGTAACAGTAACAGTAACAGTAACAGTAACAGTAACAGTAACAGTAGCAGTAACAGTAACAGCAACAGTAAAAGTAACAGTAACAGTAACAGTAACAGCAACAGCAACAGTAAAAGTAACAGTAAAAGTAACAGTAACAGTAACAGTAACAGTCACAGTCACAGTAACAGTAACAGTAACAGTTACAGTTACAGTAACAGTAACAGTAACAGTAAAAGTAACAGTAACAGTAACAGCAACAGTAACAGTAAAAGTAACAGTAACAGTAACAGTAACAGTAACAGTTACAGTAACAGTAACAGTAACAGTAACAGTAACAGTAACAGTATCACTATCACTATCACTATCACTATCACTATCACTATCAATATCACTATCACTATCACTATCACTATAACTATCACTATCACTATCACTATCACTATCACTATTACTATCACTATCACTATCACTATTACTATCACTATCACTATTACTATCACTACTACTATCACTATCACTATCATCACCATAAGCATCAGCATCAACATCACTCTCAGTATCAGCATCAGTATCATTATCAGCATCACTAACACTCTCAATATCAGCCACACCCCTAATATCACCTCTCAATCTCGCACGCGCTTATTACTCATATCAAATTAGGTATATCAATTTACTGTTCTAACGAAAAATAATAAAACTTTCCTCATCAACGCCACCAAAAGTGTCGCAAAACAAATTTGTTTATCATCTATTACACGCCACAGCCCATAAGACAACCCTGAAACTTTATAATTTTACTTATTTGTGTATTCATTCAAGCGAAGGACAATGAACAACGTCCAACACTTGTGTGCCACCGCACCAACTTCTTCCTCTCTACTTGCCTTTATGGCTACATTTCATAGTTTCTTAAGTTTGCTTATAGTCTTGTGTAGGTGTTTTAACATTGGCCTTGTGTGCCTTTTCAATACTAATATTAACGACTCTCACGGGAAGTGTTACAAATTAAACGTGATGATTGCTTGACTCAAGGCTCTTAACTTAACGCTTTTGAGTTTTCTCGATTATTTGTTATGTTAAATTTGTATTTATGTGTGTGGATGCTCTCGTGTATAATCATTTATGTGTGATGATTGTGGTCCTAGCAGCCACTATTTGCACTGAGGAAATGGTGAGTTGGTGGCAAGTTAAGTGCAAAATAATAATTGAGGTCATAAAGTGTTTGCTGTAAATTTTCCTACTCTTCTAATAATGTTAAATATAGTATAAAAGAGATGGGCTTTGTTCTGAAATTCTAAAATACTGCAGTGCCTCTTCAACTTTTTAGTGATTCAAAATCGACTGCTGAAAGTATGCTTTAAAGAACTTTTATCGCATATAAGGTAAACAAATATCCTTCTAATTCTATACTATACTATTCTTATAATACTTTTTAACTAAAATTTGTTTGAGCTTTAGAAATAATTTTATTGAATCTTTTGAACGTCAGCGCCCGCTATGGGCTTTTTCTGATAAGATATCGCAATTAAACAGCGCCTTTATTAACCACTTGTATTGATCATCATTATCACATCGAACTCGATAGTCCCACCACAACAAACCATTAAATGTCAAGTTCATCACAACCGAAGTGGTCTAAAACATACCTCTCCCGAAACACACAAAAAAAGTATGTATTTCAAAACCACCAACAACGCCAAAGTCTATTGACTTCTGTGACTGCTAAAATAGTTTAAGCTATCAAATTTCGACAGCAAGAAAAAATTTGGACAATTTTGACAGTGCAAAAATTGCATTTCAACAATTTTTCTAAAACAACAAAGAAAACAAAAAAGTTTTTATTGCATACTTACTTTTTGTGAACAAACAGACAGCAATACTAGATAAATAGCTTAAGTGGTAGACGCATGCAACAAAGAAAAAACTGTTTCGAAAAAAAAAAATACACGCAGAATGAAAGCAATGTGAGAGCAGCAGATAACTCACAGCGAAACGAAAATCCAAAATAGGAAAAAAAATTAAGCAGAAAAAAATTTCAAAGTTAAAAGAGTGCAGAAACGATAAGAATTGCAGACAGCCGTCAGTTGCCAGCTTACATACAAAAAAACAGACAGCTAATTCTATTCAATTCAATCCTTTTGGGACATTCCACACAGACACACACTTATACACCGACACACAAACATACACCAACACACAAACACATATACAAAACTTCTCTAACGCATATTTTATTTAGACCAGCGTTGGGCAAAGTAGCTCCTGGTAGCATTTTGCACTTAGGAGCCGACTTTGCACATTTGGGTGATGGTGAGGGACGCAACCAAGTGCAGCATAAGGGAAGAAGAACTGAGGAAGAACTCACTAAAACATAAGCAAGATTGAGAACGAGAGAGTATGTCGCCGCCTGTATTCGTGGCAGTGATGGAAAATGAAAGTTTCCAATTGTGTCAAATTTGTACAAAAAGTGGTGAATTTTTGAATTTCATTGTGCAATCAATTTGAAAATCGTCACTTGGTACCATTACCTTGATAAAATAAGTTTACAGCACATATTGTATAATAAGGATCTCATACAAAACCTTTCTTACGCATATTTGTGCGTCCTACTTTTATGAAGATTACTTTATAATAAAGTTTATATGCCTTCATATTAAAAAAAACAACCGTCTGTTTACTATGAAGCAAACAAATATCGCATTGTAATCGAAAAATATTTATAACCTGAATTGAGTTTTGCAGAATAGTGCGAAAATCAATTGATTATACATAAGTGCCTTGCTACTTCCCAAATAACCGAAAACTGCATAGGCACGAGTCATTTTCCATCACTGGTTCATGCCTGAGAGGCAGTGTGCAGCAGTGTTGCCGCAGCGTCAAACAATTTGGTATCACAAATTGGTACTTTCATGGGTTTTTCCTCGTATCACCTAAAAATTATTGAAAAAAAATTAATTAAATGGAAGGCCAGCTTAGCACCTTTCATTTGGTACCAATATTGCTCAAAGTCTATCTGGGTCGCTCTGGGTCCACATTTAGGCCCGTATCCCGAGAAGTTCCCACTTATTGAAATTCTATATACCCTATCATGTGCGTTAATACCACATGGATCTACTGCAAAAAATTCATAAAGATCGGTTGATTAGTTTGGGAGTCTATAAAGGACAGACGCACATTATTTTTTGTATAACAGATTTTATTTAATACTAGCAAATACCCGTCCCGCTTCGCAGCGACAAACAAAAGCTTTTATGTTATAATGGGTCTCTCCCTTTACCTTTACCTTTACTTTTACCTTTACATTTACCTTTACCTTTACCTTTACCTTTACTTTTACCTTTACCTTTACATTTACATTTACCTTTACCTTTATCGGGACCACCCATCACCATCCGAGCTCACTACTTGAACCATTTCTCGGAAACTGACTCAAAAAATAACAATGAAAATATCTGTATGTTGAAGCCCTGCTCGACACCTTTCATTTGATACCAATATCGCCTAGAAGCATTCGAGGGTCATCCGGGTCCACGTTTTGACCCATATTTGGGGACCCGGCCTAGGCATCGCAATGAAAATAACTCTATGTTGAAGGCCTGCTCAGCACCTTTCGTTTGATACCCATATTGCTCAAACACTTGCTGGGTCACTCTGGGTCCACATTTGGGCCTATATTCCGGGAAGTTCCCACTTTTCCGAAATTCTATATACCCTATTATGTGCGCTAGTACCACATGAATCTACTGTGAAAATTTCAAAAAGATCGGTTGATTACTTTGGGAGTCCATAAAGGACACACACACACACACACATTCATTTTTATATAATAGATAAGAGAATTTATAAATGTAAGTTCTTGAATTTTGACATTGCTAAAATAATATAAAAATAAATTATCTATCTTCTATGAATCGAATGTGAGTGAGTTTCATAAACCAAATAATATTTCCACTAAAATAATATATGTATTGTAGGAGCGGCAACTCTGGGGGAAGAGCGCCGTTGTCAACAGGGAGGGTGTCATTGTTTAAGGATTGTATAATAGATGTTTTTTAGTACTCTTTTCTTGGCAAAAATTGTATTATTTTGTTTCCGTACTACGGCAACACAGTTTAAGAATTGTTGATCGTGGCTGAGAGTTCGTGGTTTTGGTTTTTGATTTTTAGTGTTTCCGCAGGCTTCTTGCGATGAACATGACGAGCGAGGGAATATACGCTTATTTTAATTGTTTTACATTCCCCTTATCACCGAAAAACAAATCAGCCCCTCTCCTTCCTCTTGCTGGCTCCGAGGCTGCTGCAAGAGCCAAATTTTCGCCCATCACTGATTTAGACGATTAAAATAACTGGCGAAAAATGCCAACAATCACACACAGAGAGAGAGAAAGAGTAAACGTTAAAAATCTGCATCTGTCTAACAGTGAAGAAAGCGAAAAAATTTAAGAGGAAAAATACATCAAAAGCAAAAAAAAAGCAAACAAAAAGAGCTGAAAATGAAATTGGCAAATCTGGCAGGAATTATCAATGTTCGTACAAGCAGCTAAGCGGATAAATGCCGTTAAAGTAACCAGCTTTCAAGGCAAGCAGACAAGTTATGTGTGAAGTAGAACTAGAAGTAGAAGTAGAAGTAGTAGAACAGAAAAAAGTGCAGTAAATCAAGGATGTATGAGCAACAATTGCGACAGACAATTAAATGTAAAACAACTTGTTGGACGTTTTGCTGATTTCTGTGTTTGTGGCAAGAAAATTTGGTAATATTTTAAATTTATTTAGTAGAGGAAAAGTAAAAGGTTATCTTATAACACTTAAAATTATTTTCGTGCTAATAAACATAATTTAAGTATAACACTGTGACACAAATTGAAGGTTGTTGTTTTGGGGCGCGCCCAAGAAGAAATGTGTTGTTAAGAAACATATGAATATGTAGTAAAATTGCACGAGCTTTAATTCCGCCTGAGAAGATCCATAGTGAAATTTTATGGCGAATAATTTTCTTGAACATTTTAACCCTCTAACGACCTTCAAAGTACTAATTTTTTTAGGACCTTTTAAAAAACGGGTCAAAACCACATCTTTGGGGGTGTTAGCGGTGTTAAAGTATTCTACAAAATTAAAGCTCGTGAAATTTTACTTTATGTTTCCTAACAACATATTTCTATTCGATATGTATTTTAACCCTTTTTTCATTAATTTAAAAATCACTCAGACGAAATTTCCCAAATTTAAAATGGCAATAAAAAAAATTTTACCTCAAGGAGCAAAACGGTTTGAAGCTTTTAAGATATGGCCAAGCAATTTGACTAACGAAGCCATATAACAACGTCATAAACTTTACAACAACATCAATGAATGACGCAAGGCAATGAATGGCCGCTGTGGTGCAGTGGGTAGAGTGCTCGCCAACTATGCCAGAAGTCTCGGGTTCAAACCCCAGTCCGAGCAATACACCAAAAACAATTTTTCTAATTAGTAAAAATCTAATTATTGGGTTTTTTAAGAGCAGCGGTCACCTCTCGGCAGTGGGCGGCATACCCATCGAGAGTATTTCTGCCATGAAAAAAGCTTCTCACAAAAAATGCATTCGCCGTTCGGAGCCGGCATAAAACTGTAGATCCACCCAATTAGTAGGAAAAACAAAAAGGAGCACACCTCGAATTGGGAGAGAAGCTCGGCCATAAAACTCGTCAGAGTTATAATAGCGCAAGGCAAATGAAAAAAATGCTTTCATACTAAAGTCACAAGGAAGATATTTAAAAAGCAACGAAATACAATAAAGCAAAGTGATTGAGCACCAGCGCGCATTTCAGTTGTTTTTGATAGCCAAATTGAGCCAAAACGTTGTTGCTGTGGGCCATAATGGGCCACAAGAGCCATTAGCTGCTCATCCTTGTGCTAATAGATGAAATCCAAGCATAGTTATAGTAAATCCAATACAATTCAATACCCAACATGATAAATATTTCATTAGATCCAAGAATAAAGATAACAGTTTGATAATTGATCATCTCAAATGGCTGATTAATCAAAATGTTTGTAATGTATGTATGCATTTACGTTCTTTGATAAATTTTTTACGTATTTTCTCATAAAAAATAGCACACAAGTAGGTGCATCCAATATAATAAACTGTGAGTAGGAGCGACAGCATACAAAATTGGCAGACAAACCCAATTGCTTTTTTGCTGCAGCTACTCAACAAGAGTCATTTCACTCGTAAATATATACTTCTATACATACATACATATGTATGTAACTAGGTACATTATTACACATCCTCATACACACGACAAGTTGTAAGTCACTGAGTGCTTTACTGCAGTAAAATAGTTAGATAGTAAATGCTGATCAAAGTAAACAAACATGCACCTAATATGATGTATGAGTACAAAGTACATAAATGACAACACGAACGCTGCTAATCATAAAAAATTGCAAGTTGCTTATACGGCATGTATGTTGGTACATATGTCAGCCAATTGAAATGAAGCACTAGCACATAAAAGGTTGCACGCTACAAAATGTAAAGAATGTGATGCTATTAAATGATATATGATTATTGATCTGCTACGTCATTCCATCCACATTCGTTTAAAACATAAAGTGATTATTAAATGAGGGAAAGCTTATTTTGCTTTTGTTTTTATTGAATGTCACAGACTTAAACATATGGTGTGGTGTCACCTTTTCTCTGGAAAATGGGAATAAATGGCACTGCTCTTGAACAGTTTTACAGCTGTCGATAGTCATTTGGAGAGCTAAATTAGCTTAGAGCTGCTTCGAAATGCATGAAAATGTTTCGGGGTCCATTAAGCATAAACAAATGTTGTTTTATAAAAACTAAAATTTTATATTTTACAATTGAAAAGAAGAATATTCAAAGGTATACAGCTCGAGCAAGTTTGATTAGAGTCACTTATTCAAGTAGATTGACTAACCAGCTGCCGCTTATATCATTAGCTCAATTAATATTTATTAAATTTGCAACAAACTGCATTAGAATTTAAAAATAATTCCACTCATTACATTTCCAAAACTCCAATGCACACAGAAAAATTTCTTTTTTTTTTTTTTTCATTTAACACTCATTACATTCCACCCTAAAGTCAATCAACAAACTCAAAAAGAATTGCAATTGCTTTGAACGCCAAAAACTGTTAGGGTATTTCAAACTAAACCACTCACACACATATAACAGCCAAGTAACAAACATTACACATATATAAACCCTACAACAACAATACACATTCAAACATCACAAAAACCCTGCAAAAAAATGCATCAGCCTAAGCTGAAACATATGCTGTCCAAACCGAATACGCTGGCAGCGCTGATTGCTGTTATGCGCGCATTCGCTCTGCTCCAAACATTGTAATATTTAATCTTCTGTTATGCGCTCATATATCAAATAGAGAGAGAGGGAATTAAGTTTTACTAGCAAACATGGGCAAAGAGAGCACAATATTAAATATGCCGCAACGCTCAAGTTGCGCAGAAAATGTGAATTATGGAGCAAAACAAAAAACGCTGTTTTATTATACCTTATTATCTATCTATGTATATATTAATAGGCTAACATTTTTTCCATACAAACAATTGCCAGGCTGTTTAGCACATTTAACATACTCATATCCACATAAAATTGATATGGATGTGTTCGTATGAGTTAGCAGCAGTGCATAGGCATATAATTTTTTCTATAAATTATTTAATTTGTTTATAATTAATAAATAAAATTTTTAGTTAAGAGAAATAGATATCATAAACGTGTTTACAAATATCGTAAAAATAGTTGAAGAGTCGCTTTAATTTAAAATCGCTCTCTCTATTTTATATGCATTGGCCCAGTTTACGCTCAGATCAAAATCAACGCGGCCAAGTATCTCCTATTGCTTTTCCATTAAAGAGAAAAATGAGAGAGAGGGCGGGAGAACGCAATGAGTAATTTTAATTTTGACCAAGGCATATCTAACAGGTAGGCTCGGCGGCCAATTGAAAAAATTCTTTTTTTATTTACAAAGGTAGAGTGTAATGTCAAAATCAAAGCGAATTCACATCATGGCCAATCGGAATGGACGAGCCCCAAGCGAATTCAGATTTTAACCATGGCGAAATATCATTTTGACATTACACTCTACCAATTACAATAACAAAATACATGGGAAATTTCTGAATTCGCCACCGGGCCTACCTTCCTAGATCTGCCTTGATTTTGACCATGATTTCGCGTCGGACCGTGATCAAAAGGGCAAATCAGTGTTGCGTTACAACTGGAATTTGGAAAGTGTTGCTTATCTCCGCGAAAAGGAATAATTTTTGTACCAATACAAAGTTGAAAAAATAAATTGCATGGTCGAATTTCGAGCACTGGCGATACTAGTAAGGTATTAAAATGTCATATAATGTCTTATTATAAGAAATGATTCAATCCTTATTTCCCATGCCAAAAAAGCCTTATAATAAGTTATGTAAACACCACCAATACCCATTATCAGGAATTATCTAAGCCTTATTCCCATGGCGGATAAGCCTTGAGAATAAAGTTTCCTCACAGATAGAGAGAGGGCGAGTAGTTTTTATAGCCTGATGACATCAACACAGAAAAATCAGCCTTATTTAGGCATTTGACAACAAAACTTTTGGTCGCTTAGAATTTGCATACATTAATTCGTAAGCCTTTAAATCGTCTGGAATAGACCTTAAATAAGGCGTAGATTTTTTTGGAGGGCAAAAACACACATTCAAACACACACGTACTTTTAAAACGTTTCACTTATGACACGTATGAATAGACAAACTGAATGAAAAAAGAAACATTCAAACCAAAGCGACAAAAAGTAAAGGAAACAAACTTATGAACTCAATTTTAGCAGCTCGTGTAGAACGTTTAGCAAAAAGTTAAAACAAAAACAAAAATAACAACAACAACAACAACAACAACTCGACACAAGTGAAAATAGTGTAGCAGACAGGCGGTGAGCGATGAGCATTTGGACGATTGGTAGCGGTTTTTATCATGTAAAAGTCGCTTTGAATGTCGAATGTTGTTTGCGATAGACGAAAAAAAAAGAAAAACAAAATGGCGGATTGGCAATTGGCAATTTGGAATTCTGAATTGCCTGCCATTGCCACACAAATGTTAGTTATGATTAAATGATGTTTTGTTTGAAAATGGAACACTTTGTCATTTGTTTCTCTTTTTTTTTTTGTATTTTCTTTCTTTTTGTACATTTTTTTTATTTTCTTTCTTTTTTGTACTTTTTTTGTCTTTTTTTGCCTTGTTGTGTTTTGTTTCTTCTTTTCATTTTTGCTTTTTCATTTCATTTTTCTCGTTTTGTTTTTTGCTTTATTGTTTGTTTGCCCGCATGCTCTCTTATTCAGGCCAGTTTTTCTCTATTGACTAGCTGTAATGGATTTTTACTTTAGCGAGTTGGTAACCATTCAAAGTTGAAAGCTTATCTCTGTAGCAGCTGACATGCAGTGCTCATCATATCAGCTCGGGAGAAAGCACTTAGTTGCTATATTGAAAATCAAGCAAAAGCTCAATCAAATGCAGAAAGAATGGAAAAGCAGCGCTCATACATATGAATCGTTGATTTAAATTATTAATGAATTGACTTATTGTTCTTCTTGTTGTAGTAGAAGAAGATCGAAAGTGCGAATTTTCTACCTTAGTTCGACTTTCTTCATTGAGACTTTACCTTAAGTTGAGTTCTCTGCTGCTGGTGCTTTCATGAACTATCTATTCCTAAGCTATATTCTTAAGTTCTATTCAAATGGATTTTTGGAGACATATGGCAACAGATCCCTTAGAAGTTTTGGGTAAAGTTTTTATATGCTCACATTAAGTTTAATTTTTTCTAGATTTTTGCAGCAGTGGCGGTGCTAGCATAAATTGTTTGGACAAGCCTATGGGTTCCGTCATTGACTTTGATTAAATTCGGTTTGCATATGGGTAAGAATATACTATTTCAGCAAAAAAAAAATTATGTTTGAATTTTTTGACGCAAAGTTGGGGAAACGTTACATATGACGGGAGCTATTAATGGCTAGTTTAATTTTTTTATTTCGCATATTTTTGCGGAAGTTATTGCAAATTAAACTTTTTTGTAGGCTTTTAAACAAAAGCCTGTAACTTTGTAAGTAATTATCCGATTTTAATGAAAGTACTAGGATACTACAGTTAATTAATCAGGCTTCATGTTGCTTATCTTATATTTTGTGAAAAAAATTTTTTCTAGAATTTAAACGCAATTACCTAAAAAGCAAATTTTTGTTTTTTTGCTCTACGCCTTGACAAAATTTAAAAACATGCGTCAATTAAGCGCAAATCTATGAGGAATCCAAATCTGCAAAAAACAATTTCCGGATTCCATCAACTTTCGAAGTTATGGGCAAAAGAGTGTTGATGCATTGCGTAAAAAATTTCCATTTTCGTCATCTCAATATACCACTTTGCTCGTAATTTCAAAAAAGTTGCTACACAGGTATGAATTTGCAATCAAATAATTTTTTTCGTGTCATGGAACATTGTTTTCCCATAGTAAAGGTTTTTGTATGATACTGTAATCATACATCGGTTATTTTTTTGCGTGATTCTATTACTTAGTCAAGTGAAATATAAATACATATGGCACCTCCTAATTTTTTGTTTGTTGTTTATATTCATACCGTATGAAACTGAATATATTAAACTTTTGGTCAGCATATCAACAAGCCTGGCTCATTCGAAAGTAAACTCATCTGAATTGATTGCTGATGCCAAACGTATAGAGAAATATATTTAGGCAACCCAGGCTTTTCGTATTGTATGAAGCGTCCACCACTGCTTTTCAAGTACCTACTTGTTTTTCTCTACAGAATTTCATTGCCTTTACACTAGATTTTTTTTTTTTTTTTAATAATAATTCCCAACGGTTTACCCTCCATATCCCGCCCGACCGCCGCGAGGGGCGCAATCCGCATGACGCACGGATATATATTTTTAATTTTGCCAAGGTGTTGAGTGGCTGGAGTTTGTTAAACGTCGAGTTCTTATGCTGCTCAGCTACAGAATATAAATTCATCAGCTGATTACACATACTTAAGTTTATATATACACTTAGAAGCAATTACTTAGTTAACAATAAAATACATATTATCCTAAATTAGTAGAAGGAAACTATATCTAGTAGACAAATTGTTATTTGTTAAGAATTGAAAGAAGAGTTTTCCTTATAATGGATAGAGAGTCAGAGATGTCAAAGTAGGTAGAGTATGTGTTAAAACTTTTGCATAGATATCGGAATGGCTCATATAATTCAAAATTAGTTTTACATTGTTTTAAAAATATGGGCTGGTAATGTCTTGATGGACGGGCAGGAATGTTTAAACTTATTTCAGAAAGAAGAAATGGACTATTTATTGATCCCTTCAGCAGTTTCGTTACGAATATTACACCCAGAGTTTCCCTACGACTAGCTAAAGTTGGAAGGTTAATAAGTTTTAAGCGACTAGTGTACGAAGGAAGATTGCAATGAGCATTCCAATTCAAATTTCTTAATGCAAAAAGTAAAAATTGTTTTTGAATCGATTCAAGTCGATCAGAATGAATTTTGTAACTCGGATTCCAGATTATAGATGCGTATTCTAGTGTCGGTCTTACTAAGGTTGTGAAAAGGGCTTTAGTTACGTAGGGGTCACTAAATTCCTTAGACCAACGTTTTACAAACGCTAGAACACTTTTAGCTTTATTTATCATGACGTTGATGTGAAGGTTGAAATTAAGTTTATAATCGAATCTTACACCTAAGTCGACAAACTCATAAACTCGCTCCAGATCATGATTATTAATGGCGTAAGCTATGGGTTCGACATTACTCCGCGAAAAGCACATAAATTTACATTTATTTAGATTTAGTGGCATAAGATTTATATTGCACCACGTAACCATACCGTTTAAATCATTTTGAAGGAGCGATCTTTCCTCCGGTGTGGTGTAGGACCTGAAAAGTTTCACATCATCTGCGTACATTAAAACTTTAGAATAATTTATAGCACATGAGATGTCGTTAATGAACAACAAGAACAGAGTCGGTCCGAGATGGCTGCCCTGCGGAACCCCAGAGGACACATAAATACTAAATGAATATGCATTCTTATAAACAACTCTTTGTGTTCTGTTAGAAATGTAAGAAGAAATCCAGTTTAGGAGGATAGGTTGAAAACCCAGTAGTTGAAGCTTGTGGATAAGTAAATTGTGATTAACCTTGTCAAAGGCTTTACTAAAGTCAGTATAAATAACATCCGTTTTAGCATTTTCCCTGAACCCATTAGAAACACTTGTTGTAAATTCCAGAAGGTTAGTGATGGTTGATTTACCCCTACAGAAACCATGCTGAGAGTTCACAATCAATGACTCAATCGAGTTTTTTATCTGGTTGCTTATAATCAACTCAAACAGTTTTGGGATAACAGACAATTTTGCTATGCCTCGATAATTTTCAATCGAAGATCTAATACCGCTTTTATGTAAAGGAATAATGAAGGATTCTTTCCAAGCAGTAGGAAAAATACCAAATTTCAATGACAAGTTGAATAGCTTTGACAAAGGTAGATGAATATGATCCGCACATTTTTTAAGGAAACATGCGGGGATCATATCCGGACCATAACTAAAAGACTCTTTCAGTGATTTAAGGTGATCTAAAACTTCATCTGAATTTATATAGGTAACATTAATTGTATTATTTTGAGAAAGATGGTACGGGTATATGCTGAAATTTAAATTATCTTTGGAATAATTAGATTCGAAAAATTGTGCAAAGAGATTGGCAATGCTTTGATTATCACTAGACACACAATCCCGAAAACTCATAGATGAGGGAAATCCGCTCACTCTGCGTTTTGAATTCACAAAACCATAAAACGATTTAGGGTTACGAAAAATGTTCATTTTCATTTTTCTCAGATAATCATTGTAGCACTTTTTGTTCAATGCAAAATATTTATGTCGTAAAGTTGAGTATTGAAGGTAGACTTTCCGCAAGCCTGTCTTCTTATATAATTTAAAAATGCGAGATTTCTTATTTTTTAAGGCTCTCAAGTCTTTAGTTTCCCACAGATGCAGGGGCTCAACATATATGTATTTCTGTTTGGGTACAAATTTATCAAACAGACAGTGGATCGTGTTAATAAAATGCAAAACATTTTGTTCAACGTTGCCATCATAGTTTGGCCAGACTAGTTTAGATAGTTCACTATTAAGTTTTTTATAATTAGCCTTAGCAAAGTTAAAACGAAAACACGAATCAGACGTTTTTGAGCAACAATGATCATCATCGCTTATAATTTCGTGTATTAACTCCAATGAAGGATGGTAAGTATCTTCAGGGAAAATAAGAGGGTCAGTTCTATTCACATAGTAATTAGAAACGTCATCTACAAATATCAAATCAAGTACCTTTCCGAATTTGTTTTTAATGACGTTTACCTGATGAAGACAGAGATCCGACATTTCTTCTAAAAAGTCAGTACAATTAGCCTTAGATGTAATCGGCATGATTTCATTGTTTTCCTCGCTCCATGAAACGTGCGGAAGATTAAAGTCGCCCAAGACTATAAAAGAATCCAAGGGCGTCTTTTTTGACTCGACACGTTTCAGCAAGGAAACACTTTGAAAGTAAACTGACTGTTCGGAAGAAGGAGGAATGTAAATAACTGCCAGGTAAATATGCCCTTTGCCAGCTTTTATCCGAATGCACAAGAACTCAATGGATTCCCCTGCAGCTACATTAATTTCTTCAGATGGAATTGAGGAATGAACCGCAATTAGTACCCCTCCACCGACCCTGTTCAAGCGATCATTTCTGTACACTTGGTATTCTTTACTAAAGATTTCCGAATTAAAAATATGAGGTTTAAGCCATGTTTCGGTAAAAGAAATTATTTGAAATTTACAATTAAAAGTTTTTAGATAAAAGTCTGTAAGTTTAGTATTTAAGCCCCGAACATTTTGATAGTAAATGTTTAGGGCAGATTTATTTATTAGTTTTTTGAGCTATTGCTAGGCAGGACGAGTTTTGGTAAGTTGTTATTAACGGATCTAGGCCTTTCTTCAAATTCGCGGACAAAGGTCCCGGCTGGCCAAAATGTTTTCTTTAAAACGGTGTCATAATCTTTAGGCGAGACGTCAATTTTGAAAGAAGCTACATTTCTTTCATAATTAAAATTGAATTTTTTAACGAAAAGTTTTTCAGGAACAATTTTAGATGATATGAAAGCCCTCAGGTCTTCAACAGTTGTATCTTTATGAAATCTAGATACAAAAACTGATTTATCACGCGGAACGATAATCAATTCTTTGGCCTTCGGAACAGGCTCCTTGGCTTTCGGAACAGGCTCCTTGGCTTTCGTAACAGGCTCCTTGGTTTTCGGAACAGGCTCCTTGGCTTTTGATGCAAGAGCGATCGAGGGAGTTACGAAATTTTCCCGAGACGTTTGTTCAGCTAAAGCAGTTTTGGAGGAACAAGGTTTGTCGATGTAGGGACCAGGTGAAGCCAAATCGATTAATTCGACGGAAAGCTCAGCCGATTCGACCTGAAGGTTGCTCTGAACCTCTTCATTACGCGGGTTAATGGCTTTGGTTTTCTTTAAAGGTTTTGGCAACGCGAAGGAACTAAACATTTCCTCGTGCCTTTTAAATTTATCATTTAGAGCCGATAACTCCTTTGATAATTCGGAAAAGCCATTTCTTGTGTGTCTAAAAAATTTGAAAAGATCAACATCTGTTGATCTGCATTTTAAACACGACCAGCGCACTCCCTTGTTCTCTTTAATTGCATCAAGAACCCTACCCGTCAGGCCAGCGCACTTCATATGGGCAAGCCCATCACACAGCCAGCAAGAAACGAACTGTTCCTTATCGCTTTTCAATGAGCAATTCTGATAACTGCACGACATTATAAGGTAGAATAGATATTAATAGGAAAAAAGGAAAATATGTAGGTAATAAGTGGAAAAGCAAAAGAGTATATACCACAATCTACACACTTACACTATAAAAGTTTGAAGCGAGCAGTTTAAGTGCCACTGTATGACGTTTAATAAACAACGCAAACAGCTGTGGTAAAAGAAAAGAGAAAACTAGATTGCACTGAAAAAACGAATGCGCGCACAAGAGCAAATGATAAAATAAAATTTAAGCACTCGAATGCAACAATAACACTATGCAAAATGCAAATAAGAAATGCACGCACAAAAGCAAAAGACAAAGAAATATTAAGCCACTCAAAAATGCACCAACAACACTATACAAATGCCTTGGCAAATAAAATAAAATATATCTTTGTTTAAGTTTTAAAATATTGAAAAAACTGAGGTAAAAATATCACTATTAGACGTAAAAACTTTAGATTAACTTTTATTTTTAACTTTTATTAAAGAATTTTGTTTAAAATTTAATTTTAAATTACAAAGATCACAGAACAATACAAATTTGGACTGCACAGCTTGACGTTTGCGTATATATATATTTTCTAGAAGTAACAATTCTTACGAAATCGTCTTTTTTGTTACGCAAAATTCAACCAGAACTGTCAATAAATTTTTATTAAAAACAATTTTGTATATTAATTTGGTAAAACTGCGCCACTGTGTGTATACATATGTGGCATGCACTCAGAGCATATTTAAAAGAGAATAATGCTAAATGCTACAAAATTTAACAAACATTAACTTGAAATGGGAAATACTCTAACGTTCGTCACTGATAATTGTCAAAAACAGTTTTTACTGCAGACAATTAAGTAGTTTTGATAGCATAATTTCCTTAATTTATATCTTACTAATATTATAAATTCGAATGTAGCGATGTTTGGATGTTTGGATGTCCAGACGTTTGCGTTTGTTCCTCAAAAACGTGGGAATGGCAAGACGGATTTTGTTGAAATTTGGCACGCAGACAGGTTATAGTCTGGAAGGAAGTATAGGCTATTTTTTTTTTTAATTCTGGGGGTTCCGACCCTGCTAGGGACCGTTACTTTTCGATATTTTTTTATTCCATATAAATCTGAGTATACTGGAACTATACTTATGATATTTCGCACATAGGTATAGAAAGATCGTACAATATTGGTATCAAACGAAAGGGGAAGGCCCCAGGTTTCATTTGGACTTCGATATATTTCGATAAATTGATCGATAACTGAGTTATCGGTAAAAATGTTATTGCCCAAAAACATTAAAATTACACTACAATATGGGTATCAAACGAAAGGGGAAGGCCCCAGGTTTCATTTGGACTTCGATATATTTCGATAAATTGATCGATAACTGAGTTATCGGTAAAAATGTTATTGCCCAAAAACATTAAAATTACACTACAATATGGGTATCAAACGAAAGGGGATGGCCCCAGGTTTCATTTGGACTTCGATAAATTTCGGTAAATTGATCGATAACTGAGTTATCGGTGAAAATGTTATTGCCCAAAAACCTTAAAATTACACTACAATATGGGTATCAAACGAAAGTGGAAGGCCCCAGGTTTCATTTGGACTTCGATATATTTCGATAAATTGATCGATAACTGAGTTATCGGTAAAAATGTTATTGCCCAAAAACATTAAAATTACACTACAATATGGGTATCAAACGAAAGTGGAAGGCCCCAGGTTTAATTTGGACTTCGATATATTTCGATGAATTTATCGATAACTGAGTTATCGGTGAAAATGTTATTGCCCAAAAACATTAAAATTACACTACAATATGGGTATCAAACGAAAGGGGATGGCCCCAGGTTTCATTTGGACTTCGATATATTTCGATAAATTGATCGATAACTGAGTTATCGGTGAAAATGTTATTGCGCAAAAACATTAAAATTACACTACAATATGGGTATCAAACGAAAGGGGATGGCCGCAGGTTTCATTTGGACTTCGATATGTTTCGATAAATTTATCGATGATTGAGTTATCGGTGAAAATGTGATTGCCCCAAATCCTTAGAATTAACCAACAAGGGGAAGTTTTTAGTCTATGCGCACACGGTTGGTGCGACGGTATCAATTATGGTGCATTGCCCACCCGCAAAAACAAAAAGTAAAAAACAGGTAAGAATTTAAATATTTCATTTGCGTTTATTCTTACAGCCTCTTCTATAACCATCTTTGGGCCTTTTCACATTACTCGGCACGACTACGTATACTTCTGTCTTCAATGAATCATTAAGATGAATTTTTGGTAATACATATTCAAACCCATGAGTTAACGTTTTTTTCTCTTTATGGTGGACTTCGACAACTGAATTCTTATCTACAATGTTGAAAGGGGACTTCGTAGTTGCGGACAAGGCCGCGGGTACAGGCTAGTTTTTTATATTTTTAACTACGCTTTAGATATTTATGAGAGCGATTTTTTATACATTTTTTTCACTCTTCTGTGTCTTCTTTCTCACATTCCTTGCATTTTTAGTGCACCCAGGGCAGTGCTTTTTTATCACCTTGGCCATGTATATGTATTGTATTTTCCTCCACGTTCTTTTTTACACTTTTTTCTTCTTTTTTTTTTTCTAATTCTACCACTAGTTTCATTTCCATCTTTTAGTCATTTGCTTACGACCTGCCGTTGGCTGCTCACCTGTTACTGCTGCTGCTATTTTTACCATTTGTTGAATTGCAGTGAAATGCTGCGCTTTATTTCAATGCCCATACCGTGGGGACATAAACTTTCCGTTGCATGGCTGTTTTATTTTTATTTTTATTTTATTTCTTATTTCTTATTCTTTATGTGTCTTTTGTTTTGCTCTGTGGGGAATTCATGAGTGTGGTTTAAGTATGCTTTTTATGCATTTAACAGCCTCAAATGGTTATTTTACACATTAATAAATTTTCTTAAAATATTTCTGTTTTATAATTAATTTTTTCTAATTACTATTGTATAGCTTTCTTGCTTCACTTGCAACTGCAATTTCTCAATCAGTATACATGTACGTATGTATGTTCATATATCTTTACCACTTTGTCTTTTAGACCACCAATAATGTGCGTGTTAACCAACCGCATTTGGCGCATTTCGCATTTACATGCAGTCCAGCCTAAATCACAATTCAATACACATTACTTATTGCTGAAAAATCTACACAAGTGCAATAAATGGCGATTATGTGGCTGCTTAGTGTAATTTTCTTCCCAGACATACACATACACATTGTACACTCCTCGTGTTTTTGAATTTGTTAGGAACAGTCTATGTAAAATTACACAGTCCAACAAATTTAAAAAAATTTTACTCAACACGAACAAACGCTATTAATTATGAAAGAGGATGTCTCCCAGACCAACTTTGCCGAACAGAGTACTAGTCCAGAGGGTCTGAGTTTTTTTTAGAGGGGGTTAAAGTTTTATGGATTTAGCTGGAGGTGCAATTACTTTATAGAAAATATCTTATAAAAAATGACCTCAAATGAAGTTTTTGAGCTCGGACTTCTTCAGAATTTAATAAGGAATTTCTTTGTGGAAGACGTTAACCCTCTAACGCCCACACAAATGGCTGTTATTAACCCTTGTTTGGAAGCCCATGTAGAAAATATCAATTTACAATGCAGATAGAGGGTTAAAATATTCTAGAAAATTATTCGCCATAAAATTTCACTAGGGGTCCCCTCAGACAAAATCTTTGTACAAATAACGCAAAACACCACAGGATATAATAATCACAAATTGCGCCATGAAATATGCAACAAATTTTATATGTATACACATTAGATGCATGTTTCTTTTCTTTAGAACCTCCCTCCGGCACCGGAATATGAAAATGAGTTGTTGTAGGGTAAGTTAATTGAAAAAAAAGTTCACTTTTGCAAAAACTGAATGGGGCTACTACACAAACCGCGCGATTTTCAAGAATTTCAAGGCAAGCTTAGATTTATGTATGAAAAAGTTATAATTTTGCACAAGAAAAAAAATTTACATCTACTTATACGTAGAGTTAACCGCTAAAGCGAATGTCGTATTCAGTTTTTTGGTACACTCCCCAGTGAAGGTAATATTCAAACCCACGTTTGATGCCAATATTGCCCAAAAATATGTGGGGCCATCCGGGTCCACATTTTTTTCCGCTATCCACGGTCTCGACCTTTCTACCTTTTTTTACATTTGTGGAGTTGTCCACCATCATAAAACCACCTTGAAGAGCAAAAATTGTTAAAATTTTTTAGAAATTTTAATCCATGTCAGCCCTATTAGGGCATATTTTACTTCACTTAAACTTGATGCGCTCATCCAAATTATAATAGATTTTTAACCAGAATTAGTTTTTGAAAACCGCATTAAATTAAGCAGCATCCTGTGTGATTCACATAAAAAAATGTCCGCAGTCAGAAAGAATACAGGGCATGAAGTTGTATGTTGGCGAGAAAAAAACAAAATGTTCTATTTAGGCCGCGATATTACCCTCCCAGGGAAGTGCACTAAAAACTGAATACGCTATTCGCTTTTGCGGTTAACTCTACATGTAGATGTAAATTTTTTTTCTCGTGCAAAATTATAACTTTTTTCATACATAAATCTAAACTTGCCTTGAAATTCTTGAAAATCGCGTAGTTTTTGGAGTAGCCCCATTCAGTTTTTGGAAAGTGAACTTTTTTTTTTAATTAACATACTCTACAAAAACTCATTTTCATATTCCGGTGCCGGAGGGAGGATCCAAAGAACAAAAAGTGCATCTAATGTATATAAATATAAAATTTGTTGCATATTTCATGGCGTAATTTGTGATTATCATATCCTGTAGCCTTTTGCGTTATTTGTACAAAGATTTTGTCTGAGGGGACCCCAAGTGAAATTTTATGGCGAATAATTTTCTAGAACATTTTAACCCTCTATCTGCATTGTAAATTGATATTTTCTACATGTGCTTCCAAACAAGGGTTAATAACAGTCATTTGCGTGGGCGTTAGAGGGTTAACGTCTTCCACAAATAAATTCCTTATTAAATTCTGTGGAAGAAGTCCGAGCTCAAAAACTTTATTTGAGGTCATTTTTTATAAGATATTTTCGATAAAGTAATTGCACCTCCAGCTAAATCCATAAAACTTTAACCCCCTCTAAAAAAAAAACTCAGACCCTCTGGACTAGTACTCTGTTCGGCAAAGTTGGTCTGGGAGACATCCTCTTTCATAATTAATAGCGTTTGTTCGTGTTGAGAAATCACTGTTGGACAGTGTTATTATTCCAAATATCTGATCTCTTCCCTGTAGGAAATTTAATTAATTTTAAATCACTTTATAAACTACTTTATTTTCAATAACAACTAATTGAAAATGTGACTTTTTCCTTTGCAATGAACTGACTTTTTTAACACGGCGATGTCATAGCAAGCAGTCAATTGCCCTATCCTGCATTTGTTTTCAACTACTTTACTAGTAGTTTAAAATAAATAACTTTATCTTGAGTTTCTTTTCAACTACTTTATTTGTTTAATATAAATAACTTAATCCTGCATTTGATGTCGAAATTCAAGAAATGGTAAAAATGCGAAACAAATTTTCCTCAAATTTCGCAAATCGTTCTCAAGTTGATAAACAATATTTGAGAAACAATTGAATTTATGTTAATTTTCAAATGATAAATATGAAACAATATTTTCTCCGTTTGAGAATTTCGTTTTCAGTGTTTAATGGGAAGTGAAGCTGAAAAACGGTAACCAAAAAATGGAAAAAACAATCTTGGCATACTTAGATCTGAAAACATGTGTTTACATATAAATATGTACATATACAAGAAACTGTCCCGCGCTGCATTTGTTTAAAGCTACTTTAAAATTAGTTGAATATAAATCACTTTTTAATATATTTATTTTTGCAACTAACTTTTTTTTTTCCGTGAGGGTTATTATATGTAATACTTATGCACATACATATATATATGAAAGCACGCACTATTGCCGAAACTCAATACATACATACATACATACATACATAGGTATATGGAGTAGATTTGAGTAGCAATTATTGAGGTTACTCATACGCCATGTTGGCTGTGCCACAAAACAATTTGAAGTGTTGGCTTGTAAGTAAGTACCAGCGTTGCCGTTTGGGCCACTAAAGTGGCAATGGGTAAGAATTTCTGAAACGGGCCACCCAAAACATAAAATATTTCCGTTTTGATCGGCAGTCGCGTTTTTGGAAAGCTCTTTGTGACACCAATAAACACCTGATGTTGTTTTTGGCGACAAAATTTTTTTTTGTTATATATAAGCAATTAAATTTTTTTGACCTTTTTTCAAAACGCGATTGCAGGCGATCTACCTAACCGGTTTTGACAATTAAACCAGCATTTTCTTTGTTTTTAAAAGTTTTTTATTATCATATGTCTAAAAAAAAATAAAAAAATTTTTTAAGTTAAATTCTTATGAAATTTCTTAAAAGATGTTCGCAAAAATTGTGTTCTCCGCCTCCTTTCCATAAAAAAAAATTAGCCGCTTGTGCAATATTTTACTACCTATAATATTCAGAAGTCAAAAAAAATGGATCGCAATAGGGAAAAAATTAGTAATTTTTTATATGAAACTGAAATATGAAAATCTGTTCATTTAAACGCTTACAACTCTTGAACCGTGGTACGGAATCGCACGACATTAAGTACGCTTATTTACTATAATACCATGAAGCCGTAAGACATAATCTAGCCATCATCGGAAAAGTGGGAGTGGTACCTCCCATACTAACTAATGCTTTCAATTCATGTAAATTTTTCAATATTTTTCATAAAATAGTGGCGATAGATAGATAAGTAAAGTAGATGTTGAATACATACAAAACACTGGAACTTGTTTATTTTATTGCGAATAAAAGTAAATGTTATAGGGTTATCTGTGGTTAGTGTAAAGGGTCATTGATACATTTACATAGTATATATTTAAGTCCAGCTTAGCTGCAAACGTTGACGATGCATGCTATGTTGTAACATGGGCTTGTTAAGTGATGTCACAATATTCGTTTTCAGAAAATTTAGTTTTGCAACCCTGATCAAGTCAGCGATTTGCTAATACCCTCACGTCGAAAAGTTAGGGAATGGAACTCGAAAGTTTAATAGGTATCTTTGGTAAGATGAAACAAAACAAGTAAGGAAGCCTAAGTTCGAGTGGAATCGAACATTAGATACTCAGCTGTATGCTTTCATTGTTTGTTTGCGTTTGATGGAAACACGGTGTATTTTATATAAAGCGAGTGCTGCATAAAGTGGGCGTAGCCACGTCCATTTTCAACATTTTTATCAGTCATCCAACTAAGCATATGAATATTATTCTTTCTGCAAAATTTCACACCTTTATGACTCTAGTTACAAAGATGTCACGTTACAAATTCCCAAACGGTGTTCCACAAATATGTTTGTTAAAATGTAAGCGTGGTCAATAAATTTTTGCGTGTCTATTAACACAAGTTATAAAAGTGTATAAACCAAGTTTCGTCATAATATCTCAATTATTTGTCGAGTTATAGGCTAAGAAATCTCGTATATTCCCATGCAAGATCGAGAACTAAAAATATGTGACACCTATGTAAATTTATTTTTATTCGCAATAAAATAAACAAGTTCCAGTGTTTTTGTATGTATTCCACATCTACTTTACTTATCTATCTATCGCCACTGTTTTATGAAAAATATTGAAAGATTTACATGAGTTGAAAGCATTAGTTAGTATGGGAGGTACCACTCCCACTTTTCCGATGATGGCTAGATTATGTCTTACGGCTTCATGGTATTATAGTAAATAAGCGTACTTAATGTCGTGCGATTCCGTACCACGGTTCAAGAGTTGTAAGCGTTTAAATGAACAGATTTTCATATTTCAGTTTCATATAAAAAATTACTAATTTTTTCCCTATTGCGATCCATTTTTTTTGACTTCTGAATATTATAGGTAGTAAAATTTTGCACAAGCGGCTAATTTTTTTTTATGGAAAGGAGGCGGAGAACACAATTTTTGCGACCATCTTTTAAGAAATTTCATAAGAATTTAACTTAAAAATTTTTTTTATTTTTTTTTAAACATATGGTAATAAAAAACTTTTAAAAACAAAGAAAATGCTGGTTTAATTGTCAAAATCGGTTAGGTAGATCGCCTGCAATCGCGTTTTGAAAAAAAAGGTCAAAAAAATTTAATTGCTTATATATAACAAAAAAAAATTTTGTCGCCAAAAACAACATCAGGTGTTTATTGGTGTCACAAAGAGCTTTCCAAAAACGCGACTGCCGACCAAAACGGAAATATTTTATGTTTTGGGTGGCCCGTTTCACAAATTCTTACCCCAATTTGAATCTTTTTTAAAGCCAGGCCACCTGAACCCAACTTTTTGAAAATATGCAATATTTGAACCTTTTTAAAAATTCGGGCCACTTTTGGTCCTTTTTTACTTTCAAAACTTAATTATTAAATAATTTTTAGTTTTTTCTTAAATATAAGAACAAAAAACCTCTTTGTTACTATGTTACTTTGCATTGGCAACTCTCCGTTTCGAAAGGTTCTTTATTTAATTTGTTTACCACCACAACGACAACGCTATAACAGTTTTTTTTTTAATTCCTTGCCTTTCTCGGGTTACTTCGTCTGCTCAACGAGCGATCATATTAACGCTGCGTTAGTGTAGAGAATATTTTAAATTCCATTTTCTTTAAGCATTAAATAAACCACAAACATATATAAAAATGTATTTTAGCTGAAAAAAAAAATTGGAACTACTTTTTTTAATTTTTTGGGCCACCTTTTGAAATTTTTGAGCGGCAACACTGGTAAGTACGTAGTACACACATATAAGCTTGCAGCGAATGTTTTTAAAAGAAAGAAGTATATATGAATGTATTTATATACAACAAAAACATTATTTTTCGTTGATTTGCATACAGTGCTATTAATTTTTTTGAAGCTTGATTGAGAAAATTCAGCACTAGAGAACAATTCTACCAGATAGTATTTCATCCAACTGAGTAGGCAATTCATTTAAGGGATTTGGCTTAAGTACTGCTTGAATAAGGAAATAACTAAGCTACAGGCTTGGCGTGATATTGTAAGTGATGTGGATTAATAACGGCAAATGCTTAGACACCTAAATAGAGGGCTCAGAAGATCAGCATTACCTTTAAAGTTCATGCAAACGTTTTAGATCCAGATGTTATAGCTTTTAAGTCATTTAATTACCTGTAAGTAAAGAGAATATAAAAATAAAAAGAATTAATATTTTGTGTAAAATATTAAAAAAAAAAAAATTATATTTATATATGCTAGTACAAGCAAATTTATAGAAATCTGCATAAAAGAACTTTTAATGAGCAAAACTTTTCAATTGAAGTTTTCTTCACACTTCGTATGTGAATCTTTTCATAATCAATTTAAAAAAAATCAATTTTTTATTAAATTTATATTAGCTTTTCCATTTTGCATTATTTCTACGACTTACTTAACACCTTCTAAAAACTCTCCTTCATTAACTACCACGACGAAGGCGTAAATAGCCTAAGCAATTCAAGATGAAGGATGAAGATGGATGAAGGTTTTTAGTTAAAAGTAATGCAAATTGATTCGTTTTTTTTCGGAAAATAAATGTTTTTTCAGAGATGTAGAATAATTATTATTTCATTTTGAAATTATAAAAAAGTCTTAAAAATTTTCTTCAGGATCATCTTTTGATAATATTTTTTCCTGATGAAAATGATAAAAATCTTCTATAATTATTATTCAGAAACTTATATTTTAAAAATCTTTCCATAATAGTTATTTCAAATATATGTATATTTTTTATGTCTTCAAAGACTTTTATATTGAAAAATTTGAAAAAAGTCTTTGCGTAATTATTATCAGTAACAAATTGTTTTTTATATCTTCAAAGACTTTTTCATTGTATGTATCAGAGATCAGCAGCAGTGCATCGCATTTTCTAAAGCACCGCAAAAATACTTATTTTTTAAGTGGCTCAAAAAATAAGTACCCAGAAAAAAAATTCACCGCCACCGCATTGGTTGGAAACCTAAATGATATTGCGGTATTTAGTGTCGTTTACACCGCAAACCGCAAACACCGTATACCGCAAACACCGCATATCGCAAACACCGCATATCGCAAACACCGCATATCGCAAACACCGCAATCACCGCATTTGTTTATTTGTATACTATTCAGTGTTGCCGGAAATTTTTCACACACTGCAAAGGTATAGGCAATTGAAAATTCATTTGTACATAAATACATAGATATACAGCAAATTTATTCTCAAGTATTTGTTTTTCATTTTTGTGTGCTTTGTTTTTTGTGTCAGTTTTTTGAATAATAAAATATTTTGCAATAATGAAATAATCAAAAAATTTCATTTTTGAAATCCAATACGACTAATAGGGCCGTCAGAATGAATACTTTTCCGTCAAACTAGCAATCCGTTTAATTGACAACATAGCAGATGTACGAAAATCGTACACTAAGTGAGGTTAGATTGAATAGAGCAATGGCATATATAAGTGAAAAATCCAACAGCTCAGCAGGACCATCGGTAGCCGCAGTGCTTAGCGTTTCGCTAATATTCGACTACTGATGGTTGGAGCGTAGGTTCAAAGCCTGGTGTGCTCCCGAGAAGATGTCTGATGATGAAGAAAGTGGTTTTTCTTCGAAATAGCTATCACATCTACCATCGCTGTATGAGCTAATTGGATTTTTCTGCTTATTCCAAAGTATAAAAAGTAGTATTTTTCATCAGAAATTCATAAGATGGTAAAAATTACAAACAAAAAATCGCACTGGCAACATTGTAAATATCTCTATTTGGGAAATGCGGTATTTGCGGTATGCGGTGTTTGCGATATGCGGTGTTTGCGGTATACGGTGTTTGCGGTATACGGTGTTTACGATATGCGGTGTTTGCGGTGTTGTGATATCCATACTATCGCACACCGGAATTGATCAAGAAAATGCGGTACGGTGTTTATTATGATCGCATATTTTGCGGTTGCGGTCATACTCCCAACGCATTTTTTATGAGTATACTCTAAATCACAAAAAATGTATCGCATGCTGATCTCTGGTATGTATGTATGTATGTATGTATGTACATTAGGGTGGTCCTTAAAAATCAAATTATCGATTTTCTTCGGTCTCGCCTACATCGTTAACAGCACGGCCAATGATAACACACATAAATTTGGTACCCGATTGGAGATTGGTAGACGGTGTCGCACAGGAGCCAAAGTTCAGTTTACCATATGAAGACACAAAAAATTTCTTTTAATTTTTTTTTTAAATCTAAAGGCCGAAATATATAGTGTTATAATCAAAAATACCGCATATAAATTTTGGTCCCGATCGGAGACGGCTAAGGGGTGTCGCAAAGTGGTCAAATTTCAGATAACCATATGGGACCCCTGTGTGACACCGCTTAGCCGTCTCCGATCAGGACCAAAATTGATATTTGGGATCCTTGAGTACAATACTATCGATTTAGATTAGATATACAAATTGTGTGGCCGCTGTGGTGCAGTGGGTAGAGTGCTCGCCTGCTATGCCAGAGGTCTCGGGTTCAAACCACGGTCCGAGCCAAACAAATTTTTCTAATTAGTAAAAATCCAATTATTGGGTTTTTTAAGAGCAGCGGTCACCTCTCGGCAGTGGGCGGCATACCCTCCGAGAGTATTTCTGCCATGAAAAAGCTTCTCACAAAAAATGCATTCGCCGTTCGGAGCCGGCATAAAACTGTAGGTCCACCCAATTAGTAGGAAAAACAAAAAGGAGCACACCTCGAATTGGGAGAGAAGCTCGGCCATAAAACTCGTCAGAGTTATAATAGCGTCATTGTATTATTATTATACAAAAAATTCAATTTAATTTCTGGAACTTTATATGGTAATCAGAACTCTAACCCCCGAGCGACAACCCTTAAACATTTCCGATAGGTGTTAAAACGTGGTAGCTTCGACTAGAGGGTGCGGTTCAGGAAATATGCTATACAATTTTTCTCCATACATTTGGGAACCACTCTAATGTACATAAGTATCTACATACATATGGGCTAATCCTGAAAAAGTCAACCAAGAGCATGAATATGAAATTATGAAGGAACAAATTTTGTCAACGGAGTTTTGCATTTCTCGCCCCAACCTTCGTCTTCTGTTTAAACAGTTTCTTGAACAATCGTACGCCTGAAATCCTTCTTCCAATCGCCACCAACCCTATGGCTGTTGTAAAGCGTGTCATAATTACTACGACCGCTTCCGCTGTTATTTCCACTGCCGCCGCTTTTAGTCCAACCGCTGTAACTTTTGGCCACACGTGCACCACCACGCCCACTTGAGGTAAACGCTATGATAGCTTCATCAATGGCAGCATTTCTATCGCTGCTGCTGCTTTTGTTATTCGTATCACCCATTTTGCTATCGTTAACACTTTCCTCTTTCCAGTCAGGTGGCGCTTTCGGCAGCGGCACCCATTCATTTTGTATCACCGGACTCCATACCTTCTTCCAAATAGGCACATAAATTGCTTTGGGACGCCAATATTTTACCCAGCGTGATTTCCATTGAACATTTCGTTTCCAAAAGCCATCGGCTGAGGGGTCTTGGCTAATGGTGTGTTTAATACTGTAATGAAAAGCGTTAATATGATGTTTGTTTGCATGCTTTTAGGCGCTACATAAATGAGATTTGTTACTCACATTTCTGTTTGGCTTGAGGCGCTAAGCGCTTTAATGGGTGTGCAGAAAAATGTTGTGAAGAAGCAACAGATGATAAATAGGCCGCAGAAATTAGCGATTTGATAGTCTTGGCAAGCAAGCTGTAGGATATTCTGAATTAATTTTTTTTAATTTTGATTACACAGACCGACAAAAATTTCACCCTAATGGATTTTTTGTACAAGCGATAACTTTTACACCAGTGTGACTCGCCAACAACAAGATAATCGATTTCTGTGAAAAACAAGTAAGGAAGCCTAAGTTCGAGTGGAATCGAACATTAGATACTCAGCTGTATGCTTTAATAGTTTGTTTGCGTTTGGTGGAAACACGGCGTACATATTTTATATAAAGCGAGTGCCGTATAAAGTGGGCGTAGCCACGCCCATTTTCAAAATTTTTATCAGTCATCCAACTAAGCATATGAATATTATTCTTTGTGCAAAATTTCATTCCTTTTTGACTTCTTGTTACAAAGATGTCACGTTACAAATTTCCAAAGCGTGTTCCAGAAATATCTTTGCTAAAAAGTAGGACGTGATCATAAACCGATTTCAATAAATTTTTGCGTGTCTATTAAAATAGGTTATATAAGTGTATAAACCAAGTTTCGTCATAATATCTCAGTTATTTGTCGAGTTATGGGCTAAGAAATCTCGTATATCCCTTTGTCCAAAAAGAGGCGGTGCCACGCCCATTTTCCAAAATTTTTCTATTCTGTGTTTCCGGTCTATTGTGGAACTCATGCCACAAAATTTCTATGAATTATCTCTATATTTGACAAAGATATCGCTTAAAATGAATATCGAAAATTTTTCCACATTGGAAATTTCGAAAATAGAACATTTTGTTCACATCTGAAATTTCGAGAAAATCATATTTCTTTTTTTTTTTTTTGCAAAATTTCCAATATCGAAATTTTTTTTTGCATTCAAAATTTCGGAAATCGAATAATTTTTTTTGACGTGGTATTGTGGAACGAATTTCCGTCATCCCTTGTCAAGTTTTTTTTTTTTTTTTGCAGACATTAAAAGTTTACTTATTTTTCTTTTTTTTCATTTTTAAATTTTAAAATTTTTTCGCATTGGAAATTTCAAAAATGGAACATTTTGTCCACATTCCAAATTTCGAGAATTGAGTATTATTTTATTTTTTTTTTTTTTTTTAATTTTTGAAGTGTCGAATATAGATTTTTTTAAATTCGACATTTTGAAATTCGTACAATTTTTTCCATAATTTTTTTTTTATTTTCAAAATTTCGAATATCGTAATTTTTTCATTAAACATTTTTTCACATCCAAAATTTGCAATATTCCTTTTTTTATTTTTTCAGAATATTATTTTTTTTTTTCAAAATTTCGAATATAGAAATTGTTTTTACATTCGAAATTTCGAAAATCTATAATATTTTTTTAATTTTATGTTCACATTCAAAATTTCCAAAATTTACAATATTTCTTTATTTTTTCCATTTTAAAAATTTCGAAATTCCGAGATTCGAATATTACTTTCTTTTTTTTCATTTTCAAAATTTTGAATATCGAGTAGGGCTCTAGGTACCCGGGTATCGAGCAATTCGAACTGATCGTTTTTGTTTGAAGCCCGTTTGTTGTTCAAATGCCCGTACAAACATTCGAGCATTCGAGCTTACAAACAAAAAAATGTGTATCGGCAAAAACAAAAATAAAAAAAACTACATATCGCACACTAAATCAAAAAGCGTCACAACTCAAAATTTTTCGAAATCGGGTTTCCTTCATAAATCGGTACACAGAAAATATCTCTAGCGACTGACAAAAAATCTTTTCCATCAGAGCCTTTTGTAACTGAAAAATAACTATTATAGTACGTGGCCTTTTCCCATATCATTGCCTAAAAAAAAAGAAAATGTTTTTTGGCCCTCCTGAAAATTTTTGAATTTTGAGTTGTAACGCTTTTTGATTTAGTGTGCGATATGTATGAAAAAGAAAAAAAATAATAAAAAAAAAAAGAAAAAAACAAACTTCAAAATGCCCGAATTGTTCAAATGCCCGTACAAACATACGGGTAATAAACAAACAAACAAACAACTGTTCGAGCATTTGAATAACATTTGTTCGGGCTACTCCAAAATGTTCAAACAAAATCTGGAGCTCTAATATCGAGTACTAATCCCTCCTTTTCCACCGCCTCAAAAAACACAACTGGGTATAGTCCTTTTTCAGAGGAACAAAAAGCTTCAATAAACCAACAAAGTTGCAATTGTAATCATGATTCAATCACCACAGCAAATCTACTTGCTGCCCTGCCTCTGCACCAACTACTCTGAAAAAAATATCCGTAGTTAAATCAACAACTTTCCGCTGTTGAACCTCCGTCTTTGATTCAACAGCAAAAGTATTTGTTTTAACGGCAAAGTTTTTGATTCAACAACTTTCCATAGTTAATTCAAAGACGGGCGTTTTTGATTCAAAAACTCCCTTGCTGTTGAAAAATTTTGAAGTATGTAAATAAAAAATAGAAAAAATTGTTTTCAAACTTAAATTTTCGGGAAAAATATATATGTATGTATGTACATACATACATATGTATATCGCTAGCTTAGAGTGCAAACTGTGTAAGTCCATTTTTATGAAAAAGTGTTTTTAAGTGTAGAAAGCTAGAAAAATCAAATAAGCACCACGCTAAACAAGTCTCTGATACTTGTCATATTTCTACTCGTTGTTATTCAGTGATACGTAAATTGTGTAAGTCCAAAAAGGGAAGAAAATTGTGTAAGTCCAAAATTTTTATATGAACAGAAATTTTTTTTTCATTTTGAAATTTTTTTATTTTTTGTTTTTTGTCTCTCCTACAAAGTTTGAAAAAAGGTCTTACACAATTTGCACTCTAAGCTAGCGATATGTATATGCAATATATAATTACAAATAAAGGTAAGTCACAATAATAATATTTACATATATTTTTTATTTTCAGATTAAGTATGTTTGATTATCCCGTTTTCCGATAGCGAGCAATTGAGGTAAAACTTGTCGGCGATGATTGCGCAGAAACCTACAAATCTGGCGGTCGGAAAACAATGTAAGTTAATACAAAGAATGTGTTATGAAATAATAAAATAGAATCAGTTGTGTTTATGTGTTTGCGTGTGTAAAAAGCCCTACAGACAGTGATAGTCATTTGATATATCATTTGTGGTGCAGGATTGTGCCACTACTGCCTACAAGTTTCCATAATCTTTATATTGGCGGTGTGAAAATGTGATGCAAACCTTTGTGGCCGTGTCTCTTTCCACACATCGTGTTGTTCAAATGATGCATCAAATGACCATCACTGAATGGAAAAAGTTTGTTTGGTGAAACCGGGCCTTAGTATTAATATTACTATGTAAACATATATTATATAAAAAAAACTAAATAAAACAAAGTAAAAAAATTTTTTAAAAAAGCTTTTATTTAATATTAATATAACAATTTACTAAAAAGGAAGAAAATAATTTTTTTATATTTTTGAACAAGATTTATATTAGTCCTTAGTTCATTTGGATCTTAATTTCAATCTAAACATACATTTAACGTATTTCTTCAAAGCATTTCTGTATATGTATCAACATAAATAAAAGCGCGGGTGCTCTTTACGTAATGCATATCTTACGTAATTGGAATTTAAAGTTTTTATCGCTTCCTTCCATTTCACCAATACGGTTTTATAACATGAATATGTAATGAGTACCCGCGCTTTTATTTATGTTGATACATATACAGAAATGCTTTGAAGAAATACGTTAAATGTATGTTTAGATTGAAATTAAGATCCAAATGAACTAAGGACTAATATAAATCTTGTTCAAAAATATAAAAAAATTATTTTCTTCCTTTTTAGTAAATTGTTATATTAATATTAAATAAAAGCTTTTTTAAAAAATTTTTTTTACTTTGTTTTATTTTTGCCTTTTTAGTTTTACAATGCATATTACATCTAATATCTGGTTTTACTATACTCTTTTGTGAATAGATTACTTCGTAATACGTGTTCAAAATAGGAACAAATCTGGTTCATAAATACTAATTTTCTAAATATCTTGACACTAGCGCCACCTAGCTCCGATTTATTTCCACGGATATATTTACTTTCTCATAGGCAATATATATACCGAATATGAACAAATTCGGTCGGTAAATACGAATTTTACAAATATCTTGACACCAGCGCCACCTAGCGGCGATTTTTTTCCTCGGATGTATTTACTTTCTCATAGGCAATATATATACCGAATATGAACAAATTCGGTCGGTAAATACGAATTTTACAAATATCTTGACACCAGCGCCACCTAGCGGCGATTTTTTTCCACGGATCTATTTACTTTCTCATAGGCAATATATATACCGAATATGAACAAATTCGGTCGGTAAATACGAATTTTACAAATATCTCGACACCAGCGCCATCTATCTGATTTTTTTTTATTTCACATTGCATTGTCTTCGGGTCCTGAACTATGTTACAAATTTCAAGTACCTAGCTCAACTAGAAGTATCTTAAATGTTCGTTGCAAAATTCCACGACATACATACAAAAAGTGAAGTTAAATAAAAGCTTGTAATAAAATAATACTTTTTGGTTGCTTGTTTTTCCGACAGGGTAGGAATATCTATTATATTAAAAAAAAAATTATTATTGTTTACAATTTTTTTGAGATTAACTTAAATGCGTAAGTATTTGCTTTAATGGTGCCCGTTTTTGGACCAAAAACTTTTGCGGTTAATTCAAAAGCAAAAGTTGTTAGCTTAAATACGAACAGTATTTGAATCAACAGTGCTCGCATTTGGACTAAAAATTTTTGCTGTTAATTCAAAAGTAAAAACTGTTAACTTAAATGTAAAAGTATTTCATAATGAAATTTTCATTCAACAGTTTCCGTCGTTAACTTAAATACGAAAAGTATTTGAATCAAAAACGCTCGCATCTTTGAAACAACAACGGAGCGTTGTTGGACACATCTCAACTGCGGAAAGTTGTTCATTTAACGGCAAAAGTCTTTGTATTTACAACGTTTTTTTTTCAGAGTACCAACAACTTCGTGGCCAAAGCGCTTCCTGCCTTGCCTTGTTTGTTGTCCAACAACATATTCTGCGTATATGTATTGAGTGCGCTGCAGGAAAACTAGTTGTGATCAAAAGCCAATCGCAATGCAGCTCTCAACACCGCAGCGGAAAGTTCGCCACCGAACTGACATCATTGTAAGTCCACCTCACCTCACCCATGCCGCCATCACCATCTTTACTTGTACACGTATCTACTGTGACACTCATACTGATTAAGTAATTCAAATTCAATATTAGCTTAGAGTGCAGTGCAACTCGCATCGGTTATTGTTGTTGTTTTTTGTTTTGTTTTTGTTTTCCACAAAGCTTACTTAGATGGTAATGATAATGGCGTTACTCGTTGACTTGCTGACTGGCTGGCTGACTGGCTCTCTAGCACTCTAGCTAACTCTGGTTCACTTGAATGGAATACTTGACTAGCGCAGGGCAGGCGGGCTTAGTTTGTTTGTGGTTTGTGTTGATGCCATCACGCTTAGAATGCACTGCTCGCTTTACTCCGCCAACTTCCGTCATTCCATCAGCTATTTAGTAACGTGTTTGGTATGCTAAAGCAATGGCAGCAGCTGCTGTTAGGGGGTTTAAATGTGGCGCGAATGGCGTAAGCAGGTCAAGAGATCATTCGCGGCGTGATATCAGGCCAGTTAGCTTGTGAAGTTAAGAAGATGCAGAGGATGGAGTATAATATGCAACAATACAACTGCCAAAATAGGATGTGGAGAGGAGAGCGCATTGTTAATGATGATGATGGAGCTGAAGATGGTGGTGGAGGTGTAGATGCTGGATTTTGAGTCGACGATGGAAATGATGATGGTGGTGTTGATGCTATTGCTGTTGGCGTTGGTGTTGGTGTTGGTGTTGGTGTTGGGGAAAGTTCTTCAATCTTAGGCAACTGAATACAAAGCGTATCTTTGTTGCTGTTGCCGCTGCAACGAATTTCATTTTATTCCTTGTGGTTGCGATTGGCATGAAATCACCAACACCAACACCATCATCAACACTATCACCAATACCAGCACAACAAGCACACGCACGAGGGCGTCACACCACATCCGCCAACGGTATTTGCCTAAAAGCAAGAGGTGAAACATCTCAGCCGTAGGCAATATACTGCACACTACATCCCGTAAATATATCTGCGATTATTATATATCTTTTGTGGTGGCCTATAGGATGCGCGTCAGTCAGTCAATGGTAGTGAAAGCTCAATATTGGCAAAGATGCGCCGTGTGAAGACGAAACATTTAAACAATGCAAGCACTACGAGCTACGCTTCAAGTATTCTCAAGGCTTTACGCTCGAGGCAACAGAGACTGTATAAGTACGTGCTTGCATTGTTATTGGGTTATGGCAGATTATGGTGATTGGGCAACAATGCAAATGGAATGTATTTTGGCGTGTTAAAGAGGTTACTATTTATGGAAATTAAGATGCAAAAGCAACTACGCTACATATGTGTGCCACCACTTAAGTAAGCGAGTAATTGAAGCGGAGCCGTAAGGGAATGGGTAATAGCGAGAAAATAGAGTAAGTTGTTATAATCTGGAGAACTGAAAAAAAAAAAACATTTTAGTTGAAACAAGTAAGGAAGCCTAAGTTCGAGTGGAATCGAACATTAGATACTCAGCTGTATACTTTCATTGTTTGTTTGCGTTTGATGGAAACACGGCGTATTTTATATAAAGCAAGTGCTGCATAAAGTGAGCGTAGCCGCGCCCATTTTCAAAATTTGTATCAGTCATCCAACTAAGCATATGAATATTATTCTTTGTACAAAATTTCATTCCTTTATGACTTCTAGTTACAAAGATGTCACGTTACAAATTCCTAAAGGATGTTCCAGAAATATATTTGTTAAAAAGTAGGCGTGGTCATAAACCGATTTCAATAAATTTTTGCGTGTCTATTAACACAAGTTATAAAAGTGTATAAACCAAGTTTCGTCATAATATCTCAATTATTTGTCGAGTTATAGGCTAAGAAATCTCGTATATTCCTTTGTCTAAAAAGAGGCGGTGCCATGCCCATTTTCCAAAATTTTTCTATTTTTTGTTTCCGGTCTATTGTGGAACTCTTGCCACAAAACTTCAATGAATTATCTTTATATTTGACAAAGATATCGCTTAAAATATTTTTATTAGTCCCCTTTATAGTTCCCATATATAAAACTGGGCGTGGTCGTCAACCGATTTCGCTAAAATTTTCAACATGTATTACCACAAGTAATAAAAGTGTACACACCAAGTTTCGTCATTATATATCACTTATTTGTCGAGTTATGGGCTCAGAAATCTCGTATATTCCAGCTTCTAAAAAGAGGCGGGGCCACGCCCATTTTCCAAAATTTTTATGTTTTTCGTTGTATGTCCGCAGAAGGACTCCTGGCATAAAATTTCAATGATATATCTTTATATTTGACAGAGATATCGCTTAAAATGTTTTTATTAGGTCATTTTATAATACCCATATATAAAAGTGGGCGTGGCCGTCAACCGATTTTGACAATTTTCTTTTCTTTATCTTCAACAGTTTCTGAGTTATGACTCATAAAGCTTTCATTGTTTGCTCCTTAATAAGTGGGCGTGGCACCGCCCATTTTCCAAAATTCCATCAAATTTCTTCTTAGGGGCCTGAGCTCAACACGTGGGTAAAATTTCATCACTCTAGCTATATTAGTGGCTGAGCTACCAAATTTCCGATTTTTTCTATATAGGAAAAGTGGGCGTGGTCATGGTCCGATTTCGCCCATTTTCAATACCAACCGTCCCAGTGTCGATACCAACTTGCATTTCAAATTTCATCAAAATATCTCAATTTTTGCGCGATTTAGAGTGTTTACAGACGGACGGACGGACGGACGGACATGGCTCAATCGATTTCTCTTTTCACCCTGATCATTTTGATATATATAAGTCTATATCTATCTCGATTATTTCATTCTGTTACAATCCACCGTTATGTGATTAAAACTATAATACTCTGTGTACTAGTACAGCTGAGTACAAAAAATCTCACAACAGCTGCATTGTACTAGATCAAGCTCGAATTAGGTTCGACATGCCGTATACGCAACTATTTGGTATGCGCTGATTTCATTTTGTTGCCAAATTTAAAGGCTTTAAAGCATAGATGGCCATCCCATTGGCACGCGTGCCAATTTTTTCTCTTCTGCTTTCACACGTACACAAGATAAGATTCGCTGCTAACGCACACATATACGCATTTTGTATGAACCAGTGATGCCGACACTACGGTTTTATTGTGATCGTGCTCATTCGACGCGCTACTTTCAAGTAATCAGGTTGATGCGAAAAATGTTTAACTTAAATTGGGAAACAGATTTCTTAGTAATTAGCAACGGAGAAAAGGGGGCAAAATGTTTGGTCATAGTGAAATCGCCCGGGCGACCAAATTTTTTGTCGGACGCCATTATAGGACAATTCATGCCAGGATTATGATGGCATATTAAATATGGAGAGAGAAATGAGATATGTGTACATAGTACATACCGAGCCGTATTTTCGAGCATATCCTTAGCGATGATTTTATTAACTTTTTTATAATTACAGAAACCATAACCATATATGTATACAATTTATATAAAATAGTAAGAAAAGGATGAATAAACTTTTTTCACTACTTATTATTTACTTTTAAATCATATTTTAATAGATATATACATACGTTAAGCCGTTTAACAATACGGTCGAAAAAATTTACTTATCGCACTATTTGCATTATAAAACAGTCCCTTCTACTTAAAATTCCCTTTTCCGCATAAATTGGAAATGTTGGCAACATTGTTTTGACGAGACGCGTGAGCGACTTATTCTCCTCATTCTCTCATCGCTTCATAAAATAGAAATGTTTGAATGTGATAGTTTTGGCCATCTATGCTTTAAAGATGGAAAAAAAGAGTATTTACAACAAAAAAAAAAAATAAATAAACAACAGCATTGTATTTGAAAAAAAATTAATATTGCACATTTTTTTATCTTCACGAGCAGATTTACATGTAATAAAAAACGATTTTTTTCATTTTAGTAGTTAGTATTTGTGCGTACGTAAAAAATATTAATACACTTTACTATTTTATGGTGTTTGCATTAAAGCATAAAATGTAAGGCGTAAAATAGGCAGTAAATTGTTGCAATCGTTTTTTTTTTTTATTTTGTTTTTTTTTTGCTTTTCAATTTAAAAATATAATAAAATTCATTGCGCACAATTTATTTTTTGAATAAAAGTGATTTATGCGCAAAATTGTTATAGGAAATCACATAAGTACATAAGTACAAGTACTATGTAAGTTTTAAAAGTTTTGATTTGTATACCCTTCATGAAGATTTGTTTCAAACACGCCATCTTTACTACCCACTTTTCAGCAAATTGTCACACATCTTTCGCATAAACTCAAATACTTACATACAGAGCTTTTTTTTTTTGGTTTTACGCTAATTTTTTACTGATGCATATTTCTAATCCTTCAGTAAATGGAATAAATTGATATAAGTAGGTATAATTTGCGTGCTATGACCTTTCGGAGCGCCCGTTATATGATTCCGAAAACAAAAAATTTGCTTTTCAATTGTACTGAATTTTGTCGGAGATTCTTTTCGAACTAGCAGTGAATAGCATAAGTTACTCCGAATCTACACCGTCATCTAACATTTTTTAAAACCACACACAAATGTGCTTTAACACTCCGAAATTATGTAATACGAATGTATTCCGAATAAACTCCGAATCGACACCAAGTTTTTTATTGATATTTCTTAACCTTGAATAAACGAAATAAGTTGGGATAAATAAGATTTGCGTGTTTGTGCCTTTCGGAGTGCCCGTTATATGATTCCGAAAACAAAATTTTAATTTAATTTTATCACATCTGATAGCAATATTTTTAAACTAATTCCATAAATATGATTAAAACCTCCGAAAGGGGTACTCTGAAAAAAAAACGTTGTAAATCTAAAGACTTTCGCTGTTAAATCAACTACTTTCCGCAGTTGAAATGTGCCCAACAACGCTCCGTTGTTGTTTCAAAGGTGCGAGCGTTGTTGATTTAAGTCAATAACGGAGATTGTTGGAAAAAATTTTCACCTAAAAATAAATTTTTGTTTGCATTTTACTCTTCATCTTCTCTCCGCCCGGGTCCCAACTGCAAATATGTAGCCTCCGCTTGTTCTCCTATTCTTCTCTCTTTCTTATCATTCACTGGTTGTTATCTTTATTTCTTATTCTGATTTTTCTTCTTTATTTTATATTCTCCTCCGGATTCGAACCATGACGTCAACCTAAAATTCTATCCAATCATCACATAGTGGAACATTCAACATTATATTGAATTGTAGTAACCTATTTATACTTCCATTTCCTAAAAAGGAATCCATGAATTATTTGAAACATTGTAAAAACAAAATTTAAAAAAATTTGCTCTCATTAGTTTTGTTTACAACGCAAACTGTTAGGTCAAATACTTTTGCCTTTAAATCAACAACGGAGAGAAAATTGTTGCTAAAAATAAACTTTTTTTTGGATTTTTCTCTTCATCTTCTCTCCATCATTATTATACTCAGCTGTACTAGTACACAGAGTATTATAGTTTTAATCACATAACGGTGGATTGTAACAGAATGAAATAATCGAGATAGATATAGACTTATATATATCAAAATGATCAGGGTGAAAAGAGAAATCGATTGAGCCATGTCCGTCCGTCCGTCCGTCCGTCCGTCCGTCCGTCCGTCCGTCCGTCTGTCCGTCCGTCCGTCCGTCCGTCCGTCTGTAAACACTCTAACTCGCGCAAAAATTGAGATATTTTGATGAAATTTGGAACGCAAGTTGGTATCGAGACTGGGACGGTTGGTATTGAAAATGGGCGAAATCGGACCATGACCACGCCCACTTTTCCTATATAGAAAAAATCGGAAATTTGGTATCTCAGCCACTAATATAGCTAGAGTTTTAAAATTTTACCCACGTATTGAGCTCGGGCCCTTATGAAGAAATTTGATGAAGTTTTGGAAAATGGGCGGTGCCACGCCCACTTATTAAGGGTCAAACATTGAAAGTTTTATATGTCATAACTCAGAAACCGTTGAAGATATATCGATGAAATTTGGTACGCGTAATTTGCTTACATAGACAAATGTTTTGACGAAAAATTATCAAAATCGGTTTACGGCCACGCCCACTTTTATATATGTGTATTATAAAGTGACCTAATAAAACCATTTTAAGCGATATCTCTGTCAAATATAAAGATCTATCATTGAAATTTTGTCGCATGAGTCCAACTATGGACATAAAACAAAAAACACAAAAATTTTGGAATATGGGCGGTGCCACGCCCACTTATTAAGGGGCAGACATTGAAAGTTTTATGAGTCATAACTCAGAAACCGTTGAAGATATATCGATGAAATTCGGTACGCGTAATATAATTACTTAGTCAAATGTTTTGGCGAAAAATTATCAAAATCGGTTGACGGCCACGCCCACTTTTATATATAGGAAATATAAGGGGGCCTAATAAAAACATTTTAAGCGATATCTCTGTCAAATATAAAGATCAATCACTGAGATTTTGTGGCAGGAGTCCAACTATGGACATAAAACAAAAACTACAAAAATTTTGGAAAATGGGCGGTGCCACGCCCACTTATTAAGGAGCGAATATTGAAAGTTTAATAAGCCATAACTCAGAAACCGTTAAAGATATATCGATGAAATCTGGTACGCGTGATATATTTACTTAGCCAAATGTGTGGACGAAAAATTACCAAAATCGGTTGACGACCGCGCCCACTTTTATATATGTGTATTATAAAGTGACCTAATAAAACCATTTTAAGCGATATCTATGTGAAATATAAAGATAATTCATTGAAATTTTGTGACATGAGTTTTACAATAGACCGGAAACAAAAAATAAAAAAGTTTGGAAAATGGGCGTGGCACCGCCTCTTTTTAGACAAAGGGATATATGAGATTTCTTAGCCTTTAACTCGACAAATAATTGAGATATTATGACGAAACTTGGTTTATACACTTTTATAACATGTGTTAATAGACACGCAAAAATGTATTGAAATCGGTTTATGACCACGCCTACTTTTTAACAAAGATATTTCTGGAACACCCTTTTGGAATTTGTAACGTGAAGTCTTTGTAACTAAAAGTCATAGAGGGATGAAATTTTGCACTAACAATAATATTTGTATGCTTATTTGGATGATTGATATAAATTTTGAAAATGGGCGTGGCTGCGCCCTGTTTATGCAGCACTCGTTTCATATAAAATACACCCTATATCGAACAAACGCAAACAAACAATGAAAGCATACAGCTGAGTATCTAATGTTCGATTGCACTCGAACTTAGGCTTCCTTACTTGTTTTTTTGTTGGTTTTCTCACAAAAAAATATTTTCTCACAAAAATTTTTTTAAAGGCAAGCAAGTTTTTGAAACAACAACGGCCGTTTTTGAATAAATTGTTGGATCAAAAACTTTGCTGTAAAAACAAATACTTTTGCTGTTGAATCAAAGACGGAGATTCAACAGCCGAAAGTTGTTGGTTTAACTACGGGTATTTTTTTCAGAGTACGAATGTTTTCCGAGTAAACTCCGAATTTACTCCGATTGTACACCGAATTTTTTATTGATATTTCTTAACCTTCAGCAAACTAAATAAGTTAAAATAAATAATATTTGCGTGCTTATTCTTTTCGGAGTGACCGTTATATGATTCCGAAAACCAAAGTTCAACTTACCAAACGCATCTAATAGCAATATTATTAAACTAATTCCAGAAATGTGTTTAAAAACTCCGAAATGGGTACGAATGTACTCCGAGTAAACTCCGAATTCACTCCGAATCCACACTAAATATTTTATTGATATTTCTTAACCTTCAGTAAACAAATAAGTTAAAATTAAAATAAATAATATTTGCGTGTTTTCAGCTCTCGGCGTGCCTGTTATGTGATTCGGAAAGCAACAAATTATCTTCTCAATTGCATTTAAGGGCGCTGTCCAGCATCTAACATTCCTTAAGCCATTGCGGAACTGTGCCTAAACGATTGCTCAGCTAAAAAAAGATTTACAATACATACATAAATGAAAAAGATAATTAAAATCACACCATGCAAAAGGTCACTTCATGAACGGTATAAAATCTCGAGCACGGTTAGCTACCGCCCGCGGTCTTACTTATTTTTTTAGTTACTTGTTTCAACATTCTTATTTATTATTTGTTATTGTAAAATCATTCAATTTTGCAGCTGTCGTTTTTTTTTTTCTAAAACCACACAATTCATTCAATTTTAACATTAATTTACATTTTTTTTTCTTTTTTCATTTCATTTGTTTTCTACCCAAAAGACCAGGAAGTAAGAGAAATGTAATAGGACTTGAGAACAAGCTTATAACAATTGTCCATTGTAAGCTTATTGCAATACAGTTTTTATAAGCTTAATTGTAAGCTTACTTACAAGCATGATTGTAATAATTGAGGAACACTTATGTTAAAAAGCTTGAAAACAATATTACAATAAGCTTACTTTACACTTGCAATGAAAGCTTGAAAAACTATTAATAATAAGATTGTTTTAAGCTTGCTGTAAAATTTTTTTAAATTTTGGTTTTACAATTATTCATATAATTCATTGATTCCTTTTTCGTATAAGGGAAGCATAAAAGCCTCAATAAAATTCAATATAATGTTGAATGTCCCACTATATGATACCGTTGGATTGAATTTCAGGTTGATGTCATGGTTCGAAACAGGAGGAGAATATAAAATAAAGAACTTTGCAGTAAAGGTGAAGAAGGAAAGAAAATAAAAAGAAAAATGCAAATAAAAATTTATTTTTTTTTTCTTTTTTCTACTATTTATACATACAATTGTATTTATAAGCTTACAACAAGCTTTCACAAGTAATATTTTTCTACAATTACATTTGTAAGCTTATAAAAAGGGTGCCGTTTTGATTTTTCTACAATTGTTCTTAAGTCTTTTACAATAGTTTACACAAGCATTCCTCAAGCTTAACGCTTATATTTGTAAGCTTGTTGTACTATTATTCTCAAGCCTTTTGGTTTATTGGGTATTTTTATGTTGCACATACAATGTAAACATTTCTTACGCACATGCATACACACTTCACTACATACATATACACATACAAATATACATACAAACATACATGCATGTCCTTGCAATATCGTTTTTTTACCTTCATTCGACATCAATTCTGTTGCAACTCATTGCATTTGAATGCTTAAAAAAATTGCAATTTACACTGTTAAACGGAATTAAACACTCAACTATTTTTTAATTAAATTGTTAAGTTTGTTTTATAGTTTAGACATGCAGGAAACAAATTCAATTTTGTGTATGAAAAGGGCAAATAAAATGGTGATGATTTTTTTTAAAGCTTACAGCAAGTATTGCTAAGGCGACAAGGCAAAGTATTAAATTTTAAAGCAACTTCAGCATTTTATTTTTTTTGTTTATAAGAAAAGCATTAATGTAAGTACTTTATGTTGTTAAGACTTTTTCGATTTAAAATATTTGTTTTAACCAATTTTTTTTAGGATTTCATACATATATAAAAATTTCGATTACTTGTTATTTTCAAATATCTTCACATACATACATACTCATTCCCCGTTCTCACTTCCACCACGCTGCCCGCATTTTTATGAAATACACAACCAATATTTGAAATTCCATTTTTGCCTAACAAGAAATAAAATGCAAATAATTTTAATTTGTTCTTCTTTTTCTCCAACTTAACAGAGTTCAAATCAATATTTGTATAACAGACATTATAGGCTGACGTACCCAAAATTTTCTCACACAAAAATTCACACCTCAATGGATATTGGTAATGATAAAGTCAATAACAGATGAATGTAAGAATGAGTAGGCACAGCAGGCGACGATTGACATTGCTTGCTAGTCCAATTCTTTCTGTAGGGAATTGTTTTGTGTGAAAAAATGTAATTTACATATTTTTTCTATGCCTTTTTTTTGGTTACTTAGAAAAATACATGGCAAGAATTCTTAAATAACTAAATTGGAATTGAGTGTGGTTGTGTGTCTATTTGAGGTTTGGTTGTTGCTGTGGTTGTTATGCTGGTTGAGTTTTAGGGAGAAAAAAGGAATTTGTATACTTATTCCATGAAAAGCATTGAAAAATGCTATCCAGAGGGCTTGTGGAAAGCTAAGAAATAAAATTTCATTGTGTAGAACTAATACTAGTTTCACTGAACTGAATAAATTAAAATAAAATAAAATAAAATAAAATAAAATAAAATAAAATAAAATAAAATAAATAAATAAAATTAAAATAAATTAAATTAAATTAACTTAAAAAACAAAAATAGAAAATTAAAAAAATACAAATTTAAAATTTAAAATAAAAAATAACAAAAATTAAAAATAAAAATTAACAATTTAAAAAAAATTAAACACGAAAAATAAAAATATCAAAAATAAAAAAATACAGCAAAACAACAAACATTACAAATAGAAATAGAAAAAATAAATAAAAAGATAAAAATAATAAAAAAAAAAAAATTTGTTAAACAAAATTTGGAAAATAGAAAGTTAAAAAAATAAAACAACAAAAAACAAAAAAAAAATAAAACAAAATAAAATAAAAAATAAAAAAATAAAAATAAAAATAAAAAAATCTAAAAGAATAAAAATAAAAATAAAAAAAAAACAAAATAAAAATAAAAATAAAAAAGTAGGTATAAAAATAAAAAAATTAAAGACAAGATTTTAAAAATTAAAGAAAACTAAAATTTAATACTAAATATATCGACGGCTGAGAATAAGATCGCCCTCTTTCAGAAATTGTTTCAAAAACGCCCTATTTGAAAAATTGTTTCAATAACGTCCTATTTCAGAAATTGTTTCAAAAACGCCCTATTTGAAAAATTGTTTCAATAACGTCCTATTTCAGACAATTATTCAAAAACGCCATATTTCAGAGAAATATATATAGAATTTTCTCTGAAATAGGGCGTTTTTGAAACAATTTTTGAAATAGGGCGATCTTATTCTCAGCCGTCGATATGTACATTCAAACACAATTCAAACGATTAATTGTGGCACATGATTAAAAATAAAATAAAAAATAAAAATAAAAGTAAAAAAATATAAAAAAATAAAAATAAAAGTACTAAATAAATATAAATACAAAAAATTAAAGTAATAAAAACTAAAAATAAAATTTAAAAAAATAAAAAATAAAAAAAATATAATAAATAAAATTAAAATAATAATAAATACTATAAAAATATATATAAAAAATAAAACTAAAAAAAAATAAAAAAAAATAAAAAATAAAACAAAACATTATAGAAAAATAAAAAAGATATATGAAAAAATTGCCAAAAATAATAATAAATAATATAAAAATATATATAAAAAAAATAAAAATAAACAAAAAATAAAAAATAAAACAAAACATTAAAGAAAAATAAAAAAGATATATGAAAAAATGGCCACTAGCTCTAAAAAATATACATTTAAGCACAAATTAAACGACTAATTGTGGCAGCATCTTTCAACAGTTACTATATATTGCATACCTTAAGGCTCTCAATCAGGCCACCTCTGGTTTAATTTATATGAAAATACCATAGAAAGCTGAATTTTTACGATACGAAATATAAAGCTTATGATGTCCACATGAAATTCACTCCTTAGCCAAATCTTAACTTAGCACAACCCATGCCCTTTGTTCTCTATCTGAAACCTTTTTAGGGAACTTTAATATACGTAGCCTATTTTAGGGCGCCTGGCAGTGCTTAGCATCTACAGAAACCATTAAGTAGTCATAAAGAAGCTTCATTTCATGACTAGGTATAAGACTCAGCAGATAAAAGGAAAACAAAAGGAAAATAAAAGAATTAGATCATTTTTGTTCTGCAAAAGCTGTTTTTTTTTCATTCAAGCTTAAAATTACATTTTAGTACCAACAAATATAAAGCATCTATAGACTAATGAAGCAATCGAACACTCGTTAACTATTTAAATTTTACATTCAGAGCTCTATAAACTTCCAGTGGAACAGAAAATATGAAAAACACTAAAAAAGAAACAAACCATAACGATTGTAATTGAAAAGAAATCGTCTAAAAAATACTAGATAGAAAAATTAAAAAGCAAAGAAAAAAGCAACATCGATTCAAACGAAGGACAAAAAGAAACCAAATTAATAAATGGAACAAAAAAAAAAACATGAGAAAGAGGGAAAAAAAGTGGAAGAAGGAAAAAGGACGTAATTGATTAAGGTTAGAACAAACGAACAACTGATGAAGCAGAAGGTTGTTAGATGCTGAGAGCATAGAAAAAAAGTGAGAAAAGAAATGATAAAACAAAATGAAGAAAATAAAAAAAATTCACTGTGATTCACAAGAATAAGCACAGATTACGGAAATGATTTCCTGAGAAAGTCGCAATGAAATACGCGATGGAAACATTCGACGCTGATGAGCCAGTTGTTGGAAGCGACAATATGCCACTGGTTAGCGGATAAACGCAGTGTGAAACAACAATAATATTGGCGGCCAGAAAAGGAAATAAAGAACCAGTTCGCAATGAAGCTTAGTTAACGCAAAGGGAATGGAAGAGAGCGAGCACAATATGCGAGCAATAAAGACCCTTGAGGTGAAGAAGTCTCATAAGCTGTAACTGCTACAATGCTGTATAAAAGAAAAAAAGAAGGGGAAAAGCTGAAAATGGAAAAAAACTACGAGAGAAAACAAAATAATCCAACACCTAGCAGCTCTAATACAAAAGAAGAAAGGACAAAAAAGGGGTAAAAATTTAAAAATCGCACAAAAGCTTCATTAACTAAAATGAAGTTATTCAAAGCGAGAATGAGAAAAAAAGAAAGTATTAAAAGAATAAGACAAAAGCCAGAGGGCGTGAAGAAGAGCAATCTCAATTGCTGCTCTCAAGGTATTAATTTGCTTACAAGTGTTGTTGTGCTGCGTATTATTGCGCTCGCTGTTGATTACAATGTTGTTGACGATGTTGTTGGAAGGTGCGAGAAAATTTACAAATCTCGATATTAAACTTGGCATACTTTTAGGGTAGGTTTTTTAATTTATTTGAAATCTAAAAATGTAGGTTTATAGATTCTTTACGTAATTCAATAAAAATGAAATGTAAAGTGATCCATTTGTGAAGGCATGCAGAAAAGTTTCGAATATATATGATATACAAATTACTAAATTAAATTTGATTACAAAAAGCCTAAAATCATGTTACACATTATCAACACAAACGCTCACGCGTGCAATGAAAGCTCGAATTTGGGAGAGTTCATAGTTTAAGAATAAGCATTTTTTTCGCTTTTATTTAAATCTCAAATGGCATTTTTTATTACATTGATCCAAGAATTATCTAAAGAAGGATATCGCAGTAGATAAGCTGATTGGAATTGTGTATGTATACTAAAAAGTGTGAATGTCAGACAAAACGAATTGGCAAAAATTTTACTTTGAAATTCATTTCTCTTCTCTTTCACATTGACATTTTTAAAGAAAACACACACATAAAAACGGAAGTAATATAACCTCTATTTCGATAAACCTTGCATTGATCTTATTTTATTTCTTTGATCTTTTTTTTTTGTTTCTTTTGTATACAGAACACATACAGACAACTTAACAAAGAAAAAAAAACACACTCATAAAATAAACTCTCACCGAAACTCTCAGACAACAAAATAAATAAGCTTTGCGTAAAAGCCAAATGAAGATGGAAATTTTTTTAAGTTTATTCATATATGCACAAAGCAAAATGATACCCGGAAAATGAAAGTAAATAAATGTTGAAATGATATTGCAAAAGAAAATTTGAAAATTTCACAAATGTGTTTTCTTACCGACGGCAACGAAGGAAGCGCTCAGACAACCAGGGAATTTCTTTTTTTTTTTTTTTCTTTATTACACACTTTTCTGCAGAAATAAAATATTTGAGAGAGCTTATAGCAATTGAAGTGGATTCTACAAAAGAACAAATAAAAATTTGAAACAAACAAAATTGTTAAAGGAAAATCTAGAAAAGCTTAAAGTAGCAATAAGCTTTACGATTAAATAGCTTTTGATGGTACTATAAAATGAATTTTAATACGGAATGCATATGACAAGAAATCCGAATACTAGTACTGGTAGTAATTCATACACAAATACACATACAGCATAGCGCATATGTATATGAATACTAACAGGCTGCTTAGCCACCATTTGGGTAAAACACCGGGTAACACGCACCTACACCTAAGGTAAATTTTATGGTATTTATGAACGCAGCAGTGCAAATTTTAACCATGTAAGTAAGCTCTCGCTCAATACATTGTCGCTTTTATTGTAGGTTTCGAAGTAATAAAAATGTGCATTTAAATAAATTTTGTTACTTGCATACACATTATGTGTATGCTTGACCTTTTTGTCGCAATTTAGGATTTTTGTAATGTTTTCTGTTTCATTGCCTTTTTATTGTTTTTCATTTGTTATATTAAATTTTGTATGTGACATTTTGATTAGTTTTATGACGCACTTAAGTAATGCTCTAACTGTGCGAATAAAATTTATTTGCTTTTAATATTTTTTATATGTAGTTTTTGGCTTATCAAAAATGCTTGAATCTCTTTCAAGAATAAATAGCTTTTTGTGGTCAATAAAATCTATTGCTTTTAAGAAAATAAATAAACTGAGAGATTGCATCTGAAATAGTACAAAGCAAAGCTAAGAAGAGCAGAATAACTACATATGTAAGTATAGGTATAAATTTAAATATCAAAGTAAATATCTAAGTACTGAAAAAAACATATACCAGCAAAGTGACCATAAAATGTACAGACTTCAGAGCGAGACGTTTCTTTTTTGGAAGATATGCCTGTCTACTCCACAGAAGCCCATCTTTACAAAGTGTTTGATTTTTACCTAATTTAGAAGAAATTTGTATAAGGAATCTCATGCTGGAACACTGTGAGTTTGAGAGTCAACGAAAATTAGTGAAAATTAAATATTGTACAAAAATGTGGAGAACAGGAATACTTCCATTAGTTGATATGCTTAAGTTGAGTTAAAAATCTCACATTATTCTTAATACTCATGAAAGGGTATAGTATTTTGAATATGCAAACTTGGTATGAGTTCAGTCACTTGACACCAAACACTGCACTCATTAAAAACCGCAAATGAGATGCGCAACAAGGGCAGACCCAACCACCAAGCCGAACTCTTTAGAGAAGCTTCCCAGTTGGAAAAGGTAATGTATGGTCACATATAAATGGATATAAAGGCCATAGGATCTATACATTCCAGAATGCATGATTTTTTTCATTGTGATGTCCTAGGAAAGTCATGCATCCACTTTCTCCTGCCAAGGTAAGGCAAAAAGGAATGTTTGGATGAGAGTCGCTCTTGCCGTGATCTCAGTGTCGGTTTATTTTCTCATTTAAAGATAAAAAATATTTTTTTTTTTGCATTTTTCTCTTCATTCTCTCTCCATCCGATTTCCAACTAGAAATATGTAACTACACTCCAGCTTGTTCTCCTCTGCTTCTCTCATTGTCGCACCATCTTCCCCTTCACTGCTTCACCCAACGCCTTCATATATTGGGACATTCAACATTATATTGATCTTTAGTGCAGCTTTTATACGTCCGTTTGTTCAAAATATACAATGTGAATTGTTGTCGTCGTTGTAAAAAGCAAAACTAGAGAAAACCTGATTCTTATAATTGTTTTTGTTGCTTCATCAATGTTTGCTTTGTTGATCCAATGTTAATTTGGAAGGTACAGCTGAGAGCCGAAAACTAAACTCTTCGCTTAATTGGATTGCATTCTCGAATGTATCCGATTTCCTATAAGTTGGCAGCCAAATAATATAGAGTTTAGATGGAATTATATTTTTTTTTTTTGGAATACATACTTTAATGCAAATTTTTCGTACATCTTTTCATGCATCCGCAGGGTCATGCATGACCACCTTGCCAACTGGGTTGAGGCATCCACACATACTCACGCATACTCCACATATCAAAAACTCACTTTGCCTCAAAGCTCTTCCTCCACAAGAACTGCAGTTAATTTCACTCACCACAGAGACATACACAAACGGACAGCCATGCATACACCGAAACCTTTCAGCAACCGAACCTGAGCAACCGAAATGAGCCAACAGTGGTTTCGTAGCGGCTTAAATGGACGCAATAAGTACAACCCCCCCCCCCCCTCGTCCGACCCCCTTCAGAAGTGCCAAAGAAAGAAGAACTCTGGCGCTACACAAATATGACAAGTGAAAAATTTCACCGAACTTACCTTACACGCAAAGTGCGTTTAATGCAAATGCAGCAGCGCGAGTGTGTGGGAATAAAGCTGTGCTGGGTGATGGCGGGAGGAGGGACGGCGGCATGAGGCCTGTAAGCCGCCATGGTTTCAGGTTATACTCATGGCTCTGGCAGGTGATGAGATGGCTCAATTACCAGCTATACTAAAAGCAGAATCCAAACAACAATAGCAAAGCGCAGCGAAGTGAGTTAAACAGGAAGGGCCAGCCAGCTAGCCAGCTAGACAGTCAGCCCCCTCCAGTCGGACTGCCAACTGACCTGCAGCGCGGTGACAACTGAGATGTTGAGACTATTGAAATTTACTGACACTGACATTGCACATTTTCTGCGCTGAGCGCTGCGTACCAGCTAGCCCGCTTGTTGTTGTTGTAGACGCATATTAATGCAAAGACAAGGAAATGATAAAGTGCGGAAGCGTGGAAAGTAGTGAAGCGGTGAATAAGCTCAAAAGTAGTTACAGCTACTTTAGCGTGTTTTGTTGGTTTTTTTTTTTGCTGTCGCAGTATTGAATGCGCCAACCAAAGCAGTCAGTCATGGGCGGCACGATGAGTATGGAAAGGGAAAATGTGCAAAAAGTGCAAAAAGTCAAAAGAGAGAATAACGCCCACAATTGTCGTGCATTAACTGTCAGTGACAATGAAATGAAAAAAAATTACAAAAAAATTTCAAAAAAAATACAAAAAGCAAACGCTTATGGCATCATTATCAACATTGTAGCTCTGCGCTCATTTTCTGCTACTTTATTTCATCTTTTTGTTTCTTTTTTTCGCATTTTCCTTCGCTATTAAATAACGAAAAATTATAGTTTTCTTTCTTCGCTGATTCATTCTTTGTTTGACGCGTTTCAGCGTTCAGATTCACTGACCATGAAAACTGTGCGCAACAGTGGAATGCTGTCAAACAGTGGAGTGCTGTCAAAATGGGAATCGCGCTTGATTTGCGCGGTGTATGAGGGAGCTGTAGGGTATACAGCTGAAGTCACAGCAGCGTGTAGTGAGGGAGAAGTGACTGAGCGAGCGAATAATGCATGAAATTAGTTATTCAAAATTATTATGCAAGGAAATAAGGATTTGCAATTTAAGTAACTTTGAGGGCAACTATATTTTTAATGAAGAATGCTATTATAAATACTTCTGATTATTCTTCATTTTCTTATTATTACACTGTGATACAAATTGAAGGTTCTCCGTTCTCCTCCCTGAGTTAAAATTTTTTTTAATTGCCATTTTAAATTCGCAAAATTTTATCTGAGGTATTTTTAAATAAAGAAAGAAAAATGAGCTAAAATAAATATTATATAGAAATATGTTGTTAGGAAATATATAGTATAATTGCACGTGCTTAAATTTCGTAGAATATTTTAACCCTCTAACCGTTACACGAAGTGGTCGTTTTGACCCCTCTTTTATAAAGTCCGAAAAAATAGTATTTTGCAAGTCGCTGGAGGGTTAAAATATTCTAGAAAATTATTCGCCATAAGATTTGACTAGGGGTCTCCTCAAACAAAATCTTTGCAAAAGAAACCTAAAAGACCCTCTAACGACCTTCAAAATACGCGTACCTACTATTTTTTTTTTTTTACTATAAAAAAACGGTCAAAACGATTTTTTCTTGGAGGTGTTGGAGCATTAAAGTATTCTACGAAATTAACCCTCGTGCAATTTTACTGTATGTTTCCTAACAACATCCATATTTCTATACGATATGTATTTTAACGCTTTTTTCATTTATTTAAAATTCAGTCAAAAAAAAAATTTCGCAAATTTAAAACGGCAATAAAAAGATTTTGACCTCAGGAAGCAAAACTGTTTGGTGGTTTTACTATATGGATAGTGGTCTTTCGCTCTGTGCGGAAATTATTTCGTGCCGAAAAGTGCTGTTGCACAGTGTTATTCTTCTTTTTCTCGCTCTGTTTATTCTTCTTCTTCCTCTTAACCATCTTCTGTTTTTTCTGTTTATTCCTCTCCTCCTTCTTCTTCTTAATTTAATTTTTCTTCTCCTTCTTCTATTTCTTCTTCTTCTCCTTCTCCTTCTTCTATTTCTTCTTCTTCTCCTTCTCCTTCTTCTATTTCTTCTTCTTCTTCTTCTTCTTCTTCTTCTATTACTCCTTTTACTTCCAATTCCCCTCCGATTTCGTGTTCTTCTTCTCTTCCAATTTAGTTTTTCCTTTCCTCAATGTTTCTTCCAAATCCTTTATTACTTTCTGGTACTTCTAATTTTTCTTTTCTTCTTCTTCCTCTTGCTATTGTTCTTCTTATTTTTTTTTTTTACTTTTCTTCTTCTTATTTTTCTTCAAATATTTCTCCTTCTACTTCTTTTCTAATTTATCTTTTCTCTCTCTTCGGTATTTGCTCGAAATTCTTTCTTCCCTGCTAACAATTTTACCAGACAATTTCTGATTCAGAAAATTCTGACAAAATCAGAGTACAAAGTTGACTAGGTAGACATATCTTATAGATTTTTTGTCTATTTCTGTCAGAATTGTCTAAGTAATTTTACTTAGATACTACTAGATATCTGAACGATTTCGTGCAGACATGCCAAAATATTTTATTTTTTTTTTATTCTTTCAGAAATCTGTTAGATATCTGTCCGAATCGTTGGTAAAAAACCCAGATTTTCCCCAGACATGTCTGTAAGAATTCCTGTTAACGTGTCCATACATTTCTCTTGCAGAAGTCGTACAGAAATCTTATTGATTTCGGAGTTTTTTTGCCGAAAATCTGATAGATTTTTAACCGATTTCGGGTAAAATTGTTAGCTGGGTTGTTCCTCCTCTGTTCGTCTTCTTTTCACTACTCTTTCCTTTTCCTTCATCTTTCTCTTCCTCTGATACTTCTTTTCATACCTTTCTTCGTAATTCTTTATTTCTTTCGGCTACATCTATTTTTTCTTGTTCTTGTTATTCTTCTTGTTATCGTTCTTCTTCTTCTTCTCATTTTTCCTATTTATCCTCTTCTTAGTTGTCTTCTTTTTATTCATCTATTTCTCCTTTTACTTCTTCTTTTCTAATTTATTTTTTCGCACTGTTCGGTATTTTTGTTCGAACTTCTTTCTTCTTCCTCCTTTTCTCCATCTTCTTTATATTACTTACTCTCTCCTTTTCCTTCATCTTTCTAATCCGCTGATACTGCATCATCTTTTTATACTTATCTTAATTTTTATGATTACATATATATTCTTCTTCTTCTTGTAATTGGCAAAATACTTTCTCTCCCAACATTCTCTCATTTCTGCAGCTCGTATGTATCATTTGTTTAAATCCGAGTTCTTTGCCCAATATGGTTTAAACTTATACAATTTCTTCATTCATTTTCTTTGTCTCAATTGAATATTATTTCGAAAACGAGCACTTAAAGTTGTCTTACTTTAAGGCAAATATTTTACAAACATATATCACTTTGTCCGCATACCTATCACTCAATATCTATATATTAATAGGCTAACATTTTTCCCATACAAACAATTGCCAGGCTGTTTTGCACATTTAACATACTCACATCCACATAAAATTGATATGGATGTGTTCGTATGAGTCAGGAGCAGTGCATAGGCATATAATTTTTTCTATAAATTATTTAATTTGTTTAAAATTAATAAATAAAATTTTTAGTTAAGAGAAATAGATATCGTAAACGTGTTTACAAATATCGTAAACACAGTTGAAGAGTCGCTTTAATTTAAAAGCGCTCTCTCTATTTTATATGCATTGGTCCAGTTTACGCTCAGATCAAAATCAACGCGGCCAAATATATCCTATTGCTTTTCCATTAAAGCGAAAAATGAGAGAGAGGGCGGGAGAGCACACTGAGTAATTTTAATTTTGACCAAGGCGTATCTAACTAACAGGTAGGCTCGGCGGCGAATTGAAAATCTTCTTTTTTTCTTTACAAAGGTAGAGTGTAATGTCAAAATCAAAGCGAATTCACATCATGGCCAATAGGAATGGACGAGCCCCAAGCGAATTCAGAATTTAACCACGGCGAAATATCATTTTGACATTACACTCTACCAATTACAATAACAAAATACATGGGAAATTTCTGAATTCACCACCGGGCCTACCTTCCTAGATCTGCGTTGATTTTGGCCATGATTTCGCGTCGGACCGTGATCAAAAGGAAATCAGTGTTGCGGTACAACTGGAATTTGGAAAGTGTTGCTTATCTCCACGAAAAGGAATAATTTTTGTACCAATACAAAGTTGAAAAAATAAATTGCATGGTCGAATTTCGAGCACCGGCGATACTAGTTTTAATTAAAGCTGGAAACAAAAGAGCGAAAACAAAATAAGAAAAAATGACCTTACAATACTATGTGCTTTGTTTATACACAAAAAACTATGTGGTTTTCCTTCATGCATTTTTACTTAATTTTTAGTCAATTTCTCTCCTCTCCTTATCCAACTCATCACACGTCAGTCATGCTTTCCCCAACATTTGTCCATCTTACGTTAACTGACCCCATGACACGTACTTGTGCATACATAGTTACACTCAGACCATGACCTCACTGACCATTACAGCAAATTGCGCAGATAAATATCTTATAGAGGAAAAACTGCATGTGTTTTCACTTACATACATACGTACATATATGCAATGTTGAATACCTGGGGTGCAATGCAATCTACATAGTAAAAGTAAAAGCAAAACATTATAAAGAAAATGCAGAGCCAAACAAGTATAAAATGTAACCGAAACTGGAGATGCCCTGCGGTGTAATCGCTTCATTAGTTATTCTATGGACACGTTTCTAGCTTCAAGCAAGAAAATATTCACTTTTGTCCAACATGTCCAGAAATTAATATACATACATATGTACTAATTTCTCAGCAGAACGTAAGCGTGTAGTTACATAATCACGCTAGAAATCTTAACTGCACTTACTTACAAAAAAGTCCTCTGAAACATAGATAATACTTAGTTAGAGAGGCTTCAGCCTTCAGCCCAATTGCGCATAACAGACCAACTTAGGCGTCAGTGTAGAGCTAACCAAAGTGTAAGTGTCACCATCTAAGCTCCACTTACAGGACCTTGTGTCCGTTTCCAAGACAGTGTTAACTGGTACTAGGTTTTAGCGAAACTTCTTCCAGTGCTAACTGAATTTAATAAAAAATCAATCACAGGGAGAAAACCGAGAAGTATCGCGTACATATCACATTCACACACTTCCCTTCAAGCAACATTGTTAAATTGATGACTTGCAATTGCAAGAGAGAGGAGTACAAAGCAAATGCAATGAAAAGCGAAGGAAAGAGCAGCGCAGAGTAAGAAGCAGGCAAAGCAAAGCAGCGCTTAACTAAATCGAGTACCTGCAATGTGACCAGCAATTTGAGCACAATTAAAATCGCATCACAATGCAGGTAATTGCAAATGCCACAACCACTCCTGCTAAAAAGTTATATGCAGCTAACCCAGAAACATGTACATACCCTGCAGGGAACTCAATAACTAGCGAGCAAAATTTCTAGTTCCGAACTAGCGGAAAGGTGTCAAAAGGAACTAGATCAATTGCAGTTAGACCCTCACCAGTTCAGAAGGAGTGAATAGAGTGACCATTATAAGACACACTTTGATTTGTATGCAATTTTGAAGTGACAAAAATTCTATGAAAATTTTTCGTTCGTTCAATTGCCGTTGGCTTTGTATATTTCTGCAATTCTGAGATGTTTAGTGAAGCATTTTATATAAAGAGTTTTCTATTTGCATCTTGTATGAAATGAAATGTTCCCCTAATTATGCTTTTCCGATTCTTCAGGCTTATTTTTAATTTTTTTTTTTATTTTATTACTTTTTAAATATCGCTAGCTTAGAGTGCAAATTGTGTAAGTCCTTTTTTAAAACTTTGTAGGAGAGATAAAAAACAAAAAATAAAAAAATTTCGAAATGAAAAAAAAAAATTTCTGTTCATGTAAAATTTCGGACTTACACAATTTTCTTCGTTTTTTGGACTTACACAATTTGCGTATCACAGAATAACAACGAGTAGAAATATGACAAGTATCAGAGACTTGTTTAGCGTGGTGCGTATTTGATTTTTCTAGCGTTCCACATAAAAATACACTTTTCCATAAAAATGGACATACACAGTTTGCACTCTAAGCTAGCGATATGATTGTGAATTTTTATTAAATAAATAAAAAAAAAATATTAGTTAAAAAAAATTAAAAAAAAATTATCATCCACCTTGACACCGACAGGATTCGAACCTGCGCCCCTCAGATTGAAAGGCAAATGCGTTAGCCAGTCGGCCATCGCGCCACTTGCATTAAGTCTGTCAAAGGCTGCACTTAAGCGGCAGATGTAAAACTGTAGAATTTGCAGGTACTTGTAGCTAGTTCAGAACTATCGAAATTGTGCCAATAAACGAACTAGTGTAAACTGTACAATTTAGTACTAGTTCGGAACTATCGAAAATTTTGTGCAGAGAGTGACAATTGACACCGCCTAGGACATCGCCGTGTTAAATTCGCCAGTTGATAACATGGAAAAGAGATTTAGCTAGCACTAGTAGTGTCGAAAAATGCACTAGAAGCGACCTAGTTCGGAACTAGAGATTTTCCCTGCAGGGTATGTACATACAGACAAACACACACCCAAGCATGCATACAAATACCATAGGGATAACCATTGAATAGAGTAAATAATGTGCTGTGCCTGGGCAGCTGTTCTAGATTAGGGAATTTCCAGCTGGTTACACGGTTGCAATGCAACAGATTTTTTTGATTTTTTTTTTTTGTTTTTTTTTTTTTAATCCTTCTCGCTTTCTTTGCAAATCATTGCAGCGTAAAATGAGGGGATTTCATGCACATATTTTCATTTTCTGCAAATATTTATTTATGTGCTGATTTTTAAGCGAGCGCATATTTTGGTTAAATTCTTTTGGGGTTTGCATGGATGTGATTTTGATGTTGGTTGAATGTTGAATAATTATATAAGAATGTGATTTCAATGTTGAATAACTGCATAAGAAGAATGCGATTTATTGCATGTAAATCAGCGATTTTTTGTTTCGTAGTGCTGCCCCACAATGGCGGCCCTAGCATAAATTGGCTGGACAAGCCTATGTATGAAGCATAGCCATTAGCCAATTATGTTTATGTCTTTGCTATATTATCTGAAAGTGTGCTTGCGGTTACGTCATTGACTTCATTTCAAGCGTAAAATAGCCAAATTTTAAAAGAAATTCATAAAATGAAATGAGCGTAAAATATTTGGCCCGACTTTTCGGCTTGTATGAAGCGTCCGCCACCTAGTTCCATGTACTTAAGGCACATTTGGGTTCCAGCAGCTCATTTCAGTTCCATTAGCTTATTTGAAACCTGCCTAAAGTCCCTAGAATAATTATAGATGTACATATATCTAAAAAAAAAATATACAAATAATGCACTTTTATTAAGTCCCAAAAGTCAAGGCACTTTTATTAGTAGGAAAAGTCAAAGCTGAACAGCGTGATAGAGCATGAAAAGTGGCAATCAATAAAATCGAAGTACCTACACATTGTAGCACACAAAATGTATCATGTTTTGGGCAACAAAAAAAAAATGAAAGTCATTCGCTGACAGCGCACAGAACATAAGTACTCACCTGCTCACATTTTCAAATGCTTCACCTCAAACGAGAGCACTAGAAGAGCTAATCAGCACACAACAGTGAAAGAGCCTTGGCAAAAGTCAATTTTTAATTTGATGGAGATTTTCAATGGCTGAACAGCTATAAACACACACACAGGCAAAATGTGTGCTTGTTTTTGTTTGCATGTGTGTTATGCACTCTACCTCAACTTTATTGCCAACAGATTGATGTGTTTATTTCCGACCGACTTTTGCAGGCAAAATCAAATGGAATATTGAATGACTTTTTCAAGTGAATTAGTAATAAATGTTTTGTGGTTGAGTCGTTGGGTCGTCGTCGTCGTCATTGCTTTTCAGTATCAGAACGAAACCAGATACTGAAGATGCCACGTAGCCGAAACCGGTTTATAACCAAATCAAACTTGACAAGGGATGACGGAAATTCGTTCCACAATACATCGCAATCCTCCCCTGTCGGAAAAGCAAACAACAAAAAAGAAACATTTTAACCCTCTATCAACTTTCAAAATACTATGTTTTGCGGACCTTCTAAACAAGAGGTCAAAACGACCTCTTCGTGGAGGTAGTGGAGGGTTAAAGTGTTCTACGAAAATAATGCTCGTGCTAGTAAAATTGCATTGCTAACGACATATTTCTATACGATATGTTAGTTAACCAATAATTAATTAATTCCTAACATATACTATCTTAGTATTCCTTCAGCTTGTTATCCTTTAGTAGTAAAGCAATAACTTAATTAAAAGCATAAATCGTCATTTTAAATAGTTAACGCCTCACTAACATTAATGAGTAATTGGTAATCCACTCCCTAATGCTCTAATGCAAAATAAGTATTTTTTTGCAAATGACCCTGTAGGAAATTTTTGCTAAAATTTTTAGTTTAGTTAAATTTTAATCACATCATAACTGCGGATTTAAAAATCAACTAAACTAAAACACTGAAGAAACATAAAACATCTACTAAAATAATAAGCACATCTCACATTGAAAAACTGCCTTTCAGTGTATGAATACACGCGCCTTTGCCTAAAAATCGAGTTTAAAGTTTTAAATTTGTTTGAGGTTCAGCATAACACATAATGAAGAGGAGAGAAGCAGTTTATAGTTGCTAGGCATTCCAAAGAGGAGAAAGACAGCTTAAAGTTGCTAAGTAACTTGCTTAAAGGCATCAAAGATCTAGAAATGGGAAAACAATCCCATTCATATTAATACAGATTTTTTCCTACAGGGCATCCCCTGAAAATTATTATGTTAAAAGTACTCGTAATAATAATAAATATTAATGCCAACACAAGCGCTACTTCGTTAGCGGGTGCGCTTTCAGTTGCTGCTGTGCACGACCAAAAATTCAGCTCATTTTAATTTGGCCAATATTACTTTGGTAATACACACAAACACACACACACACACACTTCCATACATAACCGATAAAATCAAGTACTTCCCTGTAAAAATCATAGGATTATATGATCCATTTTGTGGTAGGTAGGAGTACTTTCAAAGTGATCATAAACATAGACCCAAGCAAGCGACTCGTTTATCTGCATCGGCTCGTAGTTAGCCGAACATTGCTACAAAAACCGAATGTATGTATATCGCGATAACGACGAAGCAAGTGCGTACATTTGTATGTATGTATGTATGTATGTACATATGTATGCATGCTCGTTTGAACGTGCACGATCTAGTAATAAATAGACATTGAACGCAACACAACATGTTGGCGATTGCGCTAGAAAAATTTTATTATTTTATTTTTATTAAAGAAAAGCTTACTTATATATGTATGTAATCCTAATAATCAAATTGAATTGGCAGTCGTTCAAATCTGTTCAGCGATTATTAAATTTCATTAATTTTAGTACCTACTCCATGGATTAATCCCATGTAGGTACTCCATGGATTAATCCCATGTAGTTACTCCTTGGATTACTCGGGTGTCATGCGGAAATCGGAGTATGTGATCCCTGCCTAGGACATCGCCATGTTAAATGGACCATATTTTTTATATGAAATGTGACAGGTTGAGGAGTACTCGGTTGGTCCACAGCGAGTACTCTATACACGCGTGCATGGAGTACTCGGCTTTTTTGCAGGGTTGTTCAACAATTAAGTTCATTAAATTTTGGGTTTAACCCAAAAATTCGATTGTTGCTGCTGTTGTTGTTGTTGTGGTCGCTGTTATCATTTCACTAGCTGGCACACATATGTATGTGCAAATATTTACGTCAGTATATGCATGGAATAATCATACATATGTACATATTTCGCTAGTTTATCGTTCGGTTGGTTGACTTACTTTCTGACTTACTAAGTACTAAGTTGTTTTTTGTTGCTTTTGCATGTTTAAGTAGTAGAAGCTATTGCATATGGATGTATAGATATCGTCGTAGTGGCATTAGTGGCTTCTCGGAAATAAGCGAATAATTTTGAACTGTTGTTGTTGTTGTTGTTGGGGAAATTTTCTTGTTTATTCGATATTCTTCAGTCATGCAGAGGACATTCGCCTGCGGTATGTTTATGTTTATGTACCTCCGTATATGTGTATACATATGTACCATAGATGGGCATTTTCAAGTACCAGTAGTAATGCATTACCAGTATTCAAGCAGTAAAATGTTTGTCTTTGACTTTCTACCGAAAATTTTCGCAAAACTCAGTTTGAACTCCAATATTTTGCAACATAAAGTAATATTTTAAAAGCTTTTGCAATTTCATGAGCATTCAGTAAGCTTTACTGCACTTGCTTTTTTACTGCATTACTGAGTTTACTGCAGTATGCCCATCTATGATATGTACATACATACGTTCAGGACAAAGGCAGATTCCAATTTCGGTAGAAATCGCAAGACATAATGGTCTATGGCAAAAGGCAATGTTATATACAAATGCAAAGATGTATGCTTAAAGAGCAAAGATTCTACATAAGTAGATATATAAATATACCCTCCAAAAAATCTACGCCTTATTTAAGGTTTATTCCAGAAGATTTAAAGGCTCATTAAATTCTAAGCGAACAAAAGTTGTAGGCGCTAAGGTTTATAATAAGGCTGATTTGTGTTGATGTCATCAGCCTGTAAGAACCCTCTGTCGCTCTCTGAGAGCAAACCGTATTTCCAAGGCTTATCCTCCATGTGAATTAGGCTTAGACAATTTCTTATAATAAGGCCTTATGTGGTGTCTATATAATAATAATAATAATAATAATTAGTATCGCCGGTGCTCGAAATTCGACCATGCAATTTATTTTTTCAACTTTGTATTGGTCCGCTGTGGTGCAGTGGGTAGAGTGCTCGCCTGCTATGCCAGAGGTCTCGGGTTCAAACCACGGTCCGAGCCAAACAAATTTTTCTAATTAGTAAAAATCCAATTATTGGGTTTTTTAAGAGCAGCGGTCACCTCTCGGCAGTGGGCGGCATACCCTCCGAGAGTATTTCTGCCATGAAAAAGCTTCTCACAAAAAATGCATTCGCCGTTCGGAGCCGGCATAAAACTGTAGGTCCACCCAATTAGTAGGAAAAACAAAGAGGAGCACACCTCGAATTGGGAGAGAAGCTCGGCCATAAAACTCGTCAGAGTTATAATAGCGCCATTGTATTATTATTATTGTATTGGTACAAAAATTATTCCTTTTCGCGGAGATAAGCAACACTTTCCAAATTCCAGTTATACCGCAACACTGATTTGCCGTTTTGATCACGGTCCGACGCGAAATCATGGTCACAATCAAGGCAGATCTAGGAAGGTAGGCCCGGTGGCAAATTCAGAAATTTCCCATGTATATTGTTATTGTAATTGGTAGAGTGTAATATCAAAATGATATTTCGCCGTGGTTAAAATCTGAATTCGCTTGGGGCTCGTCCATTCCTATTGACCACGATGTGAATTCGCTTTGATTTTGACATTGCAGTCTACCTTCTATATATACATATATAAGGATGAAAGTTTGTTTGTTTGTTTGTTTGTATGTTTGTTCCCTATGGACGCCGAAACTACCGGGCCGATCACATTCAAAATTTTACACAATGATCACCTGGTATTAGATTGAAATTATGACTACATTTCATTCTGGTATCTCAACCCCTTCCCGAGATATAGGCCAAAATATGGACCCAGATTCCTCCGAAATATTTTCCTCCATTATTGGTATCAAACTAAAGATATCAATCAGAGCTTCAATAGGGAGTTCATTCCATTCCAATTTTCCAGTCGGTTCTCTAGATAGAGACCAAAATGTGGACCCGGAAGACCCCAAATATTTTTTCGCAATATTGGTATAAAATTAAAGGTGCTGATCAGGGTAGCCATATATATTTTACACTATACGGATACCTCAATCGGTTCTCGGGATAGAGGCCGAAACATGGGCCTAAATAGCCCCCTTAATATTTTTGGGCATTTTTGGTATCAAATTAAAGGTATCAATCAGAGCTTCAATAGAGAGTTCATTCCATTCCAATTTTCCAGTCGGTTATCCAAAATATATTAGTAATCATGATGTACACCGATATGTGCACCGGATGGGCATGGAAAGTTGTTGATAAGGAACGTGAGACGGGGAGAGAGAGAGAGAGTAGTATAAGAGGAGGAAGAGATAGGGGGAACGGGAAATGCTGACTGGTGGGGAGACCTATAGGGAAGGGAGTGGCATAGTGTGATTTGTCGCAGCGAAGTGGGACGGGTATTTGCTAGTTGTAAATAAAAAAAGAAGTTTTTAAATTCGCCGCCGAGCCTACCTGTTAGATATGCCTTGGTCAAAATTAAAATTACTCAGTGTACTCTCCCGCCCTCTCTCTCATTTTTCGCTTTAATGGAAAAGCAATAGCAGATAGTTGGCCGCGTTGATTTTGATCTGAGCGTAAACTGGGCCAATGCATATAAAATAGAGAGAGCGATTTTAAATTAAAGCGACTCTTCAACTGTGTTTACGATATTTGTAAACCCGTTTGCGATATCTATTTCTCTTAACTAAAAATTTTATTTATTAATTATAAACAAATTAAATAATTTATAGAAAAAATTATACTCCATTCCTTCTCTCTCTCTCTCTTTCCCTCCCTCTATTTGTAATATGAGCGCATAAGCGAAATGTTAGGAGCAGAGCGAATGAGCGCAGCGCTGCCGGCGTATTCTATTTTGACAGCTTATGCTTCAGCTTAGGCTTATCAATCTCATTGCAGGGGATGCATGCCGAAAGTAGATATACATACATACATATATGTATGTGTACGCTATTTATGTACGTACCCTGCAGTAAAAATCCGCATGAATCCTCAATGAATCACTGATACAATTCACCTATGACGAGGAGGCATCAGTGAATACTTTCATATAAAGACTGCTGAATTTTTCATAAAAATGGTTTGCTTTCCTCAGAAAAAAAAAACAAAAACAAATAAAAATAAAAATATACTGAGTTATAACGAGAGTGATGAATATTCAACAAAGAATCATCACTGATCCTTCAGCAGTGAAACAAATTTACTGCATGGTAGTCGTTCATCTTCATGAACTTTATGATTTTTACTATTTTGTTTATGTTAAATTGTGTGAAGGCAAATAAAGTCATTGACGTCAAATGTTCATCGGAGATTTGTTGTTTATGTGGTGCATAACAGCTTTAATTTGTGGTTAATTAATTGGCAATATGATTTTTTTTTGACTAAATTTAATTTTTCCAAAAATTAACTTAGTTGGCAAACAATATAAATTAAATTATGTAAAATTTATTTGTTAGAAATTTAATCCTGTTTATTTTAATTGTGCTAAATGAGGTTAAGATAAGTGACGACTAACATACAAATAGAGTATATAGAAATAGAGCTAGCTCGCCCCAGTATAATTTTAAGTAAAGTAAATTGTTGCCTAATAGATTAAACTAAAAGTTAGCATAACAAATTAAGTAATCGAGCAATTCATCTTCATTGTAGAAGAGAAAATGTGGGAAAGGTTTTGACGTTCGATGACGTGGAATGGAATTGAAAGGTCTTGTGGTAGGTGGAGAAAAACTGTGATTTTCTCAAATATTCACTCATATTTGCCCATTGTATTTAAGGCCTTTAAAAAAGTTCAAGATATAGGAAAAAAGTGGTATAGTGGAGTCAGAGTTCCTCTGCAAACTTCCCACATTCCCACATTAATAAATCTGAGAAATTTGTCAAGTGGTTGAGAATCTGCATCTGCCATTCTCAATACGTCCGAGCCGAGAAGGCGCAATCTTAGTCTAGCGAAGGCCGGACAGTTGCAGAGAAAATGTTCTGTGCTGTCGTCGTTGTCCTCCTTCAGACAAGATGTTCAAAATGAGCACCTGATTATGCATATGGTGGACATGTGCTGTTCCCATAGATTGTCTCCTGTTCGAAGCTCCCTCCTCCGCTGTTTGAGGCGAGGAAGTTTGCTACCTCTTAGTTACCTCTTTGTCTTTTTCAGAAAGCACTTTGTAATTTACTGCAATCTGCTAAGTTCCAGCATCTGCCGTGATCTCCCTCATGGAGTCCCTGATGTACCTCACACTACCCGCTTTACTTGGTGCTATGATTGGCTGCGGTCCAGTTGGTTCTTCAGCCGATCCGCAATCTGCCAATTCATCGGCCAGTTCGTTAACTTTAACAGCGCAGTGTCCAGGTACATATGTACTAGGGATTCCAATTTTTCCGATTTTTACGATCCCGGGATTTTCGGGATTTATTTTCTAAATCCCGGGATCCCGGGATTTGGACTTTAATTACACAGGCCGACAATATATCCAAAAAATTTTCTAACTCAAATAAAATTCTACTTTTCTAAAGGATTTCGGTGCGCTGATTCTGAATTTGAAGTCGGATTTTCGGTAATGCGTTTAGGTTTTGAGATATTCGTGTCCAAAGAGATGAAAAATGCGATTTTTTGCTATATTCACTGCTCAATCTGTTAAATTATTTACTTTCATTAAAAGATGATTGCAGCTATTGAAAGAACGATCATTTCTCTTGAAAACAGCGCTTTCCTTTTTCGGGTATCTTATTCGGATATCTACGTTGTCTTCAAAAGAAATGATCGTGCTTTCAATAGATGTAATCAGTTTTTAATGAAAGTGAGTAGTTTTAAAAATATTGAGGAGTGAATATGGCCACAAACTGCGTTTTTCGCCTTTTTGGACATGAATGTCTCAAAAACTACACCGAAATCCTTTTGAAACGTAGAATTTTATTTCTGTTACAAACATTTTTCGACCAGTATTATTTTCCCAACATTTGGGGTTGAAAAAAGGAAATATATATTTCGAGGAACGCTACAACTTTAAAGTGCAAAGAAAAATTATTGATATTTCCAAGCTTGCCGAAAAATTCAGAAAATTAATGCAACTTCTGAATAGATAAATATCGGAGGCAAAATTTTGATATGAATTCCGAGTATGCAGCTGCGTATTTAATTTTAGTACAGTGTTGTAAGACTATCAAGTCTAATTAAAATTTTGTTTCCATTTTCTTCCATTATTTACTTTCCATGTGGGAAAATTCCAAAAAACATTTGAGAAATAAATGACCAAAAATCAGGAAATAGAAATTATCGAATGAATTTTGCCACAAGCTAAAAGCTTTAAAAATACCTAACGTACGTTTCCTTACAACGCGTACTTCAATATAAAAAAATTTAATTATTAAAAAAAAATCAAAAATTTTAATCCTTACTTTAACTAATGGACTTTTTTATTCTAGAAAAAATGTCGCACTTTCTTCCGGCTGTCACATTTTTTTGTTCTCTTCTACATAGACACAACACTTTTTTGGGGATGTTTGTTCTATTGACAAAATATAAAACTGGCCCGACTACGGGCAACATTTTCTGCTCTTAGCACAAGTAAAAGGTTGCATTATTTTTGTTTCATTAATCACATGAAAAATTCAACACTTTAATAGGGCACATGACACATGTTCATAATGCTGCAATGTAATAATGCAACATTTTCATTCAGAATAGGAAATGCTATTAGTATACAGATCTGAGACCAATAAAAATTATATAAAATATAACTTTTCTTTGCTATAATAGCGGAATATTCTCTCTTTATCTTATCCCGAAAATCCCGGGATAAAATTCTAGCGATCCCGGGATTTTCGGGGTGTCAAAAAGGACGGGATCCCGGGATCCCGGGATCCCGGGATCCCGGGATTGGAATCCCTAATATGTACATAAATTGAAGTTTATTCCATTTTGCTACGAATAAAAATCTTCAACTTACATTCGTGAACAATTTTTGAAGAGGTTCGCGCAGTTTCCTGTGCCTTGAGTGCCGTGACTGGCTGTCATTGCAGATACAGTTTTGGTGTCTACGCCACCTGTCACCAATTAGCCATGCTGCTGCTTTTAGTATGGCATGAATCTCCGATTGAAAAACCGTCGCTATTATATCTAAAGCATAATGGCATTATGGCAGCTGAAATCGACTGGCAGCCGTATCCAGTACCATATTCTGTTTATTATCCGTCTGTGTAGCTGATTTTCCTCGGTATTCCCGGTAGAGTTTCTTTATCTCTCCATCGAATCAAATACATTAAAACTAGTCGCAGTTAGGTGTGGCTGGTGAAACTTTGATATAATCTCATTACTATGCGCTTTATGTGTGTTATATTTATTCTCAATAATTTATTCTTAAACTATTTTCTTTATTATATTATTGATCAAGTTCACTTAGTATTTTTAGTAAATTCATTTGCATATTTCGCACGCCATTAAACTCATAAGCAACTTCTGAGAAAATCAATATTTTTGTAAGTGTATAAATACCATACTTTTGACCTAAATTGTACGCAACACATTGCAAATATTTTGTTATTATTACACAATAAATACCGTTGTCGTCATACGGATGTTTGCTAAAAATATGTACATATGTATACCTACTATGTAGTTACATAGATAATAAAAGACATATAAGCAAACAATCTAATAAAAATTTAACAAACTGTTTACATCATCATTATCAAATTTTAGAACGCATTAAAATACTTTTTCGCATAAATATGTTACCTCATATAGCAAATATGTACTACATACATACATGATATAAAACAAACAAAACATACAAACAACAAATTTAGCAACAAGAGCCATAGCAAACAAACTTATCATTATCTGCTGACATTTCAGCAAAGTTTTTATCGCAATTTTCGCATCTCACTATGACCCAAAAATGTCTATGAGCAAAACTAAAATGCCCGACTAAATAAAATGCCCGATTTTGTGCAAACATTTAGAAAAATCAAAAACAAAGAGCAATAAACAAACAAACAAAAGCAACAATGCACAGCTACTAAATTAAATGAACTAACACAATTTAAACATTAAATACAAAATAACTACATACAATATATGAGTATTGAGCACAAAACAATGCAAGCTAATTAAAACGAACAAAGCAATTGATAAAATAAATCGTATTAGAGGTGTTAGAAAAAAAGTTTATGACCAAAAAAAAAAATAAATTTTTAACAAAAATAGGAAAAAGGAAAAAAGAACAAAAGCACTGTAAAAAAAACTATCAAAACTAAACAGATTTGCAAAATTTTGCAAAACTATAACCAAAATTCAACCAGCCAATTAATTTTAATTACATGGTAACACTGATTTGATAGCCCTGTTGTTGTTTTTGTTTGCATATTTAGCAAGAAGCCGCTAGGGAATGAGACGCAAATGGAAGGATATAAGATGTTGAAGCATATGTATAAAGTGAGTGTAGGGAATCTGAACAATGGCAATTATTTAAAAGCATATTTTACATACATTTGCTAGCTTGTTTGCAAGTTATTTGTAGCAAAAGTATATATTTTAGTTATTATTTAAACTAGAGCAAGTTATCTTTAATTAACATTTTCAACAGAATGCATTTAATTTGGGTTACGCAAATTTACTCAGGGAATGTCATGCTTGTTCTTTTCATTGCTTGTGTACTTAAAGTACCATTGCAAAACTTATAAAAATACGTTAGACAGTTGTAAAGCTACTTAAAATTTTTATCCTCTTAAGCACCCTGTAAGCTTGCTAGCGCCTTTAGGTATACTATCAATTTGGTTTCACTGCGTTCACAAATATCCTTAAGTACCTTAGTAGAAAAAAACCTTTTGTAGATAATTACTAGTAAACCCTGCCACGCGATGCCGTGGCTTTCGATTACACTGTGAGCCAATTTGAGGGTGGAAGAACACAAATACATTTGACAATTTTTTTGATTGTCATTTTAAATTTGACTTCCCCTTAAAATTGGCAGAATATGAGTGGGCTGTAAGCCCATAGAATCTCATTAATAAAATCTAAAATGAAGCATATACCTATGTAGATAGTTACTGGTTATTTTTATTTTCTGTGGACCTAGATTTTTTATACAAAGATTTTGTGCGAGGAGCCCCATAGTGAAGTTTTATGCCGAATAATTTTCTAGAATATGCTAACCTTAAAGTGACCTCCACAATGCCATTTGTCGCAGTCCTCTTTCTCTTTCTAGTTTTCTTTCATATGAGAAGATGGCAACCCTTTTTGTAAAAATAATAATAAATTACTTATTTTCAAGCCAAGCCATTTCATATGACACCCCAAATATAAAAATAAAACAAACTATAGCGTAAAACTAAATTTTTGAACAGGTGGCAACCCTTTTTGTAAAAATTTTAATAAATTACCCATTTTAAGCTCAAGCCCTTTCATATGGTAGCTGAAATTTAAAAATCAAACAAACTATATCGTAAAAATGAAATTTTGAACAGGTGGCAACCCTTTTAAGAAATATTAAGCCTTCCTGCACCGCTACAGGCCAAGCCCTTTCATATGGCACCCCATTTTCGAAAATCGGTATAACGGTGTAAAAGTTATGGTGCGTACAAAAAATCGCTTAGGGTAATATATATAAGATTTGGCACCCCGAGGGCTTTCGTTATAAAATCTACTGCCTCAATTTCGTCTTTGCTTTCAATTTAAATGCATAAAGGGAATTAATGTGCAAACAAGATTATAGCAAAAGCAAGCGTCCCATAGATGGCGCTGAAGATGAGATATTTGAGAAAAATTACGTTTACTGATTGCGTGGAAATTAAGAAGAGCCATTACTGAAGGCAAGACAAACAATAAAAACGCACTTATGACCCGGCTTGGCTACCTAAGATTAAGATTCTATACATTGTATATCATAGGTCTATCGCCTCAGAGGCATTTGATGCCATTTTTAAGATACTGCCGATCCATCTTAGTGATAAGCTATTTGCTGCGTGTTGCAAAATACGCAAAATAGAACTTCGCGAATGGAAGGTAATGAACAATGGTTATACCTCCATACTCAGGACCTTTCCAAATCACCAAACGCATTATCGCTTACCGATAGACATTTTCAGAAGGAATTATAGGTAGAGACTACTGAGCCAGGAATCCTCCGGTACCGAGCAATGCTATTCACCTGTATACCGACGGATTTAAGCTTAATTCGAGGGTGTGAGCAAGAGTCTATTCAGTCGATGGTGGGCTAAAAATCGCATTTCGCTTAGCAGATCACTGCAGCGTCTTCCAGGAAGAGGTAACGGCAATAAATGAGGCAGTTGGGTCCTTGAAAAGCGAATGTAAAGACGTTTACATCTTCTAAAACAACCAGGCTGATACACGGAAAGCGCGTAGGACTGACACATGTAACCCCAGAACCGTGGAAAATTGTCACAGATCTGTAAATGAGATGGCTGACCATTTTGCCATTCACCTCGTATGGGCTATGTAACATACAGGGAAATGAGCTGACAGACGAACTGTGTAGAGGAAGCATATTCGCTCTACTTTCACTGTTGTGGACGGGGTCTAGGTAGTTCTACTTCAAAGAAGCGGAGAAAAGTTGGCATTGTCTGAGTACTTACAACCATACTAAGCTCTTTTGGCCTAACTGTAACGCCAGACGGACCAAGAGTCTACTAGCACACGCCAGGTCCAAGCTAGCACTAATGACTGGGCTGCTAACAAGCCATATTATTCCTGAGAAGCATGCAGAAAGGATGAGTGATCCATATTACGATTACTGTAGGGCCTGTGAGGATGAAGAAGAGCCCGAAACAATAAAATACCTGCTATGCGATTGCCCAGTACTGGGAGGGAGGCGACTGAAACATTTAGGATCCTAACAGTTTAGGAATCTAGGAGTTCTAGTGACACTAGAATTCAAGCAAATTCTAATATTTGTGCAGTCCATACAATGCTTTGAGTAAGGCGGTCTTCGGGCCCACGTGGTATCACAATGGGACCTTCGGGGCTTAAGTGTGCTATGTGGAAACTAACCTAACCTAACCTAGCCATATGACTATAGTAGGTACATATATAAAAAACATATATCAAATTGCAGCAAATTCAAGTTGCGAATAATGGATTTGGGTAATACCAAAGCGAATTGGAAAATACAAATGTTATACATAACACAGGAAGGAAAATCCAACTAATTGACCCGCAATGGGGAAATCCCATAAACATACATACACTAACTATTTATTTTTATTTTTTTGATAAGTGGTTGACTAATTATTACTAAATAAAATACGAACACGCAAATTTAGCAATCACGAAGTTATGAAATATCACGGACTTTAATTAAATTAAAAACATAGAATTAGTAATATAGTAAACCGTTTTGGAAATAGCCCCCATACTTTTTAAGCAGTTTTAAATATTCTTAATAAATTCCTTCCTCAACTTCTAATTTTTTTTTCTGCTAGCAATCATGTGCATAAATCACTCGAGGCTTCTTATGTCTCACCGACTCACGGGCAAGCAACGCACATCTAGTTCAATAATGCAAAAAGTTGATGGCCGGAATGAAGTTGTTCCCAGGTCAATAGAGAGTGCATTATTTGACAACTTTGTCAACAGCATTGATATATAGTTAATGCTGCTTGGTACCAACAGCAAATGGCATAGCGAGCGAAAGTGACTTCATCGTTATGAACAACAAAAAAAAAACCAAAAGAAGAACAAACAAGTATGAATATGGATGAGTATGGAGTATGATGGTGATGCAGAATGGTGAACGAATTAATAACAAATATTGACACTTTTATAGCTCAAGCAAGCTGGAGGAACAGAACAGTATATACAGATGGTATATTCATTACTATGAAGTAGTGCTGGAAGCGATATCGATATAATATCGATTCATCGATGTTTTTGAACTTTTTCGATATATCGATATTTTTTTTTCCGATATTCGATATATCGACGGTCATGGATCCATCACTGATAAACGCGGAAATAAGCTGGTAAAAGGCAGCATTGCCGTTTTGTGGGTAATTCCCTAAATTTGGAGATTTTTTTAAAATTTGATTCCTATGTAGAAATTTCTGGGTTTAAAATTGATTAAAATAAATGTAAATACGAACATTTTTTTTTTTTAAATGTTCATTGTAGAATTGCAAAATCAAGAAAAAACATTTTAAATTTAAAAATTTGTATTTCTATTTTAAGCACTATGAGATTTTGAACCAAAAACTTATGTTTTTTTTCATTCATTTTTATTTTTAATATAAACATTTTCTTTTTAAATCCCAAATACATTTTAATTCCAAAAATTTCATTTTTAATTTAAAAAATTTCATTTTTAAAATAAAATGACGGTTGAAAACGTGCATTATAAAAATAAAAATTTTATTTTTGATTTATTTTCTCTCAGTGTAAAAGGTATTTAGAATGCGTTATTAATTTGTCTATTTCAAACCTTTTAGTCTTTAACATGGTTTTTTAAATAACTTAAATGCGAAATATTTCAATGAACCACTGTAATTGATACCTACTCTTTCTGGCTGGAACAGAATTTACCTTTTTTGTTTTTTTTTTTTTGATTATTGAATTCCCTTTTCAAAAAAGATTTCTGTTGATAATAAATTGAAATATTTAGTTTAAATGTTTATTTAGTTAATTTTTAGAGTAATATAAATGACTGTCACTCTCGTTCAATTCAGGGCACAATAACGAATGCAGACATTTCGAAAAATAAAGCTGTTATATATCATGAATCAAATAAAGAAGATTGTGCATTCAGCGGTCCCGCTATGCGTTCATCCAAAGGTTGACAGAATCAGCTGATTTAGTGACGTAGTAACATAAATTCTCTTTCACCCAGTTTCGTTTCCGGTTTTCTAATAACTAAAGATTGTGTGCAACAAATGTGAAATTTATATTAAAAAAATATTTTAAATAAAGAAAAATGAAGTGCCGCGTATTTATTCGTGTGAATAATAGTTCAATAAAGGTATTTTTTGCCTGTTTGCAAATTTTCTTTCTCGTCGATAACGTAGTTGATGACGTACTAACCAAAATGAACCCAGGCTCACGGATGAATATTTTGCTGAATATCGCTGAGTGCACAATCTTCTTTATTTGAATCATGGTTATATATAGATGTGTTAAATTAAGGTTTATATAAAGTAGAGCTCTCGATTTTTTTGAACATTTTCGAGTAGCCCGAACAAATGCTGTTCAAATTCTCGAACACTTGTTTGTTTGTTTATTACCCGTATGTTTGCACGGGCATTTGAAGTTTGTATTTTTCGTTTGTTTATTTTTTTTTTTTGGTGTCTTCATATGTATGTATTTTTTTTATTTTTGTTTTCCTGATACAAATTTTTTTGTCTGTAAGCTCGAATGCTCGAATGTTTTGTACGGGCATTTGAACAACAAACGAGCCTCAGACAAATTCGATCTTTTCGAATTGTTCGATACCCGGGTATCTAGAGCTCTAATATAAAGGTCGATATATCGATAATATCGATGTTTTTTCTCAAAAATATCGAAAATATCGATACTCGTAAACATCCATGTTTTTCCAGCACTACTATGAAGTTATAAGTATAGACAAATATGCTTTCATACATACGTACTCCTATATATACATATGTACATATGTATACCAATACTCAACGCAAGCTAGTTTGGACAGTGAGGAAAAAAGTCCTAACCTATTTTTATGTACTTTTTGTGCTTTGTTTGTGACATAGGAATATACACAGATATATGTATAGATATGTATGTATGTTTATTGTATTTATTACTAACCTTCTACTGAGAGGTATCTGCTAATTAATTTCATTTAGCGTTGATGGCACAATTCATTTATTCCGTTTTTATGCAACTTTTTGTATGACTTTTCTATACTCTTTTTGTGTATTGCTCATTCAATTTTTTATTTCAATTTTTTATGAATGCATCCTTGTTACACATATCCCTTGGTACATTTTTTTTAACCGCTGCGGTATTACCATTTCAATATACATAAGCTTATTGTATTGTCATTGTTAAATTGGCCTCTAGTGCCCTTCGTCATGTCGGCCAACAAGTCAAGGCTATTTTCTAGTGCATGCATAAGTAAATATGCAGGCATACCTACATTTATTGATGTACATACATATGTACATGCGGTAGGTATTTATTATTTTATACCCAGTTCAAGTGTATGAATATTTTAACGCTGACGGGCAGGGAATTCAATGCGCATAAAACAACCTTGAAATGTTCATTGGAAAAAATTGTAAATTTAATTTAACGTGTAGCCTATAGAATCGGTTAAATTTAAATTAAAAAAAAAAAAAAATTCAAAGTGGTGATAGACATCAAAAAGTAATTTGGAGAATGAAATTCGCAAGTTCCATTGTGTATTTACCTCTAAGAGAATTATGGCGTTTTCGATTCTGGCAAAAATGTCGCACTTATTCTGCATTTTTATCGGGCTGTCAAATTTGTTTGTTCTATTCCACATAGATTCCACACATTTTTTCAGGGTTGCTTGTTCTATTGACAAAAATGTCGGCCTCTGTCCGACCACAGGGCAGCATTTTCTGCCCTTAATATGACCAAGGGGTTGCATTATTTTTGTTTCATACATCACATGAAAAGTGCAACATTTTCTTAGGGCTCAGGGCGCATGTTGATAATGTTGCCTTGTAATAATGCAGCATTTTGGTTCAGAATCGAAAACGCTATTAGATTTTTCAATGAGTGCTAATCTATTCGTATGACTGTCTAACTCAACTAAACTAAGCGCTTAGAAGCTTATTTGGTTTGTTGCACGGAAAGAAATTTGTATACTTGAATCAAGAAAAATGCTTTCTTGAACTCAATTTAGAAAATTTTTAGGAAAATAAGAAAAATTGACTTAATTATTACTGGAATTAAGAAATTGAGTTTTCCAAAAATGAGACAATTATCTTGTTATTCAAGAACACTAACAAAATCTATAGAAACAAGTAAGGAAGCCTAAGTTCGAGTGGAATCGAACATTAGATACTCAGCTGTATGCTTTCATTGTTTGTTTGCGTTTGATGGAAACACGGTGTATTTTATATGAATCGAGTGCCGCATAAAGTGGGCGCAGCCACGCCCATTTTCAAAATTTCTATCAGCCATCCAACTAAGCATATGAATATTATTCTTTGTACAAAATTTCATTCCTTTATGACTTCTAGTTACAAAGATGCCACGTTACAAATTCCCAAAGGGTGTTCCAGAAATATCTTTGTTAAAAAGTAGGCGTGGTCATAAACCGATTTCAATAAATTTTTGCGTGTCTATTAACACAAGTTATAAAAGTGTATAAACCAAGTTTCGTCATAATATCTCAATTATTTGTCGAGTTATGGGCTCCGAAATCTCGTTGATTCCTTTGTCTGAAAAGAGGCGGTGCCACGCCCATTTTCCGAAATTTTTCTATTTTTTGTTTCCGATCTATTGTAGAACTCATGCCACAAAATTTCAATGAATTATCTTTATATTTGACAAAGATATCGCTTAAAATGTTTTTATTAGGCCACTTTATAATACCCATATATAAAAGTGGGCGTGGTCGTCAACCGATTTGGCTAAAATTTTCAACATGTATTACCACAAGTAATGAAAGTGTACACACCAAGTTTCATCATTATATATCAATTATTTGTCGAGTTATGGGCTCAGAAATCTCGTATATTCCAGCTTCTAAAAAGAGGCGGTGCCACGCCCATTTTCCAAAATTTTTGTGATTTTTGTTTAATGTCCGTAGTTAGACTCCTGCCATAAAATTTTAATGATATATCTTTATATTTGACAGAAATATCGCTTAAAATGTTTTTATTAGGCCCCTTTATAGTTCCCATATATAAAAGTGGGCGTGGCCGTCAACCGATTTTCACAATTTTCCGTCAAAACATTTGTCTAAATATGTACATCAGGCATACCAAATTTCATCGCTATATCTTCAACGATTTCTGAGTTATGACATATAAAACTTTCAATGTTTGACCCTTAATAAGTGGGCGTGGCCCCGCCCATTTTCCAAAATTTCATCAAATTTCTTCCTAGGGGCGTGAGTTCAACACGTGGGTAAAATTTCATCGCTCCAGCTATATTAGTGACTGAGATACCAAATTTCCGATTTTTTCTATATAGGAAAAGTGGGCGTGGTCATGGTCCGATTTCGCCCATTTTCAATACCAACCGTCCCAGTCTCGATACCAACTTGCATTTCAAATTTCATCAAAATATCTCAATTTTTGCGCTAGTTAGAGTATTTACAGACGGACAGACGGACGGACAGACGGACGGACGGACATGGCTCAATCGATTTCTCTTTTCACCCTGATCATTTTGATATATATAAGTCTATATCTGTCTCGATTATTTCATTCTGTTACAATCCACCGTTATGTGATTAAAACTATAATACTCTGTGTACTAGTACAGCTGAGTATAAAAAAGTGTTGAAAAAAAATGTTTAAATAAATAAGAACATCTTTTCTTAAATTTACTTAAATGAAGAAAATCTTTTTGCTAATATCAAGAAGAATTTAAGAAAATTGTGTTTCGATGAATTGCAACAACAAACTACAGTAAAAAAAAAATTTAAAATAAATAAGAAAACGTTTTATTGAGCGAAGGAAAATATTTCTTGCTGAATTTGAAAGCCAAAGTTCTTTGAGCATATCAGCAAACTACAGCAAAAAAAAAATTTAAAATAAATAAGAAAACGTTTTATTGAGCGAAGTAAAATATTTCTTGCTGAATTTGAACGCCAAAGTTCTTTGAGCATATCAGCAAACTACAGCAAAAAAAATTGAAAATAAATAAGAAAACGTTTTATTGAGCGAAGTAAAGTATTTCTTACTGAATTTGCATTTCCAAAGTAACATATAAGTTTTTTCATTTGCCATCCGCTTTGCATATTTCTGAATATTTCTGCAATTCTCAGATTGTTAGTGAAGCATTTGGTATAAGGAGTTCACTATTTGCATCTTCATTTATATTAATTGAAATGTTGTCATTTCAGTGAACAAGTCCTAGGAAAATAAGTACTAGTTGACTAATTATGGTTTTCTAATCCCTCATGATTAGTTTTAATTTTCCTTATTTTTTACGTTTTTAATATTTTTAGAAAAATTTTACTTGATTTAATATTTAATATTTTCTTATTTACTTAAGCTCGTATAAGAAAAGTTTTACTTGCAACAAAAAAATTATTTCTTAATTATTTATTTCTAAAATCAAGAAAAAAACACTTACCGCAAGTAAATTATTTCTTATTTATTTAAAATCCATTTTTGCTTGAAGTGAGAAAACTTTTTCTTATTTATTTAAAATCCAATTTCACTTGAAGCAAGAAAATGTTTACTTATTTATTTAAAATCCTATTTTCTTGGGTTTTCTTGATATTAAGAAATTATTTTCTAAGTTCAAAATCAAGTCTAATTTTTCTTGTCTCGGCATTGATTCTAGAAAAAAAATTTTTCCGTGTGCTGAAGCAGCAAGCCCCCCTTTTCAATTCGGATTCCGTGTGCTTCGCAGCATGTCTGGTTCTCTAAGTGTTGGTTTTAGAAGTTTTGGAAAACTTTTAGAACTTGCTTTAAAACTCTTCTACAACCTTGTTTATAGATACTTAGGGAATTCACAACCTGTCATATTACGTCATATTGTCATAAGTCATAATATTTTGTTATTGCATTCTATGCTGTATGTGTACTAAATAAATACAACTCTGCACGATATGTTTTTGGGTCGTGGTATTTGATCAGCTGTTTTACTGTGTTTACTTCTTCAGAGCGCTTCGGAAAAGCTTTTTATAACTATTTCCGTAAAATATTTCATATGTCATGACTTTATGACACTTTGTGAATCACCTAAATGTTTTAATCCTTACAAAAAATTTTACAACTCTTTTGGACACTTTTTTAAAGCTTTTTAGAACTCGTTTAGAGCCTTTTTGTAGTTTTTTAAATCTTTAAAGCCTTTTTATAGACTTTTAAATCATCAAAGTTTTTTTTAGAACTCTTTTAGAGAAGCAAGCAACCAAAAAGTAATTTTTATATTTCTTTAAATCTTTCAAAATTTGGTACGGCCCTGTAGAGCCCTTTTTATAGCTTTTTAAATCCGTGAACTTTTTTTTTAACTTTTTAGAACTTTTTCTTTAATTTTTAGGATTCCTTTTAGAGCCTTTTTACAACTTTTCAAATCCTTAAATTTTAATTACCACTCTGTTAGAACCTTTTTATATTTTATCCTCAAAATGTTGTCCTTTAAAATTTTTAATTTTTTTTTTTAGATCCTTAAACTATTTTCAGAACTCTTTTAGAGGCTTTTTTATAACTTTCTAAATCATTAAAATATTTTTATAAACTTTTTTATAATTTTTAGATGCCTTTTTAGAACGCTTTCAGAACCTTTTTTATAGTTTTGTGGATCTTTAAAAACTTTTTAGAGCTCTTAGAGCCTTTTTATAACTTTTTAAATTCTTAAATTTTACTTAGAACTCTCTTATACCTTTTTTTTATTTTTTGCATCTTTAATGCTTTTCATTACTCTTTTTGATACTCTTTCAAAATCTTTTTCATAATTTTGTGTATCTTTAAAACATTTTTAGGACTCTATTAGAACTCTTTTTTATAACTTTTTAAAGTCTTTAATTTTTCTTATAACTCTTTTATACCTTTTTTATAATTTTTTGTATCTTTTAAGCTTTTCAGTACTCTTTTTGATACCTTTTTATAATTTTTTTACTCCTTAAATATTTTTAGAAATCTTTTAGAATTTTTTTTTTTAATTTTTTGGATACCACTTTTTGACTTGTTTCAGAAATTTGTTTTAGAACTTTTTTTTAATTTTTTCAGAACTAGAACTTTTTATTAATTTTTTTTTAGAACTTTGCAACTTTTTTATAATTTCCTAGATCTTATTTTAAAAAGTTTTCTATTTTTGTTTAAACGTTTTTGGAACTTACTTCAGAACTCCGTTTTCTTTAGATCTTTTTTTTAACTTTTTAAACCTTTTTTAAGCTTTTTCGAAAAATTTAAAAACTTACTTTAGAGCTATTTCAAATAGTTTTTTCAAACTTTTGTAGAATATATATAAAGTACTAAATTTATTTTTAAACCTTATGTAGAGCAGTTTAAAGCTTTTTAGAACTTCTGTAGCACTTTTTAAGTACTTTTAGAGTTCTTTTCAAGATTATGTAGATAGGGCTTCTATTTAAAACATTTCCTAGGTGAGAAGTACTTAAAACAAATTCAACCAAATCGTCAGGTCAACAAACTATAAAGCCAATAGGAAATTGTTCAAAATGATTTCTTATGCGGAAATTCACTAGAAAATTAACTATATTTTCCTCATTTAAAATTCTTCTACTGCAAGCAATTTAAAGTTTCTAATGTGGTACGACACATTTGTGGCTCCTAAATCAAGAAGCATTAGAAGTGTTAAACAAAAGAAAACGACTTCATGTGCACATGTGTACATACAAATTGAGCTTGTTTCGCTCCACTACCAAAATTTTCCAATAAAATGCATTTTCCTTTTTTATTGCTTTTAAGCTACACACCACTACGATTATGTAATGCATATTGTGATGCACTTAAATGGTTGTCAACGCTTTGTGCAACAAAATCCAAAAATCTACTTTAATCCTTGGAAAACATGCATTTCGGTTATTTGTAGAAACGAGAGTGTAAGAGCGGTAAAAAGGAACTAAAAGCACAAAAACTATTCTATACCCAGAGGCGAGTATTAAAACTATGAAGCAGTTGTATTAAAAAAAAAATCAAAGCGTAAGTAACGAGTACTCATGAACATTGATGTGTAAACAAATCCGAAGTCGGATTTTTATTCCTTTCTGGTTTTCCTGGGATTTTTTTTGGCTATTATTTTGTTGTTATTTTTTATTATTTTTGTTTTTTTTTTTCTTTTTTTGTTTTTTTTTGTTTTTGATTTTTTTTATTCTTTTTTTGGTTTTGTTTTTGCTTTTGTTTTTTATTTTTTTCTTTTGTTTTTGTTTTTGTACTTTTTTTGTTGTTTTTCTGTTTTTGTTATTGTTTTAAATTTTTTTTGTTTTTGTTTTTGTCTTATTTTTTTGTTTTTGTTTTTGTTTGGAATTTTTTTGTTTTTGCTTTTGTTTTTTATTTTTTCTTTTGTTTTTGTTTTTGTATTTTTTTGTTTTTTTTTCTGTTTGTGTTTTTATTTTTGTTTTGAATTTTTTTTTTTTGTTTTTGTTTTTTTTTTTATTTTGTTTTTGTTCCAACGTTTTATTGTGTTTTATAACCCAACACTGAGTATTTAAAATATGAATTCTAAAAATACTTTGAACTTTACTGCTTGTTTCATATTAAGTTTTATGCCGGTTTTTTTTAGTTTTTATGCCCTACCATACTACACCATGTTGTGCGTTATTTTAAACCGCTTGTTCAGCAACAGTTTTCGAATTGGAAAATATATAAAACAAATTCTTATTGCTGCAACTCTGACACACTTTCGCACACACACGATTTCCACGTCTTTTTGTTGTGTTAGTGCTTTGTACACGCATATATACATACATACCCTGCAAAAAATGCGATCACTCCGGGATACATCCGGGACAACTCGCAAGGGAGCATGCGATTACTACCCATTTGTATCTCTTTATATGGGTTGAAGTGTTCTCTTTTGTTTGAGCATGTCCTATGAAGAGACTAATTGTACCCAGTTTGTACCCGAACGGGTAGCAAAAGCGCACAATTGTACCCGTTTTGTACCCGAACAGGTAGCAAATGCGACACATCCATTTGTGCGACTAATTGTACCCGTTTGATACCCTTTCGTGTACAATTCGTCTACAATTAGTATACATATGTACCCGTTAGGGTACAATTGGGAACAATTGTAGACTAATTGTACCCGAAAGAGAGCGCTCCCGGACAAATCTTTTTAGAGACTCGTCGCACACTTTTTTACAGGGTATGTGTTTGCACAAACACACACACATAAATCATTTTATTTTGTTTCGTTTTGTATTTTTGTTTGTTTTGCCTTAAACTTTTCTGACTTTTACGTGCCTTTGGCGGCTGCTGTTGACCCAAAAAACGTGCATTGCTTTCGCGCGTCTATATAAGGCACACACCACAAAATGCATTTCACTACTGACTTTTTAGAATTCTAAATACAAACAAAGCAATGAAGTGCTAAAGCAAAATGTGTTAGTACAACGAATGTATGTACATATGTTACACAATATATAAAGTGCAAGAAGATTAACTTAAATCCAAACTGTAGTCGCACCTCACATTATCGATCATTCAATTTGCTTTAACAAACACCTGCAACTACAAGCTATTGTGCTACAAGTGCAACTGCAAGGCTTTGAGCTGCCCTAAGTCCCGCTCTTTTCTCTCATTCTCACCTTGGTTCTAACACACATTGCAATGTTAGGCCTTCTCAAGTTGAGAACTTAATTCTGATGACGCTAAGATTCCACAGAACAAGACTACCCAATACAAAAGTATACCTACATACAAAGTTCTTCTTGGTATTCAAGGTTCAGACTAGCTTTAAAGTTGGACATGTCCATTACGTTTATTAGATCAGAAATTTTGAGTTCAAATATCTCCAAATCTTTTGGAAGTTCGAAGCTGAGTGACCGACCGTATAATTAACAATTTTGCTTCAACGCTCTCTTACATGATTTTACAATTCAATTCAGCTGTACATATGTATGTACATGATGAAAATATTTTTCTTTGGAACATGAAGGTGCAATATTACAATGAAATACGAGAACCACATGATGGTTGAGGTCAATGAACTATTCCTTCTTAAAAAAAACCTATTCTCTGAGAGTGTACTTATGTACCTACATATGTACATATGTATATGGTTTAATTTGTCATACACGTTTATGTACATATGCAAAACATTTATTTATGTATGTACATACGTATATATTTATTATCTTTTATAAATTTATTTAATCTTTTTTTGGAAATTAACACGCCTACATTTAGTTTTGCATGTACATACGTACATATGTATTTATGTACATTAACTTTTGTTTGCCGCTGCATTTTAGTTTAAATAACTTGCAGCTATTTGCTTTTTGGTATTTATGGTTGTTGTTTGTTTGTTTTTTTATTTGGTTTTTGTGTTCCTTTTTAGTTCACATGAGGTATTATATAATGACATAGTAAATATATACAGATATACCCATTTTATTGCTTTTATGCGTGTTTACTCATACTATATAAAAATACATATGTGCATACATACATACGTATGCATTCATAAATAATTTTTCGACACCAAAAAAGCGGAAAGGATGCTTCTTAGCTGAAGGGCATTTAGTGGCTTAAATAAGCACATATGCAATTGCATGCACTCATACATATCTATTTAAAATATTTACTAGGTACTTTACATACATATGTACATTAATGTGGAGTGAATTTTTTTTTTTGGAAATTCAATTTGTTGCAAAGCCAGAACGGCACCTTTGTAGCCCAGAAATAAGCCTGTAAAATTTTATTGACCTACTCGTATGTTTAGAGGTGCCCCCAGCCTCACAAAGTTGAAAAAAATAGCACGATCTGGTACAAATGTAAAATTTCTAAAATTATAAAATCAAAAAACGATGTATGAGGATTGATAAAGATGGCCAAGCTGAGTATTAAATTGAATTTATTTTTTTTGGAAACAACAACAACTAAAGTTATTAAAGGTCAAAGATTATATATTATGCATTTTTTAAATTGCAATTACTTTAAAACTACTGAACCGATTTCGAATATTTTTATACCATTCGATATTTTGATTCCCTTTAATTTCATATACATTTTATGTGGGTTCCATAACACCCCCCTGCGGGGGTCAACCCCCCTTTTACCCCCCTTACTTTTCATACATAAAATGTATACCAAATTAAAGGTAAATACCTATCGAATGGTATAAAAACGTTCGAAATCGGTTCAGTAGTTTTTAAGTAATTGCAATTTAAAAAATTCATAATATAAACTTTGACCTTTAATAACTTTTGTTGTTGTTGTCTCAAGAAAAAATAAATTCACTTTAATACTCAGCTTAGCCATCTTTATCAATCCTCATACTTCGTTTTTTTTTATTTTATAATTTCCAAAATTTCATATTTGTACCAGATCGTGCTTATTGCATTCAAATTTGCGGAGCTGGGGGCAGTCCTATCGCCATAAAATTTTGTGGGGTTGTTTAATTCGTATAAAGGCAACTTTTCATTGCTGGTACGTTCAAAAAAGAACAAACAAAAAATCTCCATATGTTTTCACTCCACCTTAATGTACATACAGTGGCTCTCAGAAGTATTTTGCATAATTCATTTATTAAGAAAACGTTAGAAATTCGCCTTTTTTTCGAATTCTTTTGCAAATTTTTTTAATGTGGTATTATAGCTGAATCTTCACACTACAAAAACACATTCATTAAAGAACCAAAATGCATTTCATCTTTTTTATAAAATTAAAGAAACGAAAAAAGGCATATATTTTTGCTCACAAAAGTATTTTGCATATTGGTATTTTTGGTTAATAAATGCATCTACAACCTGTTTAATATTATTTATGATATCCGTTCTTTTTCGAAATGGCTTCCAAGAGTCTAAGGATGCGCTCTGCTAGTTTTTGACAAAATCTCGAAGGTATTTTGTCCCATTCCTCGGCCAAAACCGCATTTGGATAATTTTTTGGGGAAATCTTCGATTTTCTCACATCATCTTCAAGATAGGATCAACAATTTTTAATGGTTCTTATATCGGAGCTTTGAACACAAACTTGGAAGTGGTTTTTATTCGAAAGTGTTGACATTTTAACATTATGAGTGATATTTTTCGGAAAAAAATTGCTAGTACAAAGAAGAACGTCGCTAGAAGAACGCGAAATATTGAGAGAAAATCAATTAAACCCTCACACATAAGCTCCTACAATAAACAGAAAACTAAAACCAATCTATATATTAATAGGCTAACATTTTTCCCATACAAACAATTGCCAGGCTATTTAGCACATTTAACATACTCATATCCACATAAATTTGATATGGATGTGTTCGTATGAGTCAGGAGCAGTGCATAGGCATATAATTTTTTCTATAAATTATTTAATTTCTTTATAATTAATAAATAAAGTTTTTAGTTTTGTACCATTTTTGATTTACTTCGTTTTTGCCTCGTTGGCAAATGTGCCCACTATCTATATATTAATAGGCTAAAATTTTTCCCATACAAACAATTGCCAGGCTGTTTAGCACATTTAACATACTCATATCCACATAAAATTGATATGGATGTGTTCGTATGAGTCAGCAGCAGTGCATAGGCATATATTTTTTTCTATAAATTATTTAATTTCTTTATAATTAATAAATACAATTTTTAGTTAAGATAAATAGATATCGTAAACGTGTTTACAAATATCGTAAACACAGTTAAAGAGTCGCTTTAATTTAAAAGCGCTCACCACCGGGCCTACCTTCCTAGATCTGCCTTGATTTTGACCATGATTTCGCGTCGGACCGTGATCAAAAAGGCAAATCAGTGTTGCGGTACAACTGGAATTTGGAAAGTGTTGCTTATCTCCGCGAAAAGGAATAATTTTTGTACCAATACAAAGTTGAAAAAATAAATTGCATGGTCGAATTTCGACCACCGGCGATACTAGTACTCAATAATCAAGTATCGGACGAGGCAGTGCACAGAGTACCGAGAAAAACCATATTCACCGCCAAGTACTGCGCAACTAACTCTCTATCTCAAAGAAAGTGTCTTAATTTCCCCAACAAACACAAAATAAAGAAGAATTTGACATTTCTAAAATCATAATTTTAAGTGCCGAAAGCAAATATAATATTTTTTAGTCGTATTTCATGGCGGAAGCCCAATTAACAGCTGAAAATCAAAAAAAATTAAAGCGACTGTTAAGCACTGTAGGAGTTTGTGATCAATCGAGGCTCAGGGAGTTTGTATATCACCTCAGTGAGTTGTAAAACTTATTTTAGTGGATAGTACGATGGACGAGCTTTCTCGATTTTCCATTTTCAGGGAAAACCTACGTTCTAGTGCAGAAAAAATGGGTATGATATACAATGGGTTTTTAATTCAACAAGATAATAATCCGAAAAGTACCTCTAATGATGCTAAAATGTGAACACTTTGGAATAAATAACACTTCCAAACTCTTTTTCAAATCTCTGATATAAGAACCAATAAAAATTTTTAGTCCTGTCTTGGAGATCACGTGAGAAAATCGAAGATTTCCCCAAAAAATAACCCAAATGCGGGTTTGACCGGGGAATGGGACAAAATACCTCCGGAAATTTTTCCAAAAATTAGCAGAGCCCATTCCTAGATTCTTGGAAGCCATTTCGAAAAAGAACGGATATCATAAAAAATATTAAACAGGTTGTAGATGCATTTATTCACCAAAATTACCAATATGCAAAATACTTCTGTGAGCAAAAATGTATGCCTTTTGGTTTTTAATGAATGTATTTTTGTAGTATAAAGACTCAGCTATAATACCACATTAAAAAAATTTGCAAAAGAATTCGAAAAAAATAGGTAAAAAAACTTTTTAAGTTAAACGGTTTTATGTTATACATACATTGCAATGTTTAAGATAAATGTACTAAAAACCAAAAAATAATAAAATAGATACAGTCGTGGGAATTATAAACATTTGCATAGACTAGACTAAAATAAAACCGTGGGGCACGTCAATTGTCTACAATCGTTGATTAAAATGTTTGTTTTGTAATGTTACACTATAATTAGGCAGTTGTTCAACCGACAACGATGGACGTGTGATAAGTCGGGCTAGAATGTGGAAAAAAGCTAGCAAGCTCGATTATAAGCGAGTTTTAGGGTTTCATAGTGGTGAGCGAGTAGTACTTTTATCATATGTTTTGTCGATTAAAGACAAACTACGAGCAGTGAAACGATTCCTCGTGTGAATGTCCAACGATAAACTAGTTGAAACATCTCTTTTATTAACATGGAGTGTATAACTATTGGAATTTCCATGAGCAAGAAAATAGTATTTTCCTCACCGTCTGCGGGCCAACTGCCTAACGACGAATTAAACGATTCTTCTATCGCACATTAAGTCGATAATTTGTAGACAATTGACGTGCCCCACGGTTTTATTTTAGTCTAGTCTATGCAAATGTTTATAATTCCCACGACTGTATCTATTTTATTATTTTTTGGTTTTTAGTACATTTATCTTAAACATTGCAATGTATGTATAACATAAAACCGTTTAACTTAAAAAGTTTTTTTACCTATTTTTATTTTCTAGTTTTTAGTTTTTATTTCGCATTCTGTTTAATTCATTTAGTGCTTCATTATTGCAAGGTTTCTTGCCCGTTAGTTTATTGCAGTCCAACGCCTCTATAGCGACCCACGCGCCACCTATCGGAAGTTTTTTTTTAGGAAAATATTTCCTTTCAAGGTAGTAATACATGTTCCGAATTTCAGCCAAATCGGACCATAAATGCGATTTTTGTAAATATAGCGACCCACGCGCCACCTAGCGGAATTTTTTTTAAGAAAATATTTCTTTTCAAGGTAGTAATACATGTTCCGAATTTCAGCCAAATCGGACCATAAATGCGATTTTTGTAAATATAGCGACCCACGCGCCACCTAGCGGAATTTTTTTTTAAAGAAAATATTTCTTTTCAAGGTAGTAATACATGTTCCGAATTTCAGCCAAATCGGACCATAAATGCGATTTTTGTAAATATAGCGACCCACGCGCCACCTAGCGGAATTTTTTTTTTAAGAAAATATTTCTTTTCAAGGTAGTAATACATGTTCCGAATTTCAGCCAAATCGGACCATAAATGCGATTTTTGTAAATATAGCGACCCATGCGCCACCTAGCGGAATTTTTTTTTAAAGAAAATATTTCTTTTCAAGGTAGTAATACATGTTCCGAATTTCAGCCAAATAGGACCATAAATGCGATTTTTGTAAATATAGCGACCCACGCGCCACCTATCGGAATTTTTTTTTCATAATATTGCATTGTCATCGGGGTTATACATGCGTGCAAAATTTCAGATTAATCGGTTGACAGGAAGAGGGTGAAATTTGAATTACTAAATTTGACCCAAGAATAAAGAATAAATAATAAAACAAACGGGGTGAGCTAAATAAAACCGTTTAATTAATAAAAATAGGTAAAAAAACTTTTTAAGTTAAACGGTTTTATGTTATACATACATTGCAATGTTTAAGATAAATGTACTAAAAACCAAAAAATAATAAAATAGATACAGTCGTGGGAATTATAAACATTTGCATAGACTAGACTAAAATAAAACCGTGGGGCACGTCAATTGTCTACAATCGTTGATTAAAATGTTTGTTTTGTAATGTTACACTATAATTAGGCAGTTGTTCAACCGACAACGATGGACGTGTGATAAGTAGGGCTAGAATGTGGAAAAAAGCTAGCAAGCTCGATTATAAGCGAGTTTTAGGGTTTCATAGTGGTGAGCGAGTAGTACTTTTATCATATGTTTTGTCGATTAAAGACAAACTACGAGCAGTGAAACGATTCCTCGTGTGAATGTCCAACGATAAACTAGTTGAAACATCTCTTTTATTAACATGGAGTGTATAACTATTGGAATTTCCATGAGCAAGAAAATAGTAAGTATTTTCCTCACCGTCTGCGGGCCAACTGCCTAACGACGAATTAAACGATTCTTCTATCGCACATTAAGTCGATAATTTGTAGACAATTGACGTGCCTCCCGGTTTTATTTTAGTCTAGTCTATGCAAATGTTTATAATTCCCACGACTGTATCTATTTTATTATTTTTTGGTTTTTAGTACATTTATCTTAAACATTGCAATGTATGTATAACATAAAACCGTTTAACTTAAAAAGTTTTTTTACCTATTTTTATTTTCTAGTTTTTAGTTTTTATTTCGCATTCTGTTTAATTCATTTAGTGCTTCATTATTGCAAGGTTTCTTGCCCGTTAGTTTATTGCAGTCCAACGCCTCTATAGCGACCCACGCGCCACCTATCGGAAGTTTTTTTTAGGAAAATATTTCCTTTCAAGGTAGTAATACATGTTCCGAATTTCAGCCAAATCGGACCATAAATGCGATTTTTGTAAATATAGCGACCCACGCGCCACCTAGCGGAATTTTTTTTTAAAGAAAATATTTCTTTTCAAGGTAGTAATACATGTTCCGAATTTCAGCCAAATCGGACCATAAATGCGATTTTTGTAAATATAGCGACCCACGCGCCACCTAGCGGAATTTTTTTTTTAAGAAAATATTTCTTTTCAAGGTAGTAATACATGTTCCGAATTTCAGCCAAATCGGACCATAAATGCGATTTTTGTAAATATAGCGACCCACGCGCCACCTAGCGGAATTTTTTTTTTTTTAAGAAAATATTTCTTTTCAAGGTAGTAATACATGTTCCGAATTTCAGCCAAATCGGACCATAAATGCGATTTTTGTAAATATAGCGACCCACGCGCCACCTAGCGGAATTTTTTTTTTAAGAAAATATTTCTTTTCAAGGTAGTAATACATGTTCCGAATTTCAGCCAAATAGGACCATAAATGCGATTTTTGTAAATATAGCGACCCACGCGCCACCTATCGGAATTTTTTTTTCATAATATTGCATTGTCATCGGGGTTATACATGCGTGCAAAATTTCAGATTAATCGGTTGACAGGAAGAGGGTGAAATTTGAATTACTAAATTTGACCCAAGAATAAAGAATAAATAATAAAATAAAAATAGGTAAAAAAACTTTTTAAGTTAAACGGTTTTATGTTATACATACATTGCAATGTTTAAGATAAATGTACTAAAAACCAAAAAATAATAAAATAGATACAGTCGTGGGAATTATAAACATTTGCATAGACTAGACTAAAATAAAACCGTGGGGCACGTCAATTGTCTACAATCGTTGATTAAAATGTTTGTTACACTATAATTAGGCAGTTGTTCAACCGACAACGATGGACGTGTGATAAGTAGGGCTAGAATGTGGAAAAAAGCTAGCAAGCTCGATTATAAGCGAGTTTTAGGGTTTCATAGTGGTGAGCGAGTAGTACTTTTATCATATGTTTTGTCGATTAAAGACAAACTACGAGCAGTGAAACGATTCCTCGTGTGAATGTCCAACGATAAACTGGTTGAAACATCTCTTTTATTAACATGGAGTGTATAACTATTGGAATTTCCATGAGCAAGAAAATAGTAAGTATTTTCCTCACCGTCTGCGGGCCAACTGCCTAACGACGAATTAAACGATTCTTCTATCGCACATTAAGTCGATAATTTGTAGACAATTGACGTGCCCCCCGGTTTTATTTTAGTCTAGTCTATGCAAATGTTTATAATTCCCACGACTGTATCTATTTTATTATTTTTTGGTTTTTAGTACATTTATCTTAAACATTGCAATGTATGTATAACATAAAACCGTTTAACTTAAAAAGTTTTTTTACCTATTTTTATTTTCTAGTTTTTAGTTTTTATTTCGCATTCTGTTTAATTCATTTAGTGCTTCATTATTGCAAGGTTTCTTGCCCGTTAGTTTATTGCAGTCCAACGCCTCTATAGCGACCCACGCGCCACCTATCGGAAGTTTTTTTAGGAAAATATTTCCTTTCAAGGTAGTAATACATGTTCCGAATTTCAGCCAAATCGGACCATAAATGCGATTTTTGTAAATATAGCGACCCACGCGCCACCTAGCGGAATTTTTTTTTTAAGAAAATATTTCTTTTCAAGGTAGTAATACATGTTCCGAATTTCAGCCAAATCGGACCATAAATGCGATTTTTGTAAATATAGCGACCCACGCGCCACCTAGCGGAATTTTTTTTTTAAGAAAATATTTCTTTTCAAGGTAGTAATACATGTTCCGAATTTCAGCCAAATCGGACCATAAACGCGATTTTTGTAAATATAGCGACCCACGCGCCACCTAGCGGAATTTTTTTTTTAAGAAAATATTTCTTTTCAAGGTGTAATACATGTTCCGAATTTCAGCCAAATCGGACCATAAATGCGATTTTTGTAAATATAGCGACCCACGCGCCACCTAGCGGAATTTTTTTTTTAAGAAAATATTTCTTTTCAAGGTAGTAATACATGTTCCGAATTTCAGCCAAATAGGACCATAAATGCGATTTTTGTAAATATAGCGACCCACGCGCCACCTATCGGAATTTTTTTTTCATAATATTGCATTGTCATCGGGGTTATACATGCGTGCAAAATTTCAGATTAATCGGTTGACAGGAAGAGGGTGAAATTTGAATTACTAAATTTGACCCAAGAATAAAGAATAAATAATAAAACAAACGGGGTGAGCTAAATAAAACCGTTTAACAAACGGGGTGAGCTAAATAAAACCGTTTAAAAAAGGCGAATTTCTAACGTTTTCTTAATAAATGAATTATGCAAAATACTTCTGAGAGCCACTGTATGTAAGTAGTATACTATGTAGGTACAATGAAAATTAATGAATTTTTGCGTGATCCGACAATGAATAGTTTCCTACAAATTGCAAAAAAAAAAATCGGAAAACACAACCAGAATATTTCTACGCGCGATGTTTTCTGTTGGATAGAGGACAAAACCTACCTAAGTATAACTTTTTGGAGCGCACTTCTTCTAAGCAGGTTATGAAACGGTAAGCGGTAACTTCGTATGAGTCACACTTAACTACGGCTGTTGAGATCTTTCTAACTCTTTCACTTTGGAGAATAAGTTTTTTTTTACTTGCTTTTTATCAGCCATTGACTTTTAAAGCCCGTCTCCACATAACTTGATTCGCCAACAAAACATATAGCAAAACATCTCGCTAAATAACCCGTCTCCACGTGGCTGATCGTTATTCAGTTTAACATTTCTCTTTCTTGTTCTTCTTAAATGTTTGTATGTTTGCTTATATTTTGCGTTTTTGTTTTGGTCTGTGTGAGATTTCGATAGATTTTCGATACAAAATTAGAGAAGACATCGATATCATCGCGTTTGCCAAGAGTATTGAGAACGAAACAAGTGTTTCAATCTTCACTCGCTCTCAGAAATTTGTATGGAAATTGGCGAGTTTCGGCACTCGTTTTGAGGTCGAAACAAGATTGAGAGAGCGAGTGCAGAAAAAAAGAGCGAAACACGTTATGTGGAGACATGGTATTAATCGTTGAGCGTTTTTGTTGCTAACAGAAAACATCAAATATAGGCGCATTTCTGTCGTACCCAAGCATGAAAAGAATACTCGCTTATGCATCAAATTACCTTCAAAGCAACAACACCAACTCGACTATTTTAAAAATATTCGAGTTGGTGTTGTTGCTTTGAAGGTAATTTTATGAATAAGCGAGTATTCTTTTCATGCTTGGGTACGACAGAAATGCGCCTTATGTAAATGAAAATGTTTCTTACTTACGTACTTCTTTGCAAAAGTTTTTATCCTCGTTCAGCCTGAACTATGTATGTAAACATTTCAAATATTATCTTACCTGTAAAGAAAGAATTAAAGAAAAATCTATTATAATAAATTTTATGTCAAAGTATATACATAAGCATGTATGTATGCATTTATATATAAGTACCTAATCATCATGTATGTATGTATAACTGTCTGGCATCTTCGAATGGCGAATGTTTCAATTTTATTCCAAATAAAGTTGGGATAGAAAATGGCTGTAGCATATTTTAAATTCCTTTGAGTATAAACAAAAATGTTTTGGGAAAATTGCGGTAATTTCTTTTTTTTGTAGCTAGCTTTTCCGACAGGGTATTATTGCGTTGTATTGTGGAGCGAATTTCCGTCAAGCCTTGTCAAGTTTGATTTGGTTATAAACCGGTTTCGCCTTTGTGCCATTTTCAAGAAACAAGATACCTACAGAAGAAGGCACAGATCCGAAACCGGTTTATAACCAAATCAAACTTGACAAGGGATGACAGAAATTCATTCCACAATACAGCAAAATTGCTGTAATTTAAAACTCTTGCAAATTTATATATGTATGTACATATTTACTTCCATACCCAATCTATTTATACCCACTTATGTATGTACATATGTAAATAAATAAATATGTACTTATTATCATTATTTCTATTCATATTCACACAAAACTCTGCATAAGTTCCATTATTTAGTACATATGTAAATACGTAAAAAAAACTATGTATATAAATGGACAAAAGAATTTAATATACCTACTTCCATATTTTTGATATTTTCCATATTTACTCATACCACAACCCAACCATTTCACTGACGCCAACAAAAATTTAGCATTAAGCTTTTTGTTTATTATGAGTTTTAATGTACATTTTGCACAAATACAAAGTACATACATGCATGTGAACTTCACATAATAGCTAAATTTGTACATGAAATATAAATGTTTGATTACACATGCATTAGGGTGCGCCAAAATAAAGTGGATAGCGAAAATTTTATGTTGAATTTGAGTTAAAAATAAAATAGTTGCTGCCCTGTCCCTGGATTTTCTTCATGTTTCTTAACAGAGAGAATACATAATTTTCCTTCTTGTCTCCTAAGTATTTTCTCTTTCCTTCTTCATCTTTTTTAGGGCTGTTTAATGCAAGGCCCGGCAAATCGACTCACGTGAGTTAATGAGTATAACACACATAGGCTTACGCTCTGTGATTCAGTCGTTGTTTAGCCAGCGAAGAAGCAACACAAGCACTGGTTGCGTTGAATAATAAATCATTTTGTACTGCAACCAAATTTTGAAGTAGCAAAATTGCAATGCTTTATTTTTCAATTCATATAATAAAATTTTCTTATTCTTAAAGGTTCTACTAAATCTTCAGTTATAACTTACGCCCCATCCTTGCATACCTTAACAAGTTTAGTTATGTACTTTTGGAAAAATTTCGTAAATGATATCAACTCTCAACTATTTCTCAATGAATATTCTTCAAATAAATTTTTAATGTATATTTTTTACACTAGAAACTCCTTATAGATATTTTTTTATTATTGGAATTTCCAATATTTAACATTGTTGAATCCAAATTAATTTATAAAACATTTTTTTAAGTTAATTTCCAATATTTTAGATTGGTGAATCCAAATTAATTTTTAAAACATTTTTTCAAGTTAAAAATTCCTAAGTAATAAATTTTTCGTTATTATTCAAATATTTATTTTATTTTCAAAACGGTGCTATTTTGTACGTTTGCCCCATATGCTTAGTTCTTACACCACTGTTGCATAAATCTCTCTGTTCTCACTAACACAATCTCAGTTTTAGTTTTGCCGGGGTATGGTTTAATGTGACCTCACAGGTTAGTCTCCGCATAATATCTCAATTTTGCTTATCTTTTATCCCTTTTCTCTTCTCTATGTCATTTTTCCGTATTTCGTTTTGCTTTTATTTATCTGTCTGCCGCCTGCTGTTCTTGGGTTTATCTTCGCCTTGTCTCTGTCTCTTTATCGCTTCTCTGTGTGTTTTGCGCTCCCTCTTACATAATGCATATTCTCTATCTTCTTTTCCGCCTTTTATCCCTTTTTTGGTTTTCTTTCACCGGCATTTTCTTTTACTTCTTCATCTTTTCTCTGCTTTATCTTAGCTTTAAATCGATCAATTTCAATTGGAACAACTTTGGCAAACGTTTCCTAGAATTTTTCAAAAGTTTTTTAGTTTTTTCACCGAAATCACAATTTCAGCCACTACTGTATGCATGAAATCTTATAATCCAGCGCTCGTCTTGTCACTGATTTGTTCTTATTCATTTATATTGCTACTCAACTCTTGCACATTCGCCTTCACACCCCCATCAATGCCCCTTTTCTTCCACCTCTTCTTCATTCCCCTCTTCTCTGGCCACTACTTACTACATTAAATCATCTAAACAACGTTTAATTTAGCATTTCTAATATTTTTGCGTTGTTATGGTAAAAGCTAAAGCTGGAAATATTGCCATGTGTGTGTATATACATATATATGTAGTTTTTACCAGTGGCGGACGCTTCATACAAGCCGAAAAGCCCAGCTTCCATAAATATTTTCGTTCATTTTATTTTACGAATTTCTAATTCGATTTCAGTTTTTCAAACACTGCTTAAAAGTAAAGCTAAAGCTTCCCAAATGATTATAATAATAACTTATCTTCTGCTTCTGTAGATAATTCTCGTTTTGTTGGCGAAAAACTTGAATTTGCTTTCAACTTAGCCAGGCTTGCTGATGTGCCGAATTTAATCAAAGTCAATTATGCAACCGCAATTAAAGTAAGTATCCAGCAACACAGTAAAGAAAATAAATGGCCAATGGCTGTGCTTCGTACATGGGCTTGCCCAGCCAATTTTTGCTAAGACCGCCACTGGTTCATACATAGTACATACAAAAATTTGCGTATGGTGGGTGCTAATATATATATATATATATACATACATACATATATTTCATGCGTTTTGTTCGTTTTATTTTTGCAATTTGACCTTCCGGCGCGGCAGCGGGCGTATCTATATCAGAATAGTTAGGTGCAAATGTATGTATAGCCACATGCGCTGTTTTCAAAATTAAATTCTTATTTACTCGCTGTAATTGTGTATACATATGTTTGCATGTAAAAGTGCGGTTGCGCTGTTGTTTGCTACCACTCTTTGCCGCCTACCCACCCACTTGACTGCGAGTGTGTAATTTTTAGTGAAATGATAATATTCGCAGCTGTCGGCTGGAATATGTACATATGTAACTACATACATATTTGTACGTTGTATGCCATTTTGGCATAAACATGGCATCATACCAGCATTGCCGTTTTAAATTCTTGAGATTACCCAAAAAAATATTCAAATTACCCATAATTGCCCAAAATTCCCCATACAAATTTTCAAATTGCACTACCCGACAAAATTTCAAAAATTTTGATATCCTCGACATTTAATACATCTTGTATTTAACTTATTTTTTGCATAAAAACAAATCTTTTGTCCGCTATAATTCCGTCACTTTAACGTCGATTTTATGTGGAGTTGGAAAGGGTATTTCATCCTCTCAAAATGAAATGAAATAAAATAAAATGAAATGAAATGAAATGAAATGAAATAAGATAAAACTCAAGAAGGTAATGGCGGAGATATTGGCAGATTAGTAATCCTCCTTTTCTTCTTAGCGCGAAAACTGAAATTTCAAAATATCTCGAAAACTGTTCTACTTTTGAACCATTCGATTACATATTTGGAATTAGCAGGAATACATAAGAATCAAATGTCGAGGATATTTTTTTTGTCGGGTAGTGTTATCAAGAGATTTCCAATAAACAAGTATTTTCAAATTTATTTTACTTTATAACGGTTTGTATTTTTAAATTCATGTGCATATATGTGTGGTTAAAAAAAGTTATAAGGAAACATAAAACAAGTAAGGGAGAAATGAAACATTAAATAGTCCGATTTTCTTTAATTTATAGGTACCTCCAATTCTATGGGTTGTTTATGCAAATATTTATAAAAAAATATTGTAATGATCTTAGCAATTTAAGTGGAGAAGTTTTGCCTACCCCAAAATATATTGTTGGTTGTAGGGGAGCTATATGTTATAATGGTCCAATTTGGCCGATTTCGACAAATGATCAGCGTATCTTAACAACTGAAGAACTAGCTTATGATTCTGATAATATCGGTATATATTTTGGTGGGTCTACTTTTTCTCCTTCTGGAACTTTCGACAAACCTGTTTTGGCTCGATTTTATAATACCATTTCATGTTCATGAAAGGTATAAAATTGCTTATTTTTTTCCTAGCTAACTTCTTACTTTAATGGGCTTATGAAATTTGCTTGTACATGTTCGACCAGCCGGTAATTCAAGATTAAACAAATGCTGCAAAAACTCATGCACACTTTCACACAATGCGAATGTAATAGAAACTCATGAAAATAATTATTTTTTTTATAGGTATTATTATTCATATAAAACTATTAAAAGGCGAATTCCCCAAAATTCCCCAAATCATAGCACTACCCAAAAAATAACCCAAATATTAAAAAATTCCCCAAATTTGGGGAATTACCCACGAAACGGCAACGCGGCATCATACTCTACATGTACATATGTACAATATATAAGTATATTATACATACATATGTATAAATCAGGGCTGTCCAAATGCGATTCACTACCACAATCAAGCAACGACCGAAAAATGAGTGTGTGTTGGTGCGCCTACCGTATGCCAAAGTGAAAAATTACTAAAAATAATCAGTCTGCTTGCAGATGCTGAGTAGCCATGGGTAATGGCGCAATTTTTTTGGCGCTGATACAATAACTCCAGCGCCACTCGTGGCGCCAACTCACGGTACTGGCGCTATAACACATTTAGCGCAATTGTCATGGAATAATCGATAAATAACATTTTTTCGCTTGTTACTGTTCACCATCCCCGTTTTATTTCTTTTGGCGCAATTCTGCTTACATTTACGAGGGCACAATTAATTTAAATTTTCATAATGATTTGGAAACTTATTCCGTATATTTGTGAAAATATGCTGGAAATTAGAGTCACTTAGATCACTATCAAGCATACATAATTGTGACGGTGTCATACGTATACATATACTACGGTGCTGTTATTGGCGTTGTGGTTGCGCCATTTTACACTAGCGCTATATTGGTGCTGGTGTTAGCGCACGAAATTGAGTCGGTTTTATATTACAAAATTGAGTTGGCGCAATATTGAGTTGGCGCTATATTGAGTTGGCGCTATATTGAGTTGGCGCATTTACCAAATCGGAGTTAGCGCAATAACGCCAGGGTTGGTGTTAGCGCAATTGCGCCGCGCAGCGCAGTGTTACCCATGCCTAATGCTGAGCGAGCAGGGTCACGTGCGCACGCTTTGCGAAATTATGAAACAACACACATATATACATTTGTGTACATACGTTATATGCAAAATCTTCGTACTTTTGTTTGTTGTTTGGCATCTGTAATTAGAACAAAAGAATTTCAAGCGAAGATCAGCTAGCGACCACTTGCTTTCACGCCAGTCGAAGGCAACTTAATTATTTTTGCTAATCGACGATCGCCTAGTCCCATCGTAAGCGCTCGTTTTACGCTCTTTATTTGTCTGTAGTAGTGACAATCGGTGTGTATCAGTGTTGCCGCAGCCTCAAAAAATTTGGTATCAAAAATTGATACTTTCATAGTTTTTTTCGTATCACCGAAAATTTTTTGAAAAAAAAACTTAAATTAATCAAAAAAAGCTCTTTTTGGGCTTTTAACCCGTATAACAAATTGATACGGCAATTTTTTTTTTCGTATCACTGAAAAATTTTTGAAAAAAATTAAAATTAATAAAATAAGCTGCTTTCGTGTTTTTAACGTGACATCGTTTTTTTATTACATTTACCAATATAAAAATATAAAGATAATGAATAGTTATAACTATACCTATACCTACCTATAGGTATCATTTTATATTTTTCGAATTCAATTTAATTCAAGAAAATCATAAAGGCTATTAAAATAATGGTTAACATAAAACATAACGCTCTTTGCTCATGCCTGCCATGGGTAGTGATGCCTACTTTACAGTTTGATAAAATGTTGCCCATTTTTGGTATTTTCAAGACTTTCACAATACATATTTTTCGCGGCAAACACAGGTTGTTACAATTTTTAGAAAATCTTAAAAATTAAAAATAATAGGTTAATATTCTTTGATTTTGATTAAATCGTATCAAAATTATTTGATGCTGATTAAAAAGGTATCAAATTTGTTCTACGTCAAAATAAAAAGTATCTACGTATCTTGGGCTTAAAAAAGTATCACATTTGGTACGATTGTATCAAAACGGCATCACTGGTGTGTATACGTACACAAGTGCTTACTCTCATTGCTCATATGAGTCGCATTTGGACAGCTATGGTATAAATATATGTGTATGAAACTAAAAAGTTATAGGCACGATTGCGTTTATGCTTGCGGTTTTACGTTCGCCGCCTTTGCAAATGCTTTTGTTGAATTTGGCTAATAATTTTATTAGTTTTATTTACATTTGTCGGCGTGTCTTTTTGCACGCCAAAAATGTGCTAAAAGTTTGCAAAACCAAAAAAAAAAAATGCGAAAATAAATTGGTGCAAATTTTACTGCTGTTTATAGACCTACATGTGTACATACATTAACGATGAGATCAATATTTGTGTGCGGGAAGCAGGTTTGCTCTTTTTTGGAAGTGATGAAAAAATCTTAAGCTGATTGCATGAGTTACCACTCAAGAACCGTCAAGAAGGTGAAACATGCTAGTCTTCGACGCGCGAGTCTGAAACATCCCAGCAAACACAGTCTCTAACGTTAGAAATTTTGTCGAGATTACCTTAGATAAGTAGTGTAATTCTCTATATATTCTCAAATCGATAACTAGGGTTGAAAACTACACTAGAATTCGATTATCGAGTGATTAGAGAAGGAGCCAAATCTCACGCCTTTTATCAATTCTCAATATATTTCTGTGATATATTGAATATACATACATATATTGAAATTAGATACTAAAAATGGTAAAGTTAATATTACCGTAGTACAATGTTTTCCATTAAAAAGTACAAGAAGTACTTTTAATTTAAATAACAAGACTGAGTTTTGTTTAAATTTCAGTTCTTATAAATGTGGTAAACATATACATGTCAATATATATAATCATATGCAATTTAGGCACATATTGCGTTAATAAAATCTAAACAATGAAAAAATCATGTAAAAGGAGACAAAGCTTTGTTTTTCATTTCAATTGGAAGTATTTGCAAATTCTGATTAGAATCTCATTAGAGAACTACATTAGAATTCGATTCGAGAATTATAATTTTCTCGATTTGAGAATTAGGTACCCTTTTGTTTGAGAACGCTATGATTCTCGATAGATTTTCGAGTCGTCCTCTAACGTTAGAGGTTTGAGAATGAGGCTAGTTCTCGAGTCATTCTCAAATCGATAACTAACCTCAGTGTTTGTTGGGATGCTACTCTTATACCATGTCTCCACATAACGTGTTTCGCTCTTTTTAAACTCAGCTGTACTAGTACACAGAGTATTATAGTTTTAATCACATAACGGTGGATTGTAACAGAATGAAATAATCGAGATAGATATAGACTTATATATATCAAAATGATCGGGGTGAAAAGAGAAATCGATTGAGCCATGTCCGTCCGTCCGTCCGTCTGTCCGTCCGTCTGTAAACACTCTAACTCGCGCAAAAATTGAGATATTTTGATGAAATTTGAAGTCAAAGTTGGTATCGAGACTGGGACGGTTGGTATTGAAAATGGGCGAAATCGGACCATGACCACGCCCACTTTTCCTATATAGAAAAAATCGGAAATTTGGTATCTCAGTCACTAATATAGCTGGAGCGATGAAATTTTACCCACGTGTTGAGCTCAGGCCCCTATGAAGAAATTTGAAGAAATTTTGGAAAATGGGCGGTGCCACGCCCACTTATTAAGGGTCAAACATTGAAAGTTTTATGAGTCATAACTCAGAAACCGTTGAAGATATATCAATGAAATTTGGTACGCGTGACTTACTTACTCAGGCAAATGTTTGGACGGAAAATAGTTAAAATCGGTTGACGGCCACGCCCACTTTTATATATGTATATTACAAAGTGACCTAAGAAAAACATTTTAAGCGATATCTCTGTCAAATATAAAGATATATCATTGAAATTTTATAGCAGAAGTCCAACTGCGGACATAAAACGAAAAACACAAAAATTTAGGAAAATGGGCGTGGCACCGCCTCTTTTTAGAAACAGGCATATACGAGATTTCTGAGCCCATAACTCGACAAATAACTGAGACATTATTACGAAACTTGGTTTGTATACTTTTATAACTTGTGTTAATAGACACGCAAAAATTTATTGAAATCGGTTATGACCACGCCTACTTTTTAACAAAGATATTTCTGGAACACCCTTTGGGAATTTGTAACGTGACATATTTGTAACTAGAAGTCAAAAAGGAATGAAATTTTGCACAAAGAATAATATTCATATGCTTAGTTGGATGACTGATAAAAATGTTGAAAATGGGCGTGGCTACGCCCCCTTTTCGCGGCACTCGCTTTATATAAAATACGCCGTGTTTCCATCAAACGCAAACAAACAATGAAAACATACAGCTGAGTATCTAATATTCGATTCCACTCGAACTTAGGCTTCCTTACTTGTTTTCTGCATTTTCTCTCTCAATCTTGTTTCGACACGGAAACCAGTGCCGAAACTCGCTAATTTCCATACAAATTTCTGAGAGCGAGTGAAGATTGAAACACTGTTTCATTCTGAATCATCTTGCCAACCTCGATGATATCGATGTCTTCTCTAATTTTGTATCGAAAATCTATCGAAATCTCACACAGACCAAAACAAAAACGCAAAATATAAGCAAACATACAAACATTTAAGAAGAGCAAGAAAGAGAAATGTTAAACTGAATCACGATCAGCCACGTGGAGACGGGTTATTTAGCGAGATGTTTTGCTAGAGGTTTTGTTGGTGAAACAAGTTATGTGGAGACGGGCTTTTACTCGTGAGAACCTGAAAACAATCTGGGCTTTCACGTTAATTTAAACTGCGCTACTAATATGTTCCTAATATATTTTTGTTTTTTTTTACCATAAAAATTATATCTGCCCCAATTAGCGTACTAAACTAATCATTTTTTCGGCATTTAAATCCGTATTAAATTAAATTGTGACGCACAGTAAATACACATGCAAATTTAGTTCTAATAATTTATTTATGTACATATTATCCAGCTATTTCGTTGGATTTGGAATTTTTGCAACTATTTTCTTTTTTTTTGTTTGTTATTAAATATTATTACAAAGCAAGTTTACACAGCGGCCAACGCACGATTAAGAGATCAAAGCATAAAAATTAAAAATAAATAATAAAAGAGCAATTGCACAGAATATTTTTGGAAAAAAGGTGTTGCATACAAAAAAAAATTAAAAATAATAATAATCAAGTAAATTAATCAACTTCAAAGGAATTTGGTATATTTGGATTTTTGTTGTTTGCTGCAAAAGAATTAATAGCTCAATATGAAATTCTAGTAAAAAATTATTAAAGTTTGAAGAAAAAAATAATAAACAAGTAAGTGTGGAAACAATAATTTTTGCGAAATTAATCCACTGGCTTAACTTTTATTATTTTAATTTTATTTTTGTTTTTCGCACTGTCAGTTTCTAAAAAAGATTGCCTTTAATTGGAACTAACACTGAAATTTACTTCCTCTTCTTCTTAATTGGCGCGTAATCGTGTAGACCAATTTGACCGAGTTCAATAAAGCACGCCAGTCGTTTCTGTTCCGTGCTGCCTGTTGCCAATTGGAAATACCAAAGTAGGACGAGCCAGTCTTCGCCTGATCTCCCCAACGCATTAGAGGGCTCCCTTTTCTGTTGCCTTTAGCCTTAGGCTTCGATAGAAATACTTTCTGGGCCGGAGAACCTCCATCCATTCTCACAACATGACCTGCCCAACGTAACTGCTGGATTTTTATTCGCTGAAAAATATCGATGGCTGTGGAAAAGTCGTAAATCTTATCATTATATCTCCATCGATAATCGACAGAGAGGTCCATAAGACTTCCGAAGTACTTTTCCTTCGAATACCACAGGTATCATCTCATCTGATTTTGAGATTGTTCATGCTTCTTCACAATTGGAATCTTGAGCGTGATTTTTGTTCGTCGAGAGAGGACTTTACTTTTCAATTACCTATCTAGTCCAAAGGAGCAGCTATTTTAAAATCTAATACATGTTGGTTAAGTTAGGTTACAGTGATTGCTAGAACCCACGAGTGCCCGAGAGTCCCATTATGAAAAGATCACGTGAATTCCACAACTCTTAGAATTTTCTTAGATTTCACTGCATCTAGATTACGGAAATACCAATATTTCATATATTCCCTACAATAGAACAATTGACCTTTTTTCCCAAAGCAAATCCTAAACATGAAAGTTACTACAACACATAACACGTATCTATAAGATCGCAAGAGAACTCGAGAGAATTGATTGTCTTTAAAAGGGCAACATTTTTGAAGACAAACTTTCATTGAAAATTGCTTGCGATAAGTGCAAAAATCTTTCAATTACCAATTACGGACCCTATAGAAATTCATAGTTGAAAAAATTATGTATAAACCACAATATGCAGCACAGCATTTTAAATGAAAAGCTAACAAAACGAACTATAATCCTGCTGTCCAGTGTAATATGAAAATCTATAAATTTAATTTAAGTCACTTTAAGCCTTGCGAGGCCGAGTTATGGGAGTAAGTAATGAAAAAAAAGTATGAATATGAAAAAGTCAAAAATTTTGCAGTCAATGACACTTGTAACAACAATAATTGCAACAGTCACGATAGTCAAAGAGAAGCGAAAAACTTCAACCGAAAATCAAACAAAAAAAAACATGCATATTTATGCAACGACATGTGCAGCATAGACTTTCTGTTGCAACAAATTGTGCAAAATGGGCCGCCGCCAACGTTTTGCCATCATTTGCTTAATAATTTTGAGCGCTTTTTATTGCGCGATGCGATGTGGCATAAGTTTGATGATGGGCGCGACAAGCAAATAGAACAACACAAAAAAAAAGATTAATAAAACCAAATGCAAAGCGACAGACAGTAATAAAACAAAGAAAAACAGCAGAAATATAAAATCAAAAATTGGAAAGAAAATGTGAACGAAAAGCGACAGCAGATCAAGCAAACAAACAGTCAAACCAGCCAAAGGAATAGAGGGCGCAAAGCCAGAAATGAAATAAACAAAGACAAAACAACAAGAAAATTGCAAAAAATGTAAAAAGTCAAAGTAAATAAAGATCACAAGACTACAAGGAATAAGTGAAATAAAACATATTGTGCAAAAAATTAGTAGATATGCTATAAAATGTGGAGCAAAAGCACGGTAGCTAACGACGATGAAGCCAAGCAGCAGCTGCTTGTTACTTCAATTAAAGCACACGTTATACTCGCTTCCACAACAACGACGGCGACGACGAAATGTGCCAAACAAATGAAAAGATGACCGAAAAATAATAAATTGTGCATTACAGCAATAAAAGCAGCATAAAAGAAAAAGCAAATCCAAAAGCCAACAAAAATAATAAGCAAGCAGGAAGAAGCAAAAAAAAAAAAACAATAAACAACGTGGAAGAACAACAAAATCACTATTCACACCACCGCAATAGAGTGTCGACCACACAACAAACAGCGTGTACAAAAGCTAAGAGAAATATAGAAGAAGAAAAGTACAACAAAACACACAAAAAAAGGAAATAGAAAATAGGCACAACCGTTATAAAAGCTGGCTTTCTGCTTTACTTGCCACGCTAACCCATATTTATATGCTGCCGCAATATGCCGCATCATCATGGCCTGTCTCGTTAGTGCCATCTGGCCGCTATCGCCTTTTTGCCGCCAACTTTTTTATACTCAGCTGTACTAGTACACAGAGTATTATAGTTTTAATCACATAACGATGGATTGTAACACCATAAAATAATCGAGATAGATATTGACTTATATATATCAAATTGATCAGGGTGAAAAAAGAAATCGATTGAGCCATGTCCGTCCGTCTGTCCGTCTGTCCGTCTGTATGTCTGTACGCACGATAACTCGCGCAAAAATTGAAATATTTTGATGAAATTTGGAACGCAAGTTGGTATCAAGACTGGAACGGATGGTATTGAAAATATGCGAAATCGGACCATGACCACGCCCACTTCCCCTATATAGTAAAAATCGGAAATTTTGTATCTCACTCACTAATAGAGCTAGAGTGATAAAATTTCACCCACGTGTGGAGCTCAGGCCCTTATGAAGAAATTTGGTGAGATTTTGAAAAATGGGCGGTGCCACGCCCACTTATTAAGGGCCAAACATTGAAAGTTTTATATGTCATAACTCAGAAACCGTTGAAGATATATCGATGAAAGCAGGCGTGATATACTTACTTAGGCAAATGGTTGGACGAAAAATTGCTAAAATCGGTTAACGACCACGCCCACTTTTATATATGGGTATTATAAAGTGACCTAATAACAACATTTTAAGCGATATCTCTGTCAAATATAAAGGTATATTATTGAAATTTTATGGCAGGAGTCCAACTGCGGATATAAAACGAAAAGCACAAAAAATTTGGAAAATGGGCGTGGCACCGCCTCTTTTTAGAAGCAGGAATATACGAGATTTCTGAGCCCATAACTCGACAAATAATTTAAATATAATGACGAAACTTGGTGTGTACACTTTTATTAGTTGTGGTAATATATGTTCAAAATTTTAGCGAAAGCGGTTGGCGACCACGCCCACTTTTATATATGGGAACTATAAAGGGGCCTAATAAAAATATTTTAAGCGATATCTTTGTCAAATATAAAGATAATTCATTCAAATTTTGTGGCATGAGTTCCACAATAGACCGGAAACAAAAAATAGAAAAATTTGGAAAATGGGCGTGGCACCGCCTCTTTGTAGACAAAGGAATCTACGAAATTTCGGAGCCCATAACTCGACAAATAATTGAGACATTAAGACGAAACTTGGTTTATACACTTTTATAACTTGTGCTAATAGACACGCAAAAATTTATTCAAATCGGTTTATGACCACGCCTACTTTTTAACAAAGATATTTCTGGAACACCCTTTGGAAATTTGTAACGTGACATCTTTGTAACTCATAAAGGGATGAAATTTTGCACAAAGAATAATATTCATATGCTTAGTTGGATGACTGATAAAAATGTTGAAAATGGGCGTGGCTACGCCCACTTTATGCAGCACTCGCTTTATATAAAATACACCGTGTTTTCATCAAACGCAAACAAACAATGAAAGCATACAGCTGAGTATCTAATGTTCGATTCCACTCGAACTTAGGCTTCCTTACTTGTTTTCTTTTGCCAATATTTCTAGTTTTGCCTTTTTTTTGATTTTGTGTGCGCGAGTATCAGCATTTATTTCTATTTAAATTGTAGCAGTATATATGTTGTTTCTTTTCATATAAATGTTGTCTGGTTCTTGTTAATACATACAGATTTGTATTTATATTTTATATATGTATATACTATAGAAGTATAAAATGTGTTACCAAGGGTCATTCACATTTAAGCTCAAATCACATGCAGACTTCATTTTTATATATATATACATATTTATATGATTGAAGTTCCAATAAAAAATATAACACTTACGAAATGGGTCACAGCATTTAGTAACACAAAGTCGCTGACCTAAATTCTCTACTTTTCTTTCATATAAATGTTGCAAAGAAATCTTTAAAATAGCAGCTTAACCTTTAACTTGCGATGTGGTGTTAATTTTTACACCGACTTACAGTTTCTTTAAATATCTCTTCTAACTTAACGTCCAGCAAGTTTACTCTCTTAGTATCTTCCCATCTCGTTGTAGTTATTGACCCGTTTTGGTTTTATGGAGGAAGGTGTGACATTTGACGAGAAATGATAATGGTGGTGTAAAAATTACCCCACGTCTAGGGTAACGCTAGTTTTTCTTCGAATGCAATTTTTTGAAATTTACCACTTCTCGCTTCTCTGCAGTATTTTGATGCTTTTAAAATCTCCTCATGTCATCATAATTATCGATCAGTATAGTTTCTATGGTGGAAGGTCTCAAATAACGGATAAATTATGATATCGGTGTAAAAATTACCACACCTCGACGTTAATGTAACTTTTTCTTCAAAAATAATTTATTTCTATTTAAAACCTCTCACTAGCAATTTGACTAACATGGATTATTAATTTTACCACTTCTTCAAATGATTATTGGAAGAAAAATTAAAAAACTCGTTTCGTGGTTCATTTTATACGCTGACGTTATTATGAAAAAAAAACTTCAAAAAACTTGCCAGCATTTTCTACAAAAAAATTTTTTTAAATAAAATTCCTATTATATATTTAAAAATATATATTTGTTTATGAAAAACCGTCTCTGAAGTTTAAAGAAAGTTTTTGTTTTACCTTTTATCAATAAGGTTCTCATCTGATATTTTCGCTATTTTGAAAGAACAAGGCCTTGTGAATTATAGTAAAAACTTTGTTGATTTAAAAAATTTAATTAACTTTTTTATCAATTTCATTTGAAAAAGGATTGGCCTATTATTATAAAAAAATTTATTTTTTATTGAGAGTTTTAAGTAAAATGCGTAGAAAACAATTTACCACCACGTCGTAAACTATGTCACAAAATTTCACCTCGTCACTTAAAGGTTAAAGCTGCAGTGCTCTAAGGATCTCCGAGTCCTACACCACACGTTCCCTTCAGTCAAATGAGCGGACGAGTCGTACAAAATCCTCACTCTAGAACTTAAAAGCACTCTGGCATAAAAATTTCATTCCAGCGACTTTATACTAACATCTGCCGTCACTAAACTTTAACAACAACTTTAGAATATACCCGTGGTAAGGAATGCCTGTCGTAAGAGGCGACTAAAATCCACAAGCCTAGAAGGTTGATTATGGCCAAAAAAAATCCTTCGCACAGGCTAGTGTCAGAAGGGACTAGTACCCGAGCGCACCAGATTTATCCGGCAAAGGACTGTCACATCCCCTACACTTCCCAAAACCTTCGGGGAATTTCTTGGTGGCTACAACAACAACAACAACAACAACTTTAAAAGGAGATTTATTACAAGACGGAATAGAGTAGGATGACTATTCACAAACTAAGCGAAAATAGTCGGTGGGGTTTTCTCTGAACAATTCACTCCAATCCCCGCCGTGAAACAGAATATGGTACTGGATCCGGATGGCAACTGGAGACCGACTTCTGGTCCCATTATGCTTCCGGCACAATGCATAAATGGAATAAACTTTAACTTATGTGGGCAACCGAACACCGTGATGTTAAAGTTAACGAACTGGCCGATGAATTGGCAAATTGTGGATCAGTAAACAAAAATAACTGGACCGCAGCCAAGAATAGAACCAAGTATGGCGTGAACTGTGAAGTACATCAGAGACTCCATGAGGGAAACTTACGGTAGACGCTGGAAATCTACATATTCCTGTAAAATTACTATGTCTATGTCTTGTCTGGAGGAGGACGACGACTGTACAGATTCTTTTTCTCTGCAGCTGTCTTGGCCTTCGCTAGACTAAGATTGCGCATTCTCGGGTCGTATGTATTGAGAATAGCGGTTGCATATACTCTGCCACTCGACAAGATTCTCAGATTTATTAAAGAATCTGGCAAGTTTGCAGAGTAACCATGATTCCAATATCCCACCCTTTTACCTACATTTTGATCCTTTCTAAAGGCCTTAAGTACAATGGGAAAATATGTCTGAGTGCTTGGGAGAGGCAAATTTTAACACAATTTCGTTCCATTATATTCTCCGCCATTCCATTCCAATCCCCACCTTCCGAACTCAGTCAGCATTTTCGAAACGGAGATATTCGATACTAACGGGGCTTCTTCAATGCTTCGTCAAGGTTACCTCTGATATTATCAATGATGCTTCCAACTTTTTTTAGTTCGTCTCTCCGTGTTATCATTGCTCTCAATACTCCTGTAAAACGAAAGGTAAAGATAACGAGCTGTCAGCTGTCGATCTTGGAGGTAGCAGTGGGAGGAATGGACGCTATAAGTGCTCTGACTTTTTGACTGTGTAAATATGTATGTACCGCGCAACTTCTTTGACTATACTCACCACAAAAAGATATACATAAATATCTTCCAAAAACTGCAACTACCCAAGCGCTATCTCTGGAACTACCTACAATGTTAAGCTCACAAAAATTGTGTGCGCCAAAAAATAACAATGCCGTGCGCGCTGATGAAAAATTAAAAAAAAAAAAAAACAATAAAAAAAGCTGCAACAACAAAAATACCTTCACTGTATGTGTCAGCCATTGCAATGACCCGACCCCCCCTCTCTGGCATTTGTATGCACTTTCATGCACCTGTAAATATAACCTTTGCTTATCTGCCAAAGGCGACACACCGTATCGTATACGTAACGCAACAACAACATTATTGTAGCGAAATAATTTCTTCATTGCATTGCATTGGTTTTATTTTTTACACTGGCAGCCAGCTGGTCGGCGCTTATGATGTTGACTATCTGTCAACTGCAACTGTTCACGCCAACTGAATTTTTATTCATAAACGAAATGAATTTTTACGCTGTACAGAGATACCTATGTAAGTATATGAATTGTATATCGTATGTGTGTGTGTGTGTCGCCAACGAATGTTGATGTTGATATTTTCATCAACTTTTGCCAAAAGCTAAGCGTTGACAACGGCAAATGGCTACGACGAGCAGAGCTTTACCAGCGTAGTAAATGAAAAGGATGAAATTCGGCATTGCATGTATGTATGTATGTATGTATGTATGTATGACGCTGTGCACAGCAATACCTTTGTTTCAAGCACTATATTCTTATGTATGTATGTACGCATGAACTTCAATAGAATTTCATTTTTTAACGTTCATATTGTGGCATCAGAAAAATCCTTAGCCTCTTGCACGCACACCCGTGCACATGTGTATAAAAATATAAATATTTACAGAAATAGGCCGCGCCGCCCCACCGCCTTCCTGACCTTTGTTAACCCGAATAACCCTGGCGTTGCCATATGGCAACGCAATGAGAGGTTCTTTTGAAAGTCTGTAAAAACTGAATGAATTAAGGTAAAAGGGTGTGCGATAACCGTTATGACGCAGAAATATCGGCGCTAACACTTGTTGCACAGAATATAAAATTTGAGTGAAAGATTTCATAGTTATAACATTGTGAAGTTGAGTGAAACAAAAAAAGTGAAAAAAATGACAAAAAATCAGCAGACGTAATAAGTAAGTGACTATAATTTATTAAAAAAAAATCAAAAACACTATCGAGTTTCATGGTTTGAAAAGGTTTTTAGTCAGAATTCATGAAAAAAAAATAAGTAGTGTAAAAAATTGAGTTCGAGATGATTTTTTTGCTGTTTTTTGCTCATGTTGCCATATGGCAACGCCAGGGTCGATAGGGTACAGGTTTTTTTCTGATAGACTTGTAAAATTTTCCGGCCATTTGCCGTTGTTTATGGTATTATATATGGTTTTTTACTGAAATCAATTGATTATCTCGTATATAAATCTATCGCTGAAGGATATCTTAGACTATCTAGAAGACTTTGGTTCGGAGATCAACAGGTAGTATATTCATAGAACTACCGGAAGAAGGCGCAAGCAGCGTTGAAGATAATGCAAGCTATGATGATTACGGGGCATACCTGACAATTTATTTGCTGGGAAACTTCGAGCAAAATTGAATTTGCCAGTGGCGATCGTGTAGACAGATTTGAAGGCGCTATTGAAAGCTTGGATCTCGATTTTATTCAAGTCAAAAGTGCCAAACGCAAATGCAGTGGCAGTTTGGAAACCACAATGTGCTATAATTGAATCGTTGCGCCTATTGATAAAAAACGAAGATGTGCCGGCGATGAATGCAGTTCAATAGTTCGAACGCAGTGCAACAAACACAACGTTGGGAACTATTTGAAGCATTTCAAGCGATACTATATATTACATTAGTATTTTATTTATGAAAAATCACGAAAAATAAAATGTTCATCATTGTAAAAGTCTTTCAGTTCTTCATTTTGGCCAAAAAATGAATTTTCAATACATTTTCCTAGAAAAAAAACCTGTACCCTACCAGCCCTGGCGTTGCCATATGGCAACAGGACATATCTCAGGATACAGGACACTTACCAATGTCAATTTTTGTATGCATCTTATTCATGATCCTAATGACCAATCCTCAAAAAATCAGCACAATATCTTTGCAAACAAGCTTCAGGGTTATTCGGGTTAAAGCCGTTGCAGTTCATTCGTTTTTATTTCCATTCATTTACTGTCAGTCATAACTTTTTTTTGTGCTTTTTGTGTTATTTTACCTACGTAATACATACTTATAAAGATACCTTTACACAGTTTTTGTAGTAGGTGATAAGGGGAATGCACAGTGATGACAATCAGCGCAAATACTTATTGTAGATTTTTGATGACAGCAGCGGTGCCAAAAAAATGTGGCTAAAAGTGGGCGAAAAAAAATTTTAATCACGAAATTAGGGCATAGAGAAAATTTCAGCAAAGTTTTCACCTTTGCTTAATTTTAAGTTAATTTTAAAATATGCTCTCCACTTCTTCAGTTTCTTTAGTATGCAGGATAACTAAATTTGTTTTAAAAAGCTTTTATTTGGTTAAAATTATTGTTAATATTTACAAGTAAATCAACTTCGATACTCATCATTCACAATAGGTAGGTACAGCTCAGTATGGCGGCGATCACCACCCATTCACAATCGATACATTCCAGTATAGCGACGGCCGCCTCTCGTTCACAATGGATACACTTCAGTACGGCGACGTCCGCCTCTCAATCACAATAGGTAAACTTAAGTATGACGGAGATCACATCTCATTCACAATGGGTATACCCCAGTATGGTAGCGATCGCCTCCCATTCACAATGGGAAACATCAGTATGGCGTGGATCGCCTCGCATTCGCAATGGACACACTTCAGTATGACGGATATGACCTTTCATTCACAATGGGTAGAACCCAGTATGGCAGCGATCGCCTCCCATTCACAATGGGAAACATCAGTATGGCGTAGATCGCCTCGCATTCGCAATGGGCACCTTCAGTATGACGGATATCACCTCTCATTCACAATAAGTACACTTCAGTATGGCGGCGATCACCTCCCATTCACAATGGGTACCCTTCAGTATGGCGGCCAATGTGAATGTAAAAATGAGCAACTTTAGAAATCACATAATCTCAGCTTAACTTAAATAATCTTCATACGCAAAATACTTCTAATAGTGATGGCCGGCACATAAGAAGTATTGAGTTAAATATCTCAAGATTTATCTCAAGATGTATTGAGTTGCCATATATTTAAAATTTATACTCATACCTGCATTGACTTGCAGAGGTATGTAGTACAGTCCATTTATACTGGATCCCAGGCCACAAGGGCATAGACGGTAATGAGAAAGCTGATGACCTGGCTAAGAAGGGCGCAGATCTCGGAGCAGAACACGCCGTGCACATCCAGTGCCATGGAAATGAATCATATGCAGGTACTATACATACATATATGATGGATCAGGCCAGTATTTTTATCTGGATTTTATATATATTTTTATTCTCATATGTACATAAGTACATACAAACATACATATCCTATATGTTATCACTGAAACTTTGCAATATTTTTTAGTGCAGTAGAAGATTTCAGATTGTGCTCAATTATTAATTTTTTTGTTTTTTTGTTGCCGATTTTTTCCTGTATAGTCGCAAGTGACTTTAAATCACTAGAAACACATGCCTGCATCTGCCATTACTAAATATAAAAAAATGGCCTGTGCTGTTAAATATTGTAAATGGCAAGGATTAAAAACTTTTTTGCTGGTAAACTTTTAGCTAATGGATTGCTAAGCCGTAGTGTTTGCATAAAGCACTTAAATGTGGTATTTATGAGCAACTTTTTTTTCTTGAGAATATTTTGCATAAAAAATTTTGTTTTATATTTAATACTGTTGCGTGTATTCATATTCATATAAAAAATTTATGATTTATTTAATTTGCAAAAATTTTAAATTCTTAATTATAGAGAGGTATACGAGTATTTTTACTAGAAATAATGTATGTACCTGCATCGAAAATATATCAAGTTGAAACTAATATATAACGAAAACGTTAGCAGCGCTATCTACTGGTGATGTTTTTGACTTTGTATTTTTTCTATAGAAACACAGTGTGAATATGAACTGAATGAAATTGTGGCTGGTTTTTGGGAAGTATTTATTCTTTATTGGAGATATGCCATATTCAGGTCAAATTAAACTTTTTTCAATTCAAGTGAAACATTTTTCAACTCAATTGAAACTTTTTCAAGTCAAGTGAAACCGTTTTCCAATTGCATTGAAATCTTTTTCAATGAAATTAAAATTTTATATTTTTATATTGAAGAAGGTTTCATTTCAACTGAAAAAGGTTTCACTTGACTTGAAAAAAATTTCACTTGAGTTCAAAAAAAGTTTAATTTGTGTTCAAAATAGTTTAATTTGACCTGGAAATGCTATATGTAATATCTAATACAATGGCACCGATATAACTCTGACAAGATTTAAGGCTGAGCTACTCTTCCCAATTCGAGACTTGTTCCATAATTTCCCAAATCATTAAGTACTCAAATCGCTAGTCCGAATATTCTTACTGACGTGATTTTAGCGCCACCTAGTGTTAGAGGTTTTATGGCTGAAATGTTTCATAGCCCATATAAAGAAGATGTAGAAAATACTAGTGAAAACTCAACCATATTTTGCTCTAGTTTCTTTAACTTTAAGTAATCAAATCAAAGTCAATGTTTCTGACTAGATGTCGGAAAGCAACGGGGAGAACCATATGATTATTAAGCTCTATTTTTTCGGTGCCTATTTGATTTAAAGACCTTCTTCTCCTCCGATGATTTATAAGAAGACAAAGGCATGACGATTTGGTAATTTTTAAAGTAAACCTGTAAGAAGACCTAGAAACTTTTTGGTGAGTAAAACCCACCCACGAAACCTTGTTTATTATGATAAAACAAATATCGATTCACAAAATAATATTTCTTAGAAATCTACTAATATTAAAGCAAAATGAACTTCTAAATAAAATTACTGCCTTTATGCGAAACAAAGATATTAAGGCACAGCGGAATTACAATCCTTTCTAACAAAAGCAAATGGAAGAAACAAAGTAGCACATATTCAAAGGACTTTTGTTTGTGTCACGAAAAAATTAGAAAAAAAAAGAAAAAAGCTTGTAAGCCATATTATTGCAAAAATACCTACACATACTTACTTACGCGTTTCCTTTGAGTAAAATTGAAGATGAATTTGAAAAGACAAAAAAAAAAAACAAAACGAAAGCAAAGAAAACATAGAACGGAAGCAACAAAAGAAAAAAAAAAGAATTGGAGCATTAAAGGCAACAGCTCATAAAATGGAGGGCGCGGGCGAAATGTCGTAATGTTTTGGTGGTGGTGATTGTAGGAAGCAACGTCAACTTGACGCGAATCGGAGAAGACAAGTCTTTACATACATGCCATTACATATTACACAAAACACATATGAACACATAGTAACCGAACTCTCAAGCGAGTACGCTATCCATGTACCAGTGGCGAATGCTATGTACAAGCCGGAAAGCCCGGCTAGCCTAAATATTTTCGTTCATTTCATTTTACGAAATTTATATATGTACAGACAGTTGCAGCACAACCTCGGTTAGTGAGCATGCTTTAGTAGTTGCACATATGGGCTTTTATGAGGCTTTCAAAACAGAATAACATAGCTTGTTTTCTAGCTTTCCCTAAGGAGAAGTCAATTGCTTATTTTCAAAGTTTAATTGACAAAAAAAAAAGCAAACCACTTTTTTTTGAAGTTAACTTCTTAGGCGATACAGAGTTTTTATAGAGAGTGAAATTTGATGCAACGGAAGTTGGTCCCGGAAATAGCAGCCATTTTAGCTGATTTTTAATTTAAAAAAAAAATCAACCTTTATATCGCGTGGTTCGAGAACCTACAACCCCTCGCTTCCAGACTCTACCGCTGCGCCATCACACCACCTGCGTTGGGCATGTCAAATGCTGCACTTAAACTGAACTAGTGATGGGCAAGTCCGAGATGTTTTATTCGATTCTCTCGATTGTTGAAACATCTCGAATGCTCTCGATGGTTTTCATGAAGATTTGAATCCAGGTCAAGCCAGTTTTTTTTCTTTTTTTTCTTTTTTATTAAATAATTTTCTTTATAATTTTTTATTAAATAAAAGTGCCACCCGAATATCGGGGGTTACATAGATACTAGTTAATTATTAAAATAAAAACGACCAAACAACCAATATAAAAACCAATCGGATGAGGTTGCCGATAAACAAAATCTAATAACAAGAACAAGCATTGCCTTTTCTATAAATAGAATTTGTACAAACAAACACACACAACCACATGTATGTACATGCGGTAGTTTTCATTGCAATATCCCTGCAAAAAATGTGCGCTTAATCCCGATATACATAGATTTGTCCCGGATTGATTTCTTTCGGGAACAATCGGTCCACAATTAGACCCCGATTGTTCACAAACGCATTTTTTGCAGGGATGTATTTTCAATTCGTTTCTCATATGATATATCGACGCTTCCAAACAAAACTGTACTAAGTCTGAAAACTGTGTTTTGCAGGAGAAGCTCTCAAAGTCTAAACTCGATATAAAACTTCAGTTGTATGCTAAGTATATTTTCATTTATAACTTCTGTTTGGATTGAACGATCAACACCAAAACTCGTCAGTATCAAAGTTAGGGTATGCTTTATATAAAATCGCAAGAAAAAACAAAAATTTGCTACGTGGTTTTTCATGGCAATCTCTCAAAGTTTTTATTCTGTAAAAATCTCGAGTGGTATTATATGTACACTTTTGCTTATAACTTTTGATTGGATTGTCCGATTGATACCAAAATTAGACTGCATCTAAATTAAGACACGCTCTACTTGAAAACGCCAAAAAATGTACTAAGTCGACTTAGTACAGTATTGTTTGGAAGCGTCGATATGAAACTTGTTACTTGTTGCTTTCGAGCCAATATAAATTGAAAACACAATTACATATTTGAAATATTGAACAAGATGTAAGAAGTTAACTTCTATCACGTGTACTATGCTACACGCGGGTTTTTTATTTTTCACATCAAGTCTTTATGCGAATGAGAAGCTGGCTTTGCCATCTTCGTGAATATGAATAACAAACCAAATATGCAATACGAATTTAATCAAAGCCAATGACAGAACCGGAATCAAACTTTCAGATAGTACATAATACAAGTACATAAATGATTAACGGCTATGCTTACTACATAGGCTTGCTCAGCCAATTTATGCTAGGACCGCCACTGTGTAGAAGCGCGCCAAAGCAGTAGAAATTGGATGCGCGCGTGTGTTAAAAACGCAACGAAACGCGCTCAACTGTTCAAGAGCAAAGTCAAAGGTGTATTAAAAACGAAATGAGCGAACTAGCGAGCGACAAATTTCTCATGTGCATGCGAAGGCAACACAGGCAAAGATAAAAAGGATAAAAGAAAAACATCAGCGCAGCAGCAAGAACAACAACAAAACAACAAAAAAAGGTGAGTCAAATTGAATACCATGTTAGGTTTGATTGTAGACAAGCACAGCTACGAAAGGAAAGGAAAGTGGTAGGAACCGACGGACAAATGTAAAGTGGCGCGCACACACAAATTGCTGCCAAGTGTGCCATGGAGACAGCCCCAGCACAGCAGCACAACACACACGGCTCGCTACACTTGAATTTGACGTTCACGTTCAAGAATTTAATTTCGGCATATTTTTGCGCGCCTTCTTTTATGCTTCTTTTTCTTTTCTTTATAGAGCATATACACATATGTATGTGTATGAGAAAATGTGTATCTGTGTTTGCGCCTAACGGTGAGTTACACAAGATACATATTAGCAATATGTTCCAGCAGCCGTGGCTTGTAACGGAACAGCTTTACATGCATAGCTAAGTGTAAACTACAAAAATGCCAAGAAAAAAATGTCAACCGCCTCCTATATATGCGCCATATCTAACTAAACTTAACACAGAATCGCGCGTTCACTGTGTTTCTCCAAAAGCAATATTTGCACTGAAATGAAATATTAAAATGAAATTTAAATTTTTTACATCTTCCTAAAGTGTCTTCCTTTCTCAAAGTGTGCTTATTTAAAGCTGAAGCTATGTTATTGTATTAAATAAAAAATTAGTAGAAAAATTTACAAAACTGTTGCATATTTATAGGCGCTGAAGCCTATAAAAGCAAAAGAAAATAGTTAATTGAACGCAAGTGCAATATTTGCTATTTTTTCTTGTTTTTCTTTCTTTGTGTGTCCTCCTGGACGTTATTTCAATAAATTATCAATTAACAGGAACAATTTTGTGTAGCGTTGCATACTTTTGGGCGCTATAAACTAAGCTTTGAGCATGAAGAAGAACCTAATATACTTAATAGCGTTTCACGCAAATATTTTTCAGCGCAATGTGAGCGCAGATAAAGCTTTTACTCCTCCAACCAAAAAAAAAATAAATAAATGCCAAATTTTATTAATATAAAGCACCCTGTACTGCCGTTTAAACGCCATTTCTGCTGCTTTCTAGAACTCAGCAAATGTTTATAAGATCATGCGGTGCACTTGAAGTATGTTTTTTTTTTCATTCTGACTTGTCTGCTCTCATTTCGTATTGCAACACGTCTGCCTTCATTTATTTAAATAGCGTAGTTCAACTACATATATTTACATATAATGCGTTGAAATGCCTAAAAGTATGCAACAGCTTGCTTAGATGACATGCAATTTATATCTTTTCAAAATTTTTTTATTTTTTTCTGATTTGGTTTTCATGCAAAATTCTCACTGTTGCCGTCACTTGGCAGCAGCAGCTGCAAAACTAATTTCAGTTTAAAGCAGTTGTGTCAGCTTGGTGCCAAGCGCCTTTAAGTAGACAACGAAAAATAACCTTCAAATGAAAGTAAGCACCTACTTACATATGTTTTCAGCGTGCATAGTGTACACTACAGAGCTTGTAAGGACGCGTATAGCAGGAGCGCAAAAAAAAAAGCATGCAGTACATAGAATGAAAGGAAGCAGTAGGCAAATATATATTTTCTTGTATGATAATTCCCAGTAGTTCGCCTTTTATTTTTTTTTTTTGTTCATTTTTCTTATAATTTTTCAAAGTTTAGGCAGCGGCAACGAAAATTTCTAATTCCAGCAAGAGCAACTGCAGCAACACGAGCCTTCAGGCGCGCTTGTTTCATAATAACAACTTTTGTAGTTTAGTTTTAGTGGCGGGGGGAAGAGGTATAAGTGAAAAGAACAAATAATATTTATGTTTAATAAACTAAAAACAATGGAAAACAAATGATAATAAAGACTTGAGAATACTTGCTTCAAGGCTAAGCCGCGGGCACGTTTCTTGGTGCATACACAAATATGTTTTAATTAAAAATATATTAGAGATTTCTTGCACAAAACTAATTAGAACAGTAGGGCTTTTTTTAAATAAATGAAAGCAGTATTTATTACTGTTTGTTTTTTTTTTTTTTTTTTTTTTTTTTAATTCATAACAAATGGAGTTATCTTAAACGATCTGAAAGGCCCGCTGGCGCGTAAGTGGACAATAAAGTTGGAGGTGGAGTCTTTTCACAAGACTTGAATCTACAGCTAGCTTTTTTGCTACCATAACACTGCAGTGTTTACTAGGCTGAAGTTTCAGCTATAATGTAAGCTGTATAGGACATGAACCTATCCACAAAGACTTATTCAGCTTCAGCGACAGCCAAGCAGCAATTAAGTATATTGGCTTCCTCCTCGTTCAATTCTAAACTAACACTAGACAGTCGCCGATCTCTATAGTAGATGGCCAAACAAATGTGCTTGCATCTCCTGTGGTCTCTGGATACAGGGGCAGCGATGGCAATTGTAAGGCAGATGAACTTGCAAGACAAGGCACTACAGAGCAGGTTCTTCTTGAAAAAGAGCGCATAGGTATGTCGTTTGCCACATGCAAGCTAATGATGCTTCAACAGCACATCTATAAACTAGCAAGTGATGGATGGCAACAGAACCTAGTATGTCGAACATTGAGGCAAAACTGGCCAAAATGGGATCATAAGCGATCTCATCAAATAAGACCAAAGATGATGAATTTAATTCGTCAAACATGGCGGCGTCATGACGCGTCATTATTAGTACTTGGGAGAAGACTTAGCGCTGGCTTCAAGCGCAGTTACATATTGATATGAAAAGTTCAGACAACAAGCTCGATATTGTATTAATAAGTTCAGACTAGGGATTCCAATTTTTCCGATTTTACGATACCGGGATTTTCGAGATTTTTTTATAATCCCGGGATCCCGGGATTTATCCCGGGATTTGGACTTTAATTACACAGGCCGACAAAATTTCCAAAAAATTTTCTAACAAATAAAATTCTACTTTTCTAAAGGATTTCGGTCTGATGTCGGATTTTGAATCTGATGTCGGATTTTCCGTAATACGTGTAGGTTTTGAGATATTCATGTCCAAAGAGGCGAAAAATGCGATTTTTTTGCTATATTCACTGCTCAATCTGTTAAATTACCTACTTACTTTCATTATAAGCTGATTGCAGCTATTGAAAGAACGATAATTTCTCTTAAAAACAGCGTTTTGCTTTTTCGGGTATCTTATTCAGATGTCTACGTTGTCTTCAAAAGAAATGATCATGCTTCCAATAGATGTAATCAGTTTCTAATGAAAGTCAGTAATTTTAAAAATATTGAGGAGTGAATATGGCCACAAACAGCGTTTTTCGCCTCTTTGGACATGAATATCTCAAAAACTACACCAAAATCCTTTTGAAACGTAGAATTTTATTTCTGTTACAAAAATTTTTCGACCAGTATTATTTTCCCACATTTGGGGTTGAAAAAAGTAAATACATTTTTAGAGAAACGCTACAACTTTAAAAGGCAAAGAAAAAATAGATTTTTATTGCCATTTTTGTTATTTCATTAGTATCAAAATAAAATAGGAACGTAAAATCATGCGTATTATTTAATAATACCTAAGAGTTACTTTAAAAAGCACAACCAACAACGAAAATTACATACATTTGGTGAACAAAATATTTGCCTTTACAGTTGGTACTTTTAGGATATTATTAAAAAGGCTTGCAATCATTTGATAATTTCCAATAAAATTTTTTTTAGAATTTAACGACGCACTTTGTTTAAGCGAATAAGCTTTCCGAAAAATTCAGAAAATTAATGCAACTTCTGAATAGATAAATATCGGAGGCACAAATTTTGATATGAATTCCGAGTATGCAGCTGCGTATTTAATTTTAGTACAATGTTGTAAGACTATCAAGTCTAATTAAAATTTTGTTTCCATTTTCTTCCATTATTTACTTTCCATGTGGGAAAATTCCAAAAAACATTTGAGAAATAAATGACCAATAATCAGGAAATAGAAATTATCAAATGAATTTTGCCACAAGCTAAAAGCTTTAAAAATACCTAACGTACGTTTCCTTACAACGCGTACTTCAACACAAAAAATGTAATTATAAGATTTTTTATTTCCAAACGAGCTCTAGGCCAACCGGGTATATATAAAAGAAACGAGAATTAATTTTGATTTATATATACGGGGATATTTATTTGGTCGATATTTCGATTTCAATTTGAAGTCATCTTCGGGAACTCCTAACTGCACCTTTAATTATTAAAAAAAAATCAAAAATTTTAATCCTTACTTTGACTAATGGACTTTTTTATTCTAGCAAAAATGTCGCACTTTCTTCCGGCTGTCACTTTTTTTGTTCTCTTCCACGCAGACTCAACACTTTTTTAGGAATGTTTGTTCTATTGACAAAATATTAAACTGGCCTGACTACGGGAAACATTTTCTGCTCTTAGCACAAGTAAAACGTTGCATTATTTTTGTTTCATTTATCACATGAAAAATGCAACACTTTAATAGGGCACAGGACACATGTTGATAATGCTGCAATGTAATAATGCAACATTTTCATTCAGAATAGGAAATGCTATTAGTATACAGATCTGAGACCAATAAAAATTATATAAAATATAACTTTTCTTTGCTATAATAGCGGAATATTCTCTCTTTTTCTTATCCCGAAAATCCCGGTATAAAATTCTAGCTATTTCGGGATTTTCGTGGTGTTAAAAAGGGCGGGATCCCGGGATTGGAATCCCTAGTTCTGACCCAAGTGAACTTCATAGAGTCTTGCCTAAAAAGAAATGTAGTTTTTAGTAAGCTCTTACACTTCTGGAAGACTAATAAGCTTATAATTTTCCTGAGGGAACTGCAAATATTCGCCTTATTTCGCCCTCACAAGTCAAGCATCAAATCCAAACACTTTAAACAACAAATCACAACCATCACGTATAACTCACCACTGGGAGAACAGAAAAATTACAAAAAACAAAAAAAAAAAAACAAAAAAAAGCACGCCAGATCGTGTTTGTGCATTGTTGGTGTTGCACAATGCCATGCGACATGCGGAATGTTGCATATATTTTGTGATTTGCATGCAACATTTGGCATTACAAATAGGCAAAATGGGAAGAAGATGAAGACAAACAAACAACACACACACAAAAAACAAGACACCAACCAAAAATCTCTACAAAACAACGGCGCCCAAATGCATGGCAATGCAATACAAAATATGAGCAGGAGCTAAGCACACACGAGCGCTACACATGAGCCTGCTTAGCACATACATAAGTAAGTGAATAGACACCAAAGAATTGATGATGAAGCAGTGATAGGGTAGCCCTAAGCGAAAACTTAAGTAAGTAGACGAGCGAAGCTACGGAAACTAAGAAGCAGCGCCGTATGGAAGCAAACGAAAGCGAGACTACAGATATCAGTACATACCAAATCAGATATGAAGTAAAAACAAGTAAGGAAGCCTAAGTTCGAGTGGAATCGAACATTAGATACTCAGCTGTATGCTTTTATTGTTTGTTTGCGTTTGATGAAAACACGATGTATTTTATATAAAGCGAGTGCTGCATAAAGTGGGCGTAGCCACGCCCATTCTCAATATTTTTATCAGTCATTCAACTAAGCATATGAATATTATTCTTTGTGCAAAATTTCATTCCTTTATGACTTCTAATTACAAAGATGTCACGTCACAAATTCCCAAAGGGTGTTCCAGAAATATCTTTGTTAAAAAGTAGGCGTGGTCATAAACCGATTTGAATAAATTTTTGCGTGTCTATTAACACAAGTTATAAAAGTATATAAACCAAGTTTCGTTATAATATCTCAATTATTTGTCGAGTTATAGGCTAAGAAATCTCGTATATTCCTTTGTCTAAAAAGAGGCGGTGCCACGCCCATCTTCCAAAATTTTTATATTTTTTGTTTCCGGTCTATTGTGGAACTCATGCCACAAAATTTCTATGAATTATCTCTATATTTGACAAAGATATCGCTTAAAATATTTTTATTAGGCCCCTTTATAGTTCCCATATATAAAAGTAGGCGTGGTCGCCAACCGATTTCGCTAAAATTTTGAACATGTATTACCACAACTAATAAAAGTGTACACTGCAAGTTTCGTCATTATATTTAAATTATTTGTCGAGTTATGAGCTCAGAAATCTCGTATATTCCTGCTTCTAAAAAGAGGCGGTGCCACGCCCATTTTCCAAAATTTTTGTGCTTTTCGTTTTATATCCGCAGTTGGACTTCTGCCATAAAATTTCAATGATATACCTTTATATTTGACAGAGATATCGCTTAAAATGTTTTTATTAGGCCACTTTATAATACCCATATATAAAAGTGGGCGTGGTCGTTAACCGATTTTGGCAATTTTTCGTCCAAACATTTGCCTAAGTAAGTATATCACGCCTACCAAATTTTATCGATATATCTTCAACGGTTTCTGAGTTATGACATATAAAACTTTCAATGTTTGGCCCTTAATAAGTGGGCGTGGCACCGCCCATTTTTCAAAATCTCACCAAATTTCTTCATAAGGGCCTGAGCTCCACACGTGGGTGAAATTTTATCACACTAGCTCTATTAGTGACTGAGATACAAAATTTCCGATTTTTACTATATAGGGGAAATGGGCGTGGTCATGGTCCGATTTCGCCCATTTTCAATACCGTCCGTTCCAGTCTTGATACCAACTTGCATTCCAAATTTCATCAAAATATTTCAATTTTTGCGCGAGTTATCGTGCGTACAGACATACAGACGGACCGACGGACAGACGGACAGACGGACGGACATGGCTCAATCGATTTCTCTTTTCACCCTGATCATTTTGATATATATAAGTCAATATCTATCTCGATTATTTTATGGTGTTACAATCCACCGTTATGTGATTAAAACTATAATACTCTGTGTACTAGTACAGCTGAGTATAATAATAAAAACTAACAAGCTCAAAAAAACCAAGCATATAGCAAATATTATTTAGTACATATGTATGTATGTAAGTATGTAGATATGTAGTGACACATAAATCCAAACAAATTTGCAACATTGTTGCAAAGTTTTGTGAATTTCTGTTTTTTTATTTTCTTTTTCCTTGTTTTTGGAACTGGCACGTCGACGTAGTGACGCCTATTTGAGTGCTTGGCGACCGAGCGACTGCCTGCTTGTAGTACTAGCACTCGCCCCGCCGACTGCACTTACTTACTGTGTAACCTAAATCAAACGCATGTCGTCAATTTAACGCACGCACGCAAATTTTTCATATGCGTTGAACCGAAATTGACTTGCGTGCGTGTTCAGATAAAGAAATAGAAAAATACAGAAAATCAGAGAAAATCTTGTTATTTTGTGGAATATGTACCTAACAGACACGATATCAAAAGCAAGTGTCAATTTTTTTGCAAACAATCACCCACAATGCTTAATTTCAACTGTCACGCAAAACAAAAATTGGGCGTCGAATTTGCTTTTTACGCACGCCGTTCAATTTCGGTTACTCCCATACAAGTTGTATGGGCATGAGAAATTTTTGACAGTAAATTGACGGCGTGCGTTTGATTTAGGTTACACAGTTAAAGTCTCCTACTTCAACTTGCTGCCTTCCTTCTGCGTTTCTTGCTACGGTCTTCTTCAAGCGTATATTTTGTATTTGTATTTATTTTTTTTGCGGACTCCAGTTAATAGCAATCCTTGTACTCGTAGGCCCATAAGACTCTCTGTCTGACTACATAAGCACATATTTGGCCGAATGCTTAACTGCATTGCCGTTGTGTGTCATTGATTGAACTTTCATGTCGCTTGCATATTACACTGTGCAACACAGTGGTGTATTTTTAGAAAATCGGATGAAGATCTCTGCGTAAGTTTATCACCACATTTTAAAGGTTCTTCATAATATGGAGAGGTATGCTGGTAGTCAAAACTTTTTTTCTGCGAAACTAACAATCTTTTTGATTATTTTCTATACTACAACTCCCGGAAAAGAAATAGTACCAACGGATATGGCAATACCCTGAGTATACCAAACGATATATGCAAACATATGAATCTCCAATAAAGTACTCTGAAAAAAAAAAACGTTGTAAATACAAAGACTTTTGCAGTTAAATGAACAACTTTCCGCAGTTGAAATGTGCCCAACAACGCTCCGTTGTTGTTTCAAAGATGCGAGCGTTTTTGATTCAAATACTTTTCGTATTTAAGTTAACAACGAAAACTGTTGAATGAGATACTTTTGTTTTTAAGCTAACAACTTTTGCTTTTGAATTAACCGCAAAAGTTTTTGGTCGAAAAACGGGCACCATTGAATCAAATACTTACGCATTTAAGTTAACCTCAAGACAATTGTAAAAATAGTATTTTTTTAATATAATAGATATTATTTTATTTTATTTTTTTATACATATAATATATGTAAGTATGTTTACATATCGAGCCCTAACCGCCATAAAGTGTATCCAACAAAAATATCGATTTTAGCGTGTTCAAGGAAATCAATAACTTATTATAGTACGCATCAACTCCGGTTAAGCACTTAACCAGAGATTTTTGCCCGGTGAAGCAATTTGTTTGACAGCTCGCCATACAATTTATGTCAAACTAACCATTAAATTAACCGCAGATTGTGAAACCGTCCATAAATAAATTTCAAGGCTGATTACCAACTGTATTAAAAGAAAATAAAAAAAAAAAATAAAAAAAAAAAATAAAAAAAAAAACATCCTGTAAAATTTAATTTTTGTTGGATACACTTTTTGGCGGTTAGGGCTCGATATGTAGTAAGATTAATACTAAGGCCCGCCGTCACCAAACGAACTTTAGTCATTCATCCATTCACCATTTCCAAACGCATCAGTACATCTGCAGACAACTCTCACGACATCAAAAAAAGCTGAGTTTATCAATAGATATTAGTTTTTGTTTAATTAATTTTTTTATTTATGTATTGTCGCGGTCTGATCGCGACAAAATATTTTTCCTTTTGTTACTCCCACTATGTATGTATGCACTGGCAGAGCAAATTTTCATTTGTTTTGTTTATTTACCTTTTTACCTTTTATCCTTTGTTCCCAACGGGGAGCGCACCCTGGCGGCGACAAATGAAGTTAATTGATATTGCCATGATGGGCAGTACTGGCGGAGTGTGTTGCGAGCTTTTGCCTTTTAGCGGAGTTCCCCACCTAATTGTTATACATATATGTAAATATGTAGGATGTAAATAAAGAAAAACAATGAGCGCGGAAGGCGCAGAAAGGGGTGTCATCACTTTCGTCCCTTTTGCGGTGCATTAAGGCATCCGCTAGATGAAGGCAGTTTATGTGTGTGTGGTTGTATATCATTGGTCGGGGCATCGGAGATGACCGCACAGGTTAGCGGTTCGGTGCGACCGGGTGGTTACCCACACATACAGCCTGAGGGTATATACAAAAATGTATATGCTGGCGCGCAGCCTTCGGCCTGGCTCGCGGGTGCGCGTCAGAATACGTTTGTATGTGAAAGCGGCAAGATATCTTTTTGTGCAATCGTGAAAGTTAATAGAAGCGAAGTTTTGAGTAAAAATTGAATATAGTGTAGGAAAATAATTTATTGTTTTATAATTAAAGTAGTTTTAAAAAAAATTAAATAAAAGAGTGGGGAAATTAAATTTAAAAGAAAAATATAGAGACGAGCAGTGAAAAATTAAATAAAAAGGAAAATAGTGTGGGTTAGGGCGTGTAGGAAAAAAGGTAAATTAAAGTTGGTGGATTTGGAGCGAGTGTTGGTGGTGGACATCGCTGGGATTCTGAAGCCGGAGCACACTCCGGCTTGGTTAAGTATTTTGTTTGTTGTTGTAGTTGTGCCATTTGTCGCTTCTTTGTTTCGCCCCCTGTGTTCCTTAACCCATCCTTTTAGCATCCCGCACCCAGAGCCCAGTCATTTGGCGGCGGGTTAAAGTTGTTCCTGGCAGCTCAGGAACTGTGCGAGTGGGTTCGTAACCTCCCGGTTGGACCTCACCTCGGGTGCAACCATAAAACATTTGTTTGTCACAGTTTGGGTATTTCGAAAAAAATATTGGTATTTTATTTTTGGTTGGTCTTAGTTTGTGTGTTTGATTTATTATATGTACCCACCCCGTCTCCACTGAGTGAGTCGGTGCATTCGTTTTAGTTATTGTCACCTAGTGTTGTTGTTTTACCCTTTTTGGTATTAAGCCGTGGCATTGTGTTGTTTGTAGAAAAGGGTAGGTGACAAATTGGCGCCCAACGTGGGGCTCGAAAGGAAAAATTTGCAAGTAAGAAAATTGTTATTGGCATAAAAGTGGTCGAGATTTTTAGAGGATTGTGTTGTTGCAAAAATTTCGTGAAGTTGTGGTTTTTTCTGTTGTAGCAGTGTATATACTGTGTTGTTGGTATATTTTTCTGTGCTTGTCGGTTTTGCAATCTTTTTACTTACTTACAAGAATAATTCTGTCGATCAATTTTTTGTTCTATTTATTTTCTTACTTAGGAGAATCGGAGAGCCGAGAATTTTTGTTGGTATTCACAAGTGTAAGTTGGTCAAGTCGGAGTTCGTCGCAAACGAAGAGCTTTTTTTTCTATAGGAAATGTACATACATACACACCTACATATGTACTTGCAAAGTAAAAAAGGGTAACAGAAAAAAACAGCAGGTAGTCGTCAATAAATAAATATATACATACGTATAAATTTATATAAATACATATTTACGTATATAAATTGCGTTAGGTCGCGGTAATAAACAAAGAAAATTTTTTCCATTGCGTACAACAACACGCAAAAGTCGTTTCGTCAAGTTCTCATTAGGGTGAGCCATATTTTTCATTGAAAATTTCCCGAGTTGAATTGTTTTTGTTGCGTTAATTAAATAAGAAAAAAAAAAAAAAACTTTTATATATCCAGCGATCTGGAAATTTACAAAAAAAAAATATATATATATTACAGTTTTATTGCGAAGCGAGCATATTCACTTTGTGTTGGCCAGGAGGAGGATCCAGACATTCATATGTACATAGGAACGAGTCAAAGAGGGACATATACATAAAGGAGTCAAGGGCAAAGATATATACTTTCATTTCATACATACACATATACATCTTTTTTTGGATTATAAATTAATAAATAAATCATACTTATTGTTTTCCGTGTGTTTTACTTAAGTTTTATTGCACAAATTTTTTTTTACTGGCCACCCTACTGTTAAGTTTGTAATCTGCATTTTACACGTATATTCGTATACATTTACCTGCGGTCGAGTTCGACAGCGAGAGCGGCTGGTGTATACATACATACACATTATAAAAGGTACGTAAGCTATTGTTGGTGTTGTCCCAGTAGGTAGTGTTGTTGGTGTTGTTACATTTGTAATAGGCTCTATTGTTTTTTGTTATAGCTCCCAAATTTGCTGCGCCAGTGCTAGGGTGGATCAAAAATTTTAGAGTTTGGGAAATACTAGGGTGTCTAGTTTAGATTTGGGAATTGTGGTTTTTGGGTTAAATATTTAATTTTGCGGAATATTTCTTAATATTAATTTCAAATTACGGGAATATCAAGAAAAAAAAGTGGGCGTAGTAAATTTCTTAAAATAATTTTTAAATTTTGCGGAGGAAAATTTTAATTGGTGTGGAAAAAAATTTTGTTTTAATTAATTTTCGATTCTTACGGCTTGAGATTTGGTTGTTGAAATTTTTTGGTGATTTTTAAGTTTTGGTTTGGTGGCGATACAATTTTTTTTTACTGGAGATTTTTAATTCGAATATTTTTTTTTTGTTGGAAGGAATTATTGTTGTCGAAAATCAAGATGGAAATAAATCGGTTATCCCAGGAAGAATTGGCCTACGAGATGGAGGCACGTGGATTAGCAGTAGCATCGGTGGAATCAATGAGGAAATCGTTAAGGGCATCGCGGGCTGTTGAACGTCGTGGATCTGTAGACTTGTTTAAGGATTATCCGTTCACTTTTGAGGAAGATAAAGTCGCGGTAGAGTCAAAAATAGTAGAGATAGGGAAGTTAGTTTCGGCTCTTAATAATGGAGGAAAGCCATCAGATGGTATTAAGGCGACCACAAAACTGGAGTGGTGTTTGAACAGGATCGGTAGGGCTAAACCCGAAAATGATAACGATATGGCGTCACAGGCGGAGATAAGAAACAAGATAATTTTGATGCTGGGTTATCTAGAAGAGATGAATGACGACAAACAGGAATCGGAACAGGGTGAGCAACCCAGTGGCGCATCACCAGGGCAAGTGGTCTCACCGGGACCAGATGTGAGACCAGTGCCAGTAGTGCATTCTGAGGGAATAGAACTAGTTAGTAGGATTTCGCAAGAGCCACCGAATCTGGCTAAATGGAACCTGAAATTCGATGGAGAAAGGTCGGGATTGTCGTTATATGCATTTTTGGAACGTGTTGATGAGCTTAGCGAGGCACGCGGCGTTGCTAAGTCTCAGTTACTTAGAGGTGCGGTTGATTTATTTTCGGGTAAAGTTTTGTTGTGGTTTAGGTCGATTAGGCGTTCGATAGCTACATGGGAAGAATTAGTGCGTGAATTAAAATTGGAATTTCTTCCCCCTAATTATGATGACCTTTTAATGTCGGAAATTCGAAGAAGGACTCAGGGAGCAAATGAGTCAATTGGAGTATATGTGGCTGCGATGAGGATTATGTTTGGAAGGTTACAAGAACCAATTTCAGAGAGTAGGATGTTGGGAATAATTAGGGCGAACCTTTTACCATTCTACCAGACCCAATTGGGACTAGTCACACCTGGTTCGATTTCAGAGTTAGTTGCTTTGGGAAGGAAATTGGAAGCGGTTAGGTCGTCGGTTGATGCATTTGTACCCCCTCCAAACCATAGGGCTAGAGGTTTATTGGAGCCAGACTTGGCATACATGTCTGTTGGTGGTGAGGCTGCGTCAGTGAACCAGTCGGTAACCAGTCCGAGGAATAGGTATGGGCCGAATACTAGGTGTTTCAATTGCAAGCGATTTGGTCATGTTTCGTCAGATTGTAGGAAAACAATCAAGTGCTTTGGATGCGGTAGGATCGGTGCCATGAAGCGGGACTGTCCAGTGTGTACAGCAAAGCCGAGTGGTACCCAAAGTGGTGGTAGGTCTGGTCTAGAGGGAAGGCGGTCTTCAAACCCCTTCAGGTCTGATTCTAACAGGAACAATAATTCCAATGTCGCAACAAACAGTTCGGGAAACGCGAATTAGACACCTGGGACGGCAGGTCAGGTGGTCTAACAGGAGTTAGTAATCCTGCTAACTCCCAGCTGGCTATAATAGGGGATCGTCGAGTTGTTTCTTATATGGGTTATTCATTGGTGGCGAGCGGCCATGATCAGCGTCCACATATCGATGTGTTGGTTTTTGGTTTTTCGTTTCGAGAATTGTTGGATTCTGGGGCTTCACGTACAGTTATTGGTCGGATTGGTTGGAGTATGCTACAGGCGTACGGCATCAGAGTTTCGTCATCGGTAAATATTCCTCAAGTTACTTTGGCGGATGGTGGTCGAGTATCAGCGTTAGGTTCTATTTCGTTACCAATTGTGGTGGAGGGCAAGTCGGTCCTCGTAGATTGTCTTATTGTTCCCGGTATACCTCATGCTCTTATTCTTGGTGTAGATTTCTGGACCAAGGCGGGTATAATCCCGGATCTGAGGGGCAGGGTATGGTCGTTTCCTCGACCGGAACAGGAGGCGTCGGTAGCGATTATGGACCACAGTGAATTAGATACTAGGCAATCTGAAGCTTTAGGTAGATTAGTTGGGAATACTTTTGAAACTATGGCAGACGGGTTAGGTCGAACCCATCTTGTTGAGCATAGGATAAGGATAAAGGCAGGAGTTGAGCCTGTGAAGCAGCGTTACTACCCGGTATCGCCTACCATACAGTCGCGTATGGACGAGGAGTTGAAGGATATGCTCAGCAAGGGTGTCATTGAGACGTCACATAGTCCATGGGCTTCCCCAGTGGTCATGATAAGGAAGAAAGACGGTACATATAGGTTTTGTGTAGACTATAGAGTTCTTAATAAGTGTACCGAGAAGGATAGTTACCCCCTTCCTTATGTGTCGGCGACCTTGGATAAGCTGAGGGATGCGAAATTTTTATCAAGTTTAGACATCAAGTCTGCTTACTGGCAAATACCAGTAGAGAGGAGTTCTAGGCCCTATACAGCATTCACGGTGCCAGGTAGAGGTCTTTTCCAATTTAAGAGAATGCCATTCGGTTTACATAATGCGCCTGCAACGTGGCAGAGATTTATAGATTCGGTCATAGGACCAGAGTTAGAGCCCCATGTTTTTGTATATTTGGATGATATACTCATCGTAACAAAAACGTTTGAAAAACATTTGGAAATTCTGAAAGAGGTTTTGGATAGATTAGCTGAGGCAGGATTAAAACTCAATAGAGAGAAATGCAGTTTCTGTAGGCCTGAGTTAAAGTACTTAGGTTATGTCGTAGATAGAAACGGCCTACATGTTGATCCTGAAAAGGTAGAGGCAATGGTTAGGATAGAAGTCCCGAGAAATGTTAAGCAAGTGAGATCTTTTGTAGGTACAGTGTCCTGGTACCGTAGATTCATCAAAGATTTTTCAAAGTTAGTTAGGCCTCTCACCGAGTTAACTAAGAAGAATAAGAAGTTCATTTGGAGCGAAGAATGTGATAGGAGTTTTAGAGAAGCTAAGGAACGTTTAGGTACGGCGCCCGTTTTAAGTTGCCCAGATTTTGATAGGCCCTTTATTATACAAACGGATGCGTCAGACTTTGGTATAGGAGCTGTGTTGACCCAAGACTTTGAAGACGGTGAGAAGGTGATAGCATATCTGAGTAGGTCCCTGAATAAAGGTGAAAAAAATTATTCCACCACAGAAAAGGAATGTTTGGCGGTCCTGTGGGCGGTCGAGAAGTTGCGACCATACATCGAAGGGACCAAGTTTAAAGTTATCACTGATCATTATTCCCTGATTTGGTTGAATAGGTTGAAAGATCTTTGTGGTAGACTGGCTCGTTGGGCATTGAAGCTTCAACAATATGATTTTGAGATTATCCATAGGAAAGGTAAAGAACATGTTGTCCCAGATTTGTTGTCGAGAAATGTTCCTGTTATTTTTGAAATTTCTACGTCGGACCCTTGGATAACGAAAATGATTGAATCGGTGTCAGAGAATCCTTTGTCGTACCCTGCGTGGAGAGTAGAAGATGGTGTCCTTTATAAATTTGTTAAATCGCCGTATCCATCCATTTACGGGGAGGGGCCCGAATGGAAAATGGTAATCGAAAATTCTCAGAGAGAAAATGTTTTGAAGAGTTGCCATGATAGTCCGTTAGCAGGACACATGGGTGTGAGGAAAACGTTCGCTAGAGTTGCTCAGAAGTTTTATTGGCCGCGAATGAAATCCGATGTTGCTAAGTATGTTCGAACTTGTAAGACATGTCAGCAGGTAAAGCCTGATAATAAACAGCCAGCTGGGGGAATGATAGAGAGGTCGAAGGAAGTTGAACCGTGGGAGATGATCTGTGTTGATTTGGTTGGTCCTTTGGTAAAGTCGACTCAAGGTTACCAATATATTCTTACGGTTGTGGATTATTTTTCGAAGTTTCCATTGTTGTTTCCTTTGCGCACAGCGACTGCGAAGAGTGTCTGTAAATTTCTTGAAAATGATGTTTTTCTATTGTTTGGCGTTCCGAATTCCGTTGTGTGTGATAATGGACCCCAGTTCAAGAGTCGTGAGCTTCAGGGTCTCTGCGGTGTCTACGGCGTCCAGTTGCGATATACTGCGCATTACCACCCGCAGGCTAATCCAGCGGAACGGATTAATCAAATTGTTAAGACTACGCTTAGGGCTTATATTTCAGAGAACCAGAGGTCATGGGATCAACAGTTAGTGAAGGTAGCGTGTTGCATTAGGTCATCACAGCATGAGGTGTTAGGAGTTACACCATACTTTGTTAACTTTGGTCGGAACATGATGCTTGAAGGTAGTCAGGGTTATATAAGGTCCTTAGGAGAGCAGGAACAATTGAATTGCGAAGAGAGAGCTAGGAAGTTAGTGGAAATTAGAGCAGACATAAGATTGAAGTTGGAGCAGGCAGGAGCTAAGTTAGCTAAACAGTATAACCTCAGGAGAAGAGATGTACAATATCTGCCAGGAGAGTTAGTGTGGAGGAAGAATTTTGCGTTGTCCGATGCGGCTAATTATTTTGCAGCGAAGTTAGCGCCTAAGTATGTAGGGCCTTTTGTGATTAAGAAGAGGGTATCTCCTTGGACATATGTTTTAGTAGATGAGAATGATAGGGAGAAAGGAACCTGGAATGTGAGGGATTTAAGGCCGTATCGGGATAGGTAGCATTAGGGCCAAAGAAGGAAGTTTCCTTCTTTCACGAGGAAAGGGTGGAGTTGTCGCGGTCTGATCGCGACAAAATATTTTTCCTTTTGTTACTCCCACTATGTATGTATGCACTGGCAGAGCAAATTTTCATTTGTTTTGTTTATTTACCTTTTTACCTTTTATCCTTTGTTCCCAACGGGGAGCGCACCCTGGCGGCGACAAATGAAGTTAATTGATATTGCCATGATGGGCAGTACTGGCGGAGTGTGTTGCGAGCTTTTGCCTTTTAGCGGAGTTCCCCACCTAATTGTTATACATATATGTAAATATGTAGGATGTAAATAAAGAAAAACAATGAGCGCGGAAGGCGCAGAAAGGGGTGTCATCACTTTCGTCCCTTTTGCGGTGCATTAAGGCATCCGCTAGATGAAGGCAGTTTATGTGTGTGTGGTTGTATATCATTGGTCGGGGCATCGGAGATGACCGCACAGGTTAGCGGTTCGGTGCGACCGGGTGGTTACCCACACATACAGCCTGAGGGTATATACAAAAATGTATATGCTGGCGCGCAGCCTTCGGCCTGGCTCGCGGGTGCGCGTCAGAATACGTTTGTATGTGAAAGCGGCAAGATATCTTTTTGTGCAATCGTGAAAGTTAATAGAAGCGAAGTTTTGAGTAAAAATTGAATATAGTGTAGGAAAATAATTTATTGTTTTATAATTAAAGTAGTTTTAAAAAAAATTAAATAAAAGAGTGGGGAAATTAAATTTAAAAGAAAAATATAGAGACGAGCAGTGAAAAATTAAATAAAAAGGAAAATAGTGTGGGTTAGGGCGTGTAGGAAAAAAGGTAAATTAAAGTTGGTGGATTTGGAGCGAGTGTTGGTGGTGGACATCGCTGGGATTCTGAAGCCGGAGCACACTCCGGCTTGGTTAAGTATTTTGTTTGTTGTTGTAGTTGTGCCATTTGTCGCTTCTTTGTTTCGCCCCCTGTGTTCCTTAACCCATCCTTTTAGCATCCCGCACCCAGAGCCCAGTCATTTGGCGGCGGGTTAAAGTTGTTCCTGGCAGCTCAGGAACTGTGCGAGTGGGTTCGTAACCTCCCGGTTGGACCTCACCTCGGGTGCAACCATAAAACATTTGTTTGTCACAGTTTGGGTATTTCGAAAAAAATATTGGTATTTTATTTTTGGTTGGTCTTAGTTTGTGTGTTTGATTTATTATATGTACCCACCCCGTCTCCACTGAGTGAGTCGGTGCATTCGTTTTAGTTATTGTCACCTAGTGTTGTTGTTTTACCCTTTTTGGTATTAAGCCGTGGCATTGTGTTGTTTGTAGAAAAGGGTAGGTGACAGTATGTATGTATGTATATTACTTTATTTTATTTTAAAATTGAAACGAATTGAACGAATTTGAAAAATTTTGTTTATTTTTTTATTTTTTCTTTCAAATTCTTCTTTCTTTTTACTTAAAAAATGTTTAACAGCAAGCGAGTTTTTGAATCAACAACGCACGTCTTTTAATTAACTACGGAAATTTGTTGAATCAAAAACTTTGCCGTTAAAACATATACTTTTGCTGTTGAATCAAATACGGAGATTCAACAGCGGAAAGTTGTTGATTTAACTACGGGTATTTTTTTCAGAGTAGAGGTTGGCTCTTGATGTCAAGATATTTTTTTTAAATATTCTACCCATGTTAATCTGAAAATTCATATATAACTTGAAATCGTGTTCGACATGAGAGAGCGAACTGAACTTGACAATATTCCAGAGAGCAGTAAAGAGTCGTCTAAGGTCGAGTTACTTTCGTTATCGATCTAGGACAGACATAGGCAGGCCATAGAACTTTTGCGCGGCTGCTGTGCGTAGAGTGCTCGCCTGCTATGCCAGAGGTCTCGGGTTCAAACCCCAGTCCGAGCAAACACCCAAAAAATTGTCTAATTAGTAAAAATTCAATTATTGGGTTTTTTAAGAGGAGCGGTCACCCCTCGGCAGTGGTCGGCATACCCTCCGAGTGTATTTCTGCCATGAAAAAGCTTCTCACAAAAAATGCATTCGCCGTTCGGAGCCGGCATAAAACTGTAGGTCTACCCAATTAGTAGGAAAAAGAAAAAAGGAGCACACCTCGAATTGGGAAAGGAGCTCGGTCATAAAACTCGTCAGAGTTATAACAGCGCCATTGTATTATTATATTATGTTTAGCAAAACCAAAAAATAATTATTTTCCACGCATTTTCCTTCCCCTTACCCAGTCCTCTTCAAACGCTTGTTATCCTGCTTTCCAGGCCTTCTTCACCTTCACTGCTTGCTTTGTCGTGTTGTCTATTTTGTATTCTCCTCCTGATTCGAAACTGACATAAACCTGAAAATCAATTCAATGCCATTATATACTGGGACATTCAAAATTATATTCAGTTATATTTATACTTCCCCTTTTTCGAAACTGCATAAACGCATAAAAAAAAACCTAAAAAAAGTCTTAAGCTTATATTTCACACATATTCGCATTCATATCGGACACCAAATTATGAGGCTCCTGTTTCACACATATTTCGGACTCATAATGTGCTCCATATTATTAGTGCTCCGAGAATGTTGGCTGGCGGAAATCACTCTGCCCTCTTCGACATAATCTCTCTTATAACTTTACCGTTGTTCCTGCTATCAGAGAATTATGAGAATGGATATCGAGAACGAACTTTATAAAAATATAAGAAAAATTACTTTGTTAGATGGAACTAAGAGTTTCTTCTTTAGTTGAGTTAGTTTGGTTCTGGGTCATCTTGCTTGGAAATACTGCATACTCTTCAGGAGCATAAATTAATTCCATCGTCTGTGTGTCTGCCAAAGCTCAGCAAAATCCGCTTCACTAACACCGACACAAGTCAGATAAAGTTCATGCGAACTTCTCCTCAAATCTTCATTGCCAATAGTTCTTGCTTTTATGCCTTTCTCATTGCCAGCGCGTTAATCCAATTCATTTGGGCTGACAAAGAACCTTCAAATTTTTGACAACACAATTCAGTATTTTCAAACATTCATGCCGCCCACCACCCCCACAAACGATGGCATGGCAATTCGAACGTCATGTCGATCTCATCAAGCACGCATTCTCTTCATTGCACTCTACTTCGAATGTACGTATGTATGTATGTACGTAATTTTGCCTTTGTTGGACTTAGTGGAACTCATCTCATTTTTGTCATTGCAATATTCATGTCAAACTTATGCAAGTGCGCCAGTGCTAGTGACAGTTATGCTTATGATGGGAGTTACTATTATTGTTGCTGCTATTGTTTTTGTTATATTCGTGCTTTTCCTTTATACCCTTATGACATCACAACACATTTCACAGTATTTTCACAACAGCGCATGGGACAGCATGTGCAACATACATACATACAGATGATGGTAAATGAGTTGACATGAGTTCGTAATACTTACAATAAAACGAAATGACAAAAAAGTGATGTAAGCAATCAAAACAAGTAGACGCTGCTATAAGGAGCAGGGAAAGAAGAAGAGGAAGAGTAAGGGCAATAACACGCGCTACGCCATTTTCAACCAATAAACAAAAAGAAAAAGCATCAAGCATCAAGCAATATAAAATAGTGAAATCATTGCAATACAAATAGTCTTTAAAAAGCTTCTGAGCAGCTGCTGGCTGCTGCCATTGGAGATTGGCGACATTGCTCTGTCACGCCGACATGAGTCAATCAGAAACGATTTACTTTTCGGTTGGCAATTTTCTTTGCTTACCATCGCAACTCAGCTTCATGCTTATGGAACTCTTTGCATTTGTGCTCGCGTCGGCACTTCACGCATTCCAATTTGCAAAAACTCTTCGTCCGTCATTCACGGCATCTTCATCGGCATGCGGTCGGCTGCATCATTCGATCAACGAATTCTTAAGATGCAGACTTGCGTCATTGACAAGCGATCTCCGCGTAGGCGATGACGATGACGGCTACATGCGCATTTTGGGTTTCGCGACAGCGCATTAAATATGAAGGGCGTAAAAATCTCATTTCGTTTAGCTGAAAACTGCAGGGTCTTCCAGGCGTAGGTAGCGGCTCTAAAGTAGGCGGTTGAGTCCCTGACAGTAAGGAAAAGAGAATGTGAAGAGGTTTACATCTTCTCATACAGCCAAGCTGCACTGAAAGCGCTTGGAACTGTTACATGTAAATGGAAAACTATGGAAAATTTCCACAGATCTCTAATGGAGATGGCTCAGCAGTTTTCCATTCACCTTTAATGGGTGCAGGGACACTTTAACATACCGAGAGAGGAGATAGCAGACCAACTTGCTAGAGAGGGCACATCCGGTCCACTTTGACCGTCGTAGAAGGCTTTAGGTAAGCCACCAGATGCCACCAAGCTCATACTGAAGGAGTTCTACTTCAAAGAAGCGAAGAAGATGCGGAATTTTTTGATTCCTTGGCTCTTTTGGCCTTCGGGAACGCCAGACGGATCAAGAATCCACTAGCACTAATGCCTGGGCTATTAACGTAGCATATAATCATTGGGAAGCATTAAGAAAGGGTGAATCCTCCATATTACGATTACTGTAGGACCTGAGGGGACGAAGACAGTACAGCAAAACACTTTCTGTGCGATTTCTCAGCACTAGGATCGAGGCGACTGAAGCATTAAGGAGATCTAGTGACATTGGATTTGAAGAAAATTCCAAGATTTGTGGAGTACACCCGATGGTTCGAGTAAGGGGATGTTCGGCTCCAAGTGGTATCACAATTCGAGGAATCTCGGGCTCCAAGTGTGCTAAGTGAGAACTAGCAGCGACTGCAACCTAACCTTACCTAACCTAACTTATATAGCAAAAAGGTTTGAGAGCAATTGAGTTACAGATGAGACAACTTAAGACTAGTTTGATTGAAACACTTCCACTAGTATATTGGAACGATTTTCCATCATCCCTTGTCAATTTTGCTGTCGAGACAAACCAGTTTCGGCCATTATGCGCCATCTTCAGAGTGGTTTTTCTTCCGTTTTTGAACAATTAATGACGGAAAATCGTTTCAATATACATCCTGCTCCTTACCTGTCTTCCACTTGTCGATAATTTCTTTGCCTATAAAAAAAATTATAAAAAAAAAACAAATAGTTAAATCTGGATCCCAAACCTATACAACATATCGCTTATTTATTATTCCAAAATATACGCTCCCTCCTCTGACATACCCTGTGTACTAGTTATGCTCACATATGCTTCTGACATGTGCTTAATTCGCACGGAGGGAAGGCAATCTTTGTCATGTGACGCGGCGGTTGCCATTATGCAAATTTACTGCGCATCAATTACGTTATTCTACATACATACCTACATATGTATATTTTTTTTTTATTTCTTCCTTCTGCAACATATTCTTAATATTTTATATTTCTTTTATACGTTTCTTCATACATATTTATGTTTCTTTTTAATTCTTTCCTTATTTCTTCGAAGTTTGGCGCGTCCATTTTGCTGTTGCCGCCGCTCGCGTTTGCTCATTTGACTTTTTACTGCGCTGCAACGACTTCTTCTTGCACAACGAAACGCATTTCACACTCGCAAATATGTTTTTATGTAAGAACGTTAGGGATGGGCAAATTGGAAAAATATATCGATATATATTGTATCGATATTTAAAAAAACATCGATTTATGCCGTGTAAAAACATAGATATATCAATATATCGAAAGGGCTGGCTTCACATTAAGGAACCACGTCCCGCGAAAAACCACTTCTTCACGGGGCTAGAGGTGCTCTCACAGATCTCAAAACGGGAATCTAAACTTGCCGCAGAGTTATAGTTTACTAGATATTTGTTGTTAAAGTTGGATGGATCTACAGATATTCTACGAATCCTGAAGTATAAATATAAAAATCATTAAGAATTGCTTGAAGAAGAAAGTAATGTAAATTCAAGCACCCGGACATTATGGTTATACCACTTCTTAAAAAATGTTCTGCTGTTAAATTCGAAGCGAATCAGAAATGTATGAAAAATATCGAATTTGGCTCGAAATGGCATCGATTATCGATGCACGGTAGTTCAAAATATCGTCGATATTATCGGCTGTACTATTTTAAAAATATCGATATATTGATATATCGATATATATCGCCCAACCCTAAAGAACGTTGCAAATGTGCCAGCGTTGCCACGCGCTATAAAAATTCACAAGTATGTATCTACACTCGTGTATAAATATGCAGAAACGTACTTATGTATGTATGTTTCAGCAATCAAATGTGCATACTTCACTTCCTTGGCAATAACTCCGTACATACCCTGTAGGGAAAATCTCTAGTTCCGAACTAGGTCGCTTCTAGTGCATTTTTCGACACTACTAGTGCGAGCTAAATCTCTTTTGCATGTTATCAACTGGCGAATTTAACACGGCGATGTCCTAGGCGGTGTCAATTGTCACCCTCTGCACTACATTTTCGATAGTTCCGAACTAGTACTAAATTCTACAGTTTACACTAGTTCGTTTATTGGCACAATTTCGATAGTTCTGAACTAGCTACAAGTACCTACAAATTCCACAGTTTTACATCTGCCGCTTAAGTGCAGACTTTGACACACTTCATGCAAGTGGCGCGATGGCCGACTGGCTAACGCATGTGCCTTTCAATCTGAGAGGCGCGGGTTTGAATCCTGTCGGTGTCAAGGTGGATGATATTTTTTTTTTATTTTTTTTTTTTTGACTAATATTTTTTTATTTATTTATTTAATAAAATTTACAGTAATATTTAAAAAGTAATAAACTAAAAAAAATTAAAAATAAGCCTGAGGGATCGGGAAAGCATAATTAGGGAAACATTTCATTTCATACAAGTTAAGATGCAAATAGAAAACTCTTTATATGAAACGCTTCACTAAACATCTGAGAATTGCAGAAATATACAAAGCCGACGGAAATTGAACGAACGAAAAATTTTCATAGAATTTTTGCATACAAATCAAAGTGTGTCTTAAAATGGTCACTCAATTCACTCCTCCTGAACTGGTGAGGGTCTAACTACAATTGATCTAGTTCCCTTTTGACACCTTTTCGGTAGTTCGGAACTAGAAATTTTGCTCACTAGCAGTGGCGGATCCACGGGGGGGGTTTTGGGGGTTCAAACCCCCCCCTTGTGGTTTATCATAGATCCCAAATTAATGCCTTTATAGATTCTGCGCCCAAATTTCCCAAACTGATCAAGGAAAACTCTATCATTCCAAAAGCAATGGTTGGATGGGTTTAGCTGTCCAAAGGCAAAACTCGACATTTATTTTCATTTATTTTCAGATTATATTTTATATGCACATATCCACAAGGTGGAACAGGTACAATTGAATCAGTTCATTAAAATAGTTGTCCTTGTAGGCAATAATAACATACAATTACAACTTATAGTTAAATAGAAAATACCCGAAATTTAGAGGAATTAAAATTCAACAACTATTTACATCGAAGGTTGAGTGTATAGCTATTTCACGAAAAACCATTTTCGATCATCAGCACTCTTTCCGGAAGTGGATGCTACCGGGGATTGAACCCGAGTACATTCCATCTTCAGCCTCAATGACCCAAAGCATAAACATATTGAAAATGAAAAAGGCAAAAGTGGGGAAAATCCAACAGGTTGCACAGAGTCTCAATGGCCGAGTGTGTTTATGCATTGGGTCATAGCGGCGGAAGATGGAATGTACTCGGGTTCAATCCCCGGTAGCATCCACTTCCGGAAAGAGTGCTGATGATCGAAAATGGTTTTTCGTGAAATAGCTATACACTCAACCTTCGCTGTAAATAGTTGTTGAATTTTTTTCCACTTACCCCAACAATTAAAAATTGAATTAAATAAAAATTTCGTGCTGAGCACTAAAAAACTCTTTCAAGTAAACATTAGAGGAATTAAATCTAATACAATAAGCGCGTACTATACAATCAAATCAACCACCAAAAACAAGAAATAAAACGAGTACGAAGTTAAAATACTACAAGCGATTCATTCATAAAATTGAAATGTTTCAACAAAGGATAAAAAAAGTGGCAACAGAGCTTTTCATCAGATCAAGGTTTTTATAAAATTCTAAAATTTGTAGCCCGGCTCATTTTCAACCATCTTTGCAGTGGCGGTAGAGTATGAATAGAAACAATAACTAAATGTCAAGCAAAAGAAATGTCAAAATAAATTTATTTTTCGCCGCGAAAAAACAAACGAATTCGAGCTTGAAAAATGATGGGAAGGAACTCGCGAAGTCATCATCTTTTTTTGACTAAACGATTTCCACCTCACTCGGTCAAAATACCGAATTTTCTCTTCCTATTCTGAAAAAAAAAACGGTGTAAATCTAAAGACTTTCGCTGTTAAATCAACTACTTTCCGCAGTTGAAATGTGCCCAACAACGCTCCGTTGTTGTTTCAAAGGTGCGAGCGTTGTTGAGTTAAGTCAATAACGGAGATTGTTGGAAAAAATTTTCACCTAAAAATTAATTTTTGTTTGCATTTTACTCTTCATCTTCTCTCCGCCCGGGTCCCAACTGCAAATATGTAGCCTCCGCTTGTTCTCCTATTCTTCTCTCCTTCTTATCATTCACTGGTTGCTATCCTTATTTCTTATTCTGATTTTTCTTCTTTATTTTATATTCTCCTGCGGATTCGAACAATGACATCAACCTGAAATTCTATTCAATCATCACATAGGAACATTCAACATTATATTGAATTGTAGTAACCTATTTATACTTCCATTTCCTAAAAAAGAATCCATGAATTATTTGAATCATTGTAAAAACAAAATTTTAAAAAAATATGTTCTCATTAGTTTTGTTTACAGCGGAAACTGTTGGGTCAAATACTTTTGCCTTTAAATCAACAACGGGGAGAAAATTGTTGCTAAAAATAAACTTTTTTTTGGATTTTTCTCTTCATCTTCTCTCCATAATTTTTTTTTTTTTTTGTTGGTTTTCTCACAAAAAAATATTTTCTCACAAAAAATATTTTAAAAGCAAGAAAGTTTTTGAAACAACAACGGCCGTTTTTGAATAAATTGTTGGGTCAAAAACTTTGCTGTAAGAACAAATACTTTTGCTGTTGAATCAAAGACGGAGATTCAACAGCGGAAAGTTGTTGGTTTAGCTACGGGTATTTTTTTCAGAGTATACAACATACGTTCTTTGGTTGCACGTTTGAAAATTTAGAACACGCAGTAGCGACCTCGCGCTTCAAATTATATCATATAATAACTGCTACCCTTCACTAGGTGTCGCGCAGTGGTCAAGTTTATAATAAAGTAGCTTCAGAGCCATCTGAAGGCCTAACACCCGCATATGCCGGCTTTCTTAATTTATGAATTTATTAAATACATGTACGTTATACATGTTATTTAGAACTTAGAAATTTTCAAAACCCCCCCCCTTGCCGAAATCCTGGATCCGCGCCTGCTCACTAGTTATTGAGTTCCCTGCAGGGTACATATGTATGTACTTTTGTATGTATTTATGTATGTATCTACTCTTCTTAGTCATTTTTTTAATTTGATTTTTCTGTCGGCTTTGAAGCCAAACAGTTTCGTTCTTTGTATCTGCGTAACTAATAGCTGAAAGTAAACAGGAAATAAGTATCTATATTTTTTTTTTTTAATTTTGAATGGTTTTGCCTTAATTGAATTGTCTGCCCAGAAAATGTTGCTATATATATGTAAGTAGTTGCTGCAGTACAATATATATACATATGTATGTACTTTGAACTGAGAAGCCATGAGTAAGCTATGTAGGTATGCTTGTTAGTAAGCTTGAGCGCCAAATTCCCAGTCGACTTGATTAGAAACTGTAATAAATGTTTTAATTTCCTACCTTTTAAGCATGAATTATTTTTAATTTTTGTATTTTTTTTCTTATAGAATCGAATGCTGCCAATCTACGTTTGGTGTTGAGCGCTGTGTTGGGCATGATTTATTATTGTAATTTTTCCACTTCTTATTCAGCTGTGGAAATGCCTCCATTTTGCAGAAAGCTAAGGTCAGTATTGTGAATATTTGTTGTAAACAACGTAGAAGTGATTTCACTTTCAAATGAAATTCCTATTTATAGACATTAACAGTGAAATGGTCAAGTATTAAATATTCTGTCAGTAATTCTAAGGAAGAAGCAAATTTCATAATAAAGCAAATGCTTAAGTATTTACATACATACATACATATCTAAAATCCAGGAACTGCCGAGCACCAAAAATTTAGTTCTCTCTCGATATTTCCAAAGAAACAAACATTTCTGGTGAAACAATATAATACATTGCTGAAATCCAAATGGAATGTAATTTGCAGCAAATCGAATTCATGGAAATTATTTAATAACATTAAACACAAGCACAGATTCCAAGTTTCTCCAGGAAATCAATTAGTGTTATTCACATATAGTTACATACATAAGTACATTCGTTTTCAACGGCATAACGACAAGTTGTGTTTGGGTGTAAAGGAAAGCAGCTAAGCTGATCAATGTTGCAAAGGGACAAACTGCAACTAACCCTCTCCCAACCAAAGACCTGTGCAATCACCCCATAACCACGCTGCATCCACCAAACACGCAGGAATTATCACACTCTGCTCTGTGTGAGTGGGACTCGTATACCCAGAAATGTGACATCCGTCCAATGCAACGTTTGGTGACACTTTTGAAGGTGTTGCGGACTCGCACAGCGAGCTTAGGGACTGCTGCATATATAGTACCATGCTGCCAAGCAAGACAGCCTTCAGCACCAGTTGCTATGGTGCCAATCCCAAGGGCACAACCCCCCACAACACTTTCCTGCAATAAAAAACATGCAGCAGTCGCTAACTCCAAGAGTGCCCATACTCCCCCCCCCCCCCCCCCCACGCAACTTCAAACTCCTACAACTTAACTGCAACGGTCTTACAGGAGTGATCAAATTGCGGAGATAACAGACTTCATGAGTCGACATGGCGTACCTATAGCCGCGTTCCAAGAAACTAAACTAACACCTAACTCAACACTAGTCAGTCATGCCGGCTATAACATACGTAGATTGGACCGCTGTTGAGGAAATGGAAGAGGACTCGCGTTCATAATACATAACACCTTACAATGCCGACTTAATGACCCAGACTTCGACCGTATGCTGCACTAGAATGCCAGTCATCCAGTCCGGTGACGCAGTTCTCGAGATATTCAACATCTACATACCGTCAGTCACCTGCTGTCTTGCGGGTTTATCTAACAGACATTAGCGCGCCATTGGAAGGGGATATTGACATGACAGTAGGCGACTTCAATGTCCACCCTGAGCTTTGGCGCTCATCATTGCCAATATATCGAAGAGGACAATATCTCGCAGAACTGATAGACAACTCGACATTCTGTTCGGTAAACGATGATGCCCCAAACAGAATTATGGAAAACTGCATCTGCTCACCCGAACGTACTTTAACTTTAACAAAGCGGACTGGGACAACTATACCAAATAGATACACTGCATAAAGACCTCAAGCGGGAAATTCGATCCCTGCTGGAAGAGCACAAACGGAGTAAGTGGCGAGAGCACCTGAGCACCTGCAAACTCTCTCCCAACCCGACTAAGGGCCTCTGATTAACGCCAACTGGAGGATAAAGGTCCAGTTAAGCTATGGACTGCATAATCGACCACATGTTTAATACATATATGGTTTGATGTAGTCGATAATGTTGTTTAACCGGGCTTTAACCGTGGTAAGCGTTCATCAGAGGTTGAGTAAACGGCCCTAAGCATAACAACAAAGTAAAGACTAAGCGCTGAGAAAATCTATTCGGCAGATGGCGCTGTTAGCAAGCTTTTTTTATAAATATAAATTTATTGCATGAGTTCTAGATAAATTTTCAAGTAGAGAAACTATAAATAATTAAATGCTAATGTGTGTATCTACCTACACCCCCTCCTTATTGCATTGCACACACTGTAGCATTACATGTTTGCCTGAGCTTGCCTGACAACTTCATTGAAAACATTTTGTATGTATGTATGTAAATCAATTAACTTCACCGAGCGTCCATTGCAGTCATTGCAGCAGCTATATACAATGTATATTATACATACATACATACATACAAACATACATACATACAAAATTTACTTAGTTGACTTTATTGTATCACAAAGGCAGCACATTGTTTCGTTCGTTGCTTTCTATGCTTTTTTTTTTTCTGCTTTATTCTGCTCTTTCCTTCTCCCTTTGCTTAGTTCCTTTCAACACGCTTTGTTGCCGCTAAAGACCAGTAGCTGTGCTACGATGACGCTAAATTATTGATTACCAAGCTTTAACTATTTAATGATGATCAGCTGGCGGTCAAGTGGCGACAAAAGGCAATAGCCGCTTAGCTGCAATGTACTTGACTGGCTGCAGCTGCAGCTCGAAGTATATACATACATATGTACACAAGTATCTGCGGCAGACGGAGGAAGAGCCTCACAGAGTGTAGGGCTGGTATTCATTAGCCTGCTTGAAAATTATATTGCAATATTTTATTTTGCATATTCTAGCATGCACAGACAGATAGACACACATACACACAGACAAGTCCACAGGGCTACTTGGACGCCGCCGACTTCATGGATGGCATTGCCAAACGGGCTGCCAGACGACTTTTCAGTGTCGGCAATTTAGACGTCCCCAGCCATGGGGTGAATGTATATACATATGTACTTAGTTTTTGTATGTATGTATGTACGTAAGCACAGTCATATTTTGTAAATTTAATGAATGAGCTGCTGTTGTTGTCGTTGCTGCTATTGCCGTTTGCTGTTGACGTAAAAAATTTATAAAATGACTGGAAGAAAGCGCATATTAAAATTGCTTATTGCGCCGTTGTCATACATACATACATACATAAATAACAAAAATATAAAATATACATACATTTATAGCAATGAAAAATTATTAAAGAAAGCAGAACAAGTAAACATTCGAAAACAATAAGCAGACTTTGTATTGTTTGTGGCGCGAGAAAATGCTATGAAGGAAAATTAATGGACATGGAAATGTTTGATTTATTCTTATTTATTGTTGGTTATTGTTCTTGGTTTACTAAAAAATTTTATCTGCAAAAGAACAATGAGTTTAACTGAAGCGAAAAAGGATTTTTAATTACAAAAAATTTAAAAAGTAGCTTAGATCTATTGTTCTTCTTAATGGGCACGAGTCCAATAAAGCGCGTCAGTCGTTTCATTCTGCCCGGCGCCAATTGGAAATACCAAAGCAGGACCAGTCAGTCTTCAACTGATCTTCCCAACGCAATGGAGGTCTCCCTTTTCTTCTGCCTTTAGCGAGTTTCGATAGAGTTTCTCATGACATGACCTGCCCAACGCAGCCGCTGAAACTTTTTTCCCTGAACAATGTCGATGTCTGCGTAAGGCTTGTACAGCGCATCATTAAATCTTCATCGATACTCGCTCTCACCAATGCGCAAAGTTCCATAAATCTTCCGAAGAAATTGTCTCTTGAATACCCCAAGTGCCATCTAATCTCATTTTGACATTGTTCATGCTTCTGCGCCGTAAATGAGCACTGGAATGATGAGCGTCTTGCGGAGCATGATTTTTGTTCGTCGAGAGAGGACTTTTCTTGCAATTGCCTACTTAGTCCAAAGTAGTTCTTATTGGCAAGTCATGCTTCGTTGGATTTTCGTGCTCACAATATGTTTGGTGTTAATGCTGGTTCCCAAGTAGACGAAGTCCTCAATGATTTCGAATTTGTAGCTGTGAACAGTAATGTGGCTGCCGGAACGTGCTGTTGCTTTGTGTGATGACAGGAGGTTCTTTTTCTTGTCCCCATTAGCCGCCAAACCCATTTTCTTAGCCTCTTTGGCCAGCTTGGAGAAGGCAGAACACAGAGAGCGATTGTTAGTGCCAATGATGTCAATATCAGCGCCATACGCCAGCTGTTGCGTGCACTTGTGGTACAAGATGCGTCCTGTGCTGTTAAGTTCTGCAGCTCGAGTTACCTTTTCCATCTAATTACTAATTTCATCTAGCAAAAATAACAAAATAAAAAACTGCATGATCATCCAAATTGCAGAAGAATAATTCCGAAATCGTACAGATAAATTTGAGATCGTATAAGATACAAGTTTTTAGCAGAAGGCTAATGCTCTAGTTTTTCTTTTGTAATCCATTATGATCTCCCTCCTCTGCAAAGTAAGTTTCGTGCCAAAGAAAATATAAATATAAGTAGATGTACTCGTAACTAATAAATAATATGTTAAGCAATGAAATGGACTTGTGTTAAAATATCTGCGCACTTGAAAGTTATGCACATTACCACAGCTGCAATTACTTATTTGCCATGACCAGCGCCAACAGCACCTACAGACCTCCCTTCTCTTCCCAGTTGGGTTGGCATTTTACTTTGCCGGCGACAGCCAACTCGAGTGGAGTGGTTCTTTAATTGCCGCATTGCCAACTCTGGCCACAATTCATTTTGGGGCGGTGACATTACTTAAGTCAGCAAGCAAATAGCAGGCAAAACAAACTTTTAATATTTATGCACATTAGGGTGTTTGATGGTAGGTTGAAATGAATTTTTCATACAAATGTATAAGAGATGGAATTTCGCGAAGCCTCTAATAGTTCTTTTTTAAACACCTTTTTGTTTAAAGACTCAGTTTATATGGTAGGAAAGCGAAAGAAAAGTTCTACAATGTAACACCCCAATGTACATGAATACAGCTCTACACAATTTCAATGACTCAGTGAGACCGCAGACTTTTTCTATGCAATCAGCAAGGAGTAAAAAATATGCGAGAAAAGTAAAGAGAGAAAATGCATGTTTAGGCAGATGGCCAGCATGCAAAAATTATAATTGCATTGACTGTCGGAAAATGCTAATTTGCATATTCGCATTCCATGCCATAAATGTTTGTTGTTGTTTGTTTTTGAAGTATGCCATTTTTTCTATGAAATTAATTTAATCTCTGACTGGTAAATGTCCATCTCGCTTCGCAGCGACGAAAAATGTTTTTATGTTATAATGAGTATCTCCCTCTACCTCTCCCTTTCTATTCCCCTTTACCTTTGCCAAAATACGGATCTTCTGAATATATCGACTCCAGCACCACCTAGTGGGTTCATTTTTTATAATCGCGTTCTTAATTAGGTAAAGAACATAGCTGCCAAAAACGAATAGAATCGGATCGTATATACGGATTTTGAAAATAAAGCGACTCCAGTGCCATCTAGCGAGGAAAATATAACCTATGTCGAGAGGACTTATCCAAATAATAAGCTATCAAAATTTGGCGAAATCCGTTCAGTAGTTTTTGAGCCATTTCAGCCTCTTATACATATAGAAGATTTGATTGCCGGGGCACCGCGACATTCAGGTAAACGAAATGTCCGATGATGAGTTAGCCCGTCAAGGCTCAGCTCTTAATATCGCATAGGGGCCAAATCACGCGGCACTAGTTTGAGAAGGCTAAAACATGGTGGAAATGTTTGTAGATCAGCCGGATTTGCAGAAGTCTGTAGCCTTCATACAACCAGATTCGATCCTTAGCCTTTCTAAGGATAGACAGGAGGGCATTTCCCGCTTAACTTCTGTGTTCACAGGACATTGCGCTATTAGTACCCATGCGGCCCGACTGGGTTAAGACCATAACACGCTATGCCGCAGCTGTAATCATCCTAAAGTGGAGGAGATGGTATAGCACCTGCTCTGTGTGTATCCCTCGCACAGTTATGGCAAAATAAAATTCCTTGGCAAACCTTTTTTCGACAAGCTCTCGGAACTCAAGGACGTCAGGCCTGAGCGGCTTCTTAGTTGCCTAAACTCAACAAGATGGATATAGAGCGTAAGACCTGCCCTGCTTCCGTATTGATATTCTTCTTTAATCTATTCATCTGGTTTTTTAGGCATGTTTCGTGGTGGCAAAATGGCGCTGCGCCGCTAATTGGAGTCATTGGGACAAGCCAATCTAACCAACCAAGCTCTCTCACATGTTTGCCGTGCTATGGACGAAAACCAACGCATCAATACACATAAACTTATCATAGAATTTCTTTGCTTTCCTTTCCTCAGAACTGAATCAAGTTCCAGAAAGCGCATTATTCAGATATTTAACCCTCTAAATTAAATACCAACCAAATCACGCTGAAAATTTGACTTGTGTGCCACACGAAAATGCTTTCCACTGCAACCCTTTGCTTTTATTCCATAACTTCTAAGCACATAAAGTCGTTTTGCTTTTGTTGTTTTTTTTTGTTTTTTTTTTTTTGTGTTTGCCCGTCAGCTCACCCATCAACTACTGCTCTTACCAAATTTTCAATTTTTTACCTGAACACGAAAACTATCAAAGCAACATGTTGCAAACATAAACAGCACATCAAATTACACAAATAATATTAAAAGTATGTATAAGTAAGTATGCATGTATGTATGTACGAGTATATATGTATGTAGGTACGTATAAATGGTACAACCTTGATAAGTTTTTGACATTTCGTGCCGTAAAATTGATTGGTTATGCACAAGAGTAAATAGCAAAAGTAGTTGATAGTAGATACTGGCAGACAGTGAGATGAATCACAAACTGAAAGGTTAGATAAAAATACGAGCATTACTGTCAGGATTTCCGAGAATTTTGTGTACTATTTAGATAAGTATTATTTTTCTTTTTTTTCCAAACTACACTTCTGATACACGAATCAAAATGGCAAAACTCACTTTTTATACACAAAGTGCCTAAAATATTCACTTTTCTTCTGGCTATTTTCTTTTTTTCAATTCTTGATTAGCAACTTCTTCTATTTATAAAAGCGATATGCGAAGCAAAAGTACCAACATCAGAAATACATGATATTTCCTTTCATAACCTTCTTCAATCATTTTGGAAGAAAAAAAAAGCAAAGACAGACACTCAAACCAGGGATGGAAAATAATCGTTATTTTTGAAATTTCAACTCAAAAAGTCAAAGGGAAAGGGTTAATATTTTTAACATTTATATATACCATTGTGATGCTCATGGGCCACAGATGGTCAATCTGATGTGATTTTTATTTTTTTGACTTTTATCGAAAAAATCAAAAAATAACTATTAAACTTTGACTTTTATTTTTTACGTCAGAAATAAAAATCAAAATGGCGTAGATCAATGAATATTGGTATCTGGGTCATATTTGGTATATAGGTCGATGCGTACACCAATACAGAAGCGAATGCGAATACCGAATATCGAATACGAATACCGAGTACCGAGAACCGAATATGCATACGAATATGCATATGAATATGTATGAATATGAGTATGAAAAGTGTGTGAAGGGGAATACGGATGCCAGTATGAAGACCAGCGTTGCCATTCTAGCTTTTTTCAAGCTAGATTTAGCTTTTTTTCTTGTCTTTTAGCTGGAAAAATTCTGATTTAGCTTTGGCTTTTTTTTTCTAGCTTTTTTATTTGCTAAAACTCCCCAAAAAATGAGCGTTGCTTGCTGCTCATATACATACATACAGTCATCATAGTTACCATTATTTGAATGTAAAATATTTTTTTAACATTTCGTTATTTTTATTGACACTGAAGTACAAATTTGCATATACATAGTATATGAAAATAAATAACTTATGCAGGCTCCACTAAACAGGCCGGTTCTTCAGATCGGCTGACTTCTTGTTCTTCTTCAACACCTATCCAATTTGTTTACTTCTGCATATTCTTTACATGCATTCGTGTTTACAATTCGTCAAATTCTTCATTCTCTGAGTTTATCCATCATTCGCCCGTGAGCTGAATGTCAAATTATTTCGTCTTCCTTATAGTTTTGACATCTCGGTCACGAGAGTTCGACATTAAGGTCACGGCGTGTATGTGTGTATGTATCTTGAACCGACCTGTTAAATTGGCCTTGAATTTATGTGTGTTTTGAAAACACATTAGGCGAGTTCCCCTCCAGATCCGCATAAAAATTTTGCGTGCAAATTGAACAACAATTTTGTGATACTGATGTTTATCTACACCATTTTCAGATGGATTTTAGAAAGCGTTAACTGGATTTTAGAAACGACAATTGGATTTTAGAAAGAGATAATTGGATTTTAGAAATGTCAATTGGATTTTGGAAAGGGGAAATTGGATTTTAGAAAGGTCAATTGGATTTTAGAAAAGGGAAATTGGATTTTAGAAATGTCAATTGGATTTTAGAAAGGGGAAATTGGATTTTAGAAATGTCAGTTGGATTTTCGAAAGCGTGAATTGGATTTCAGAATGTGCGTGTAAAATAAATTTTACACAGAATTTTTACAATAGAAATTCTTTATTGCGTATGAAATTATAATGTACATATATGTAATTATATAAATTTTCGAAAATCCAATTTACGGTTTCTAAAGTCCAATTTCCCTTTTCTAAAATCCAATTGACATTTCCAAAATCGAATTTCCCCTTTCTAAAATCCAATTGACAATTCTAAAATCCAATTTCCCCTTTCTAAAATCCAGTTGACGCTTTCTAAAATCCATCTGGAAATGGTGTAGATCCATTTCGGGTCCGTATAGATTGTAATAGATTTTTTGTTCCAGATAAACATCAGGATCAAAAAATTGTTGTTGCAGTGGCTTGCAAATTTTTTGTCCGGATCACTGCCACGGGAAATCACCTATTAATAAAGCATTAAAATACGCAGTAGGACTTGGGATCATCGTTTTATTAATCCGGGAGTACTTGTCAATAGATACTCCATTACTCCCTATTGTAACTATGTACTAGGAAGAGAAGTAATAAACACAAACAAAATAAAACAAAACTGAAACAATTTTGATATTGCTCGGAAAGGATATCAAATAGAGTACTCTTCTGCTCTCGCTTGGGGAGATCTCGCTCCAAGTTCTACTGGGTAATTTCGTATTTTTTTTAGCTTCTTTTTTTAGCTTTAAATGTTTTTTTTATGTGTGAAACAATTTTTTTTAGCTTTTTCTAGCTTTTTTTTTTTGAAAATCTAGCTGGAACTCTGGAAAAGTTCTGGCAACACTGATGAAGACGTACGTATACTGAATACCGACTACGAATATAGCATATCGAAACGAATACGTATAGCGAATTCGAGTCCCGAATTCAAATACCGAACACAGAGTACCGAATATTAATATGAAAAGTAGGTGAATGCAAATACATGTATCATGACATCACATTGTGACATCACATCATCACATAATCACATCACATTATCACATCACATCATGACATCACATCATGACATCACATCACCACATCACATCATGACATCATATCATGACATCACATCATGACATCACACCATGACATCACATCACATCATTACATCAAATCATGACATCACATCATGACATCACATCGTATTCGCATCCTCCTACTTTTCATATTAATATTCGGTACTCGGTGTTCGATATTTGAATTCGGGACTCGAATTCGCTATACGTTTCGATATGCAGTATTCGTGGTCGGTATTCAGTATACGTACGTCTTCATACTGGCAACCGTATTCCCCTTCACACACTTTTCATACTCATATTCATACATATTCATATGCATATTCGTATGCATATTCGGTTCTCGGTACTCGGTATTCGTATTCGATATTCGGTATTCGCATTCGCTTCTGTATTGGTATACGCATCGACCTGTATACCAAATATGACCCAGATGCCAATATTCATTGATCTACGCCATTTTGATTTTTATTTTTGACGTAAAAAATAAAAGTCAAAATTTAATAGTTATTTTTTTGACGTTTTCGATAAAAGTCATAATTGTTACGATCCCTGACTCAAACACACACATAAATGCCTTTTTTTTGTGCCAGATTTGATGTCATCAAACAACGATCGCCATAGTCGTCATCGTAGTCGTCATAATCAGCAGAAAAGGAAAGACCTACATATGTATGTATAAAGCAATTGAAATTGTTGGTGTTATGCGCGAGCATAAACTCGCTGGCATCAGGCAGCCAGGTAGTCGTTTGAGAGTAGATAAGGCACACCGGAAATCATATTTTCAGTTTATTACTCTGCTTTGAAGTTATTTTTTGGTTTGATTGCACATTTCTGAGTTGGTAAAATAATTTACGAGCAATAACGATAACTTGTCACTGTGTGTAAAAATGGCAAATCTATTTATGTTTTATGTTAATTTGTAAATGAATTTGAATTGAAAATAGTGGCCAATAAAAAATAATAGGTAAAGGGAACGCTTAAGTTGGAGTTATGAAGTGGTAGAAACTTTGAGGCAGAGACTGCTGATGTTTTTCGTAAGAGTACACGGCGAAAACTATATGGATGTCACATCCATATATATGGATAATCATGTCCATATCATGTCCATATAATGGGTATCACATCAAAAAAAAAAATTGTAAGTAATATATAAAAAAAAATATGGATATGGCATCCATAGTTTATGGATCAGACAGGATTATCCATATATATGGATGTGGCATCAATATAATTTTTTTCGTGTATGTATGTATGTAGGTATATACAGGATCTATCCCATAGGCTCCATCTCAAGCCATAAACCACTTTTTATTCTAAAACAGATATCGGCATTTTGAGTCATGTAAAAAACACGACACACATTTTAACCAATCTGCGCTCAGCAACACAATTTTTCATAAAATTTTACCAACGTTAAGTTGGAGTGGCTGCCGTCATAGCGGCACACTTAGGCCAGCGTGGATGCCCGTTATGATACCACGAAAAAACAGATTACACCTGCTTTTTGAACCAGTTTGAGAGCTTGATAAAGTTCATCAGGCCGCTTACTTCGACGTCCGCGATCTTACATAAGCTATCCAAGAAAGTAATCCCAAGAAAGCGTCGTCGTCTGGCGTCCCGTAAAGAACCGGACAGTGGCAAATGAGATGGTCGATCGTCTCCGCTTCCTCATCATCCGTGCAGCTTCTGCAGCATTTGCGGTAGAGTGCACCTATCTTTTCTGCATGTTTCCCGATGAAGCAGTGTCCTCTGAATACCGTCACCAGGTTCGAGATTTCCTCTCTCCTTAGGGTGCATATTTGGCGAGGTCGCTTATGATCCCATTTTGGCCAGGTTTTTACCAAACTCTGTTTAAACTTCGTCTTGGGTTTCAAAAATGTTTAAACAACGAACCTCTTTTTCTCGAGAGAATGTGGATAATTTTCTCTGCTTATTATTTTGAAGTTCAGCAAATTCTCGAAGTAGAATTTAAATGAGTGAGACTGGTTGCCTTTTTACATATTTTTTGGTACGGATAGTATTTCTGTCATCGTTTGTCAAGTTTGTTTTGGATATAAACTATTGTACGACATTTTGTTTAAAGTTCTGTAATATTTTGATAAGGAGGATGGTGAATGTGTGATACAGGTTATCAGCAACTATATTTTGAATTTGAGTGTCGCTGGACGGGTCGGCTTTCCATTAAGGCCGCATGTTCCGAGAAAGATCACTTTTTCAGCGGGGTAGAGGGGCTCTCACAGATCTCAAAACTGCAATTAAAACTTGATATTTGTTGTTAAAGTAGTAAAATCGGGGGCGTGCTTTTTTAATGCAAAATTTTCCCCTTATGTTTTTGTGGTACCACAATTGTGCCCGATTTCTGGCCCAAGTGTGCTGCTATAGCGATAGCAGGTTGAACCTAATCTACATAAACTATCTTCTTCTTCTTCTTCTTCTTCTTCTTCTTCTTCTTCCTTTTCCTTTTCCTTTTTTAATTTTCATTAGCTCTCTTTTTTCTTTCATTTTCAACCATCTCAATTCTTTCATACTATTTTATCGCATTTCTCTTATTTTGCGATTATTTAATTAGTTTATTTTTTTTTTTCATCCTCATTTTTTATGCTTCTTTTAATTGTATTTTTATTGTACATCCAAATTATACCAAAGCATTAATGGCATGAACATTTTTTTCTTTGGCAAAAGTAGGTAATTCTCATTGCCAAAAGCTTTCCTGTCGTCGAAAGTTAAATCAAAATTAATGCAAAGTCTATGCCACATACTACACATACAAAAACAAAAAAAAACACAAATTAATTTTGAAAAGTGCCACTTTAATTTTAACAACCAATTGCCAGCTACCAAATTTAATAAAAATCAGTTTCACTGAAAATGAGTGTCATCACGCGAAAGGCAGGCGGCTCAGCTGCCTATGCAAAAAAATAATACATACTACATATGTATGTATGTATGTACATCGATACATATTTTCATATATATACATATGTATGTTCATACATACATATGTGTAAGCCACTCTTACTCATTTAGTTTTGTAAGCGCTTAAGCGCCAAAATGTATGCAACGAACTAACTAAGGAAACGACAATTTACAGTTAATCCAGTTCTTACACCAATAATGCCCAACAGCGCCAACAATCCACTAAAACGTTTGGGGGCAGGCTACTTTGGACGACGACCGACTGAAATGTGTGCTGCCAGAACATGTGGGAGCAAGGCAAAATAGCAAAACGGCGATACATACATACATTTGCACTTACATACATACATATCTTGTTAGCCAGACATGTGTGCGCAAGGCGGGTCGGGTTTGTTGGTATGTATTTTAAACATAAACATAAACGTTCATTGGCCCATGGGTAATTTGAAATTCAAGCAATTCTGCTTTGACTGCAATTTCATACGGTACTTTGCATGCGCTGCTTTGTTGTTAATGTTTTTTTTTTTTGTTCCTCTTTACTCTTTAGTTTCTCGTTTCTTTCTTTATGTTGCACGTAATATTTTTGTATACATTTACTATAATCAACTATCGTGTACTCTATACAACCAGTTACATATTTACATACATAGACCAATGCAAATATATGTATGTACACTAAGAGTCAAAAGTCTGCATACGATAATTTTATATCATTTCTGTTTTTTGTCCTTTGTTATTATTCACGGTAGGCAGGAAGCGACGATAGGTTGCATGAAAATGTCGAGAAAAAAGGAAAGTGGGGTTGTGTTATGTGATGTTTATAGATGAAACATCCGTTGAAATTAAAATCCGAGCTGCTCCTTTTTCAAGGATATCCACATTTTTTGTTTTTTTTGAAAGGATCAAATATTGAGGAAATCGAATATTCGCCACCGTCCAAATTTTTCCGATTTCAATACATTATTTGGTCGCTAAGGGATACAAAAAAAGGTATTAAAAAGAAAACAGGACACCTGTAGTGGAAAAATCCAATGTGAACAGGACCTAAAGGATAACCACTGAAATATAAAATAACACAAAAAGTACCCACTTTAATTTGCGTATAACTCCTAAAATGTTAACTCTACGTGAAAATTTCTTATTATATGTTTCATTCAGAATAAATAAAGAAATATTTCTTTAATATACAATTTTGATGTACCTGCAGTGCTTAATGTACTTTTGTGCATCTAAAGTGAAAATTTCAAAAAAAGTACGTTTTTTTTATGGTGCTATTTTAAGTTCAAATATTTTTCTAGTTTATGTAAATATTTTAATCTAATGATCCAACTCTGATTCCTACACATCTCTACGTTAATACTAAAAAAGAGTTAGAGCTGAGATACGCGCTAGCTGTGCACGGTGGATGGGAAGCAACAATAGGTTGCATGGGAATATCGTAAAAACGATGGCCCAACGAATATGTGCCTAGCTGTGTGCTGGTACTAATTTTCGTTTAAAAAAATGTTGGAGATTTTATTCACGCTTGCTGTGTGTTTATGAAGTATATTAGAATATCAGTTTACGTAAGTGTTTAGCCGGCGATCGTTTTTTCGATATTTTCATGCAACCTATTGTTGCTTACCGCCCACCGTGCACAGCTAGCGCGTATTTCAGCTCCAATTCTTTTTAATATTAACGTATAGATATGTAAGAATGAGAATTGGATCATTAGATTAAAATATTTACATAAACTAGAAAAATATTTGAACTTAAAATAGCACCATAAAAAAACGTACTTTTTTTGAAATTTTCACTTTAGATGGACCAAAGTGCATTAACCACTGCAGGTACATCAAAATTGAATATCAAAGAAATATTCCTTTATTTATTCTGAATGAAACATATTATAAGGAATTTTCACGTAGAGTTAACATGTTAAGAGTTATACGCAAATTAAAGTGGGTACTTTTTGTGTTATTTTATATTTCAGTGGTTATCCTTTAGGTCCTGTTCACATTGGATTTTTCCACTACAGGGGTCCATTTTTCTTTTTAATACCTTTTTTTGTATCCCTTAGCGACCAAATAATGTATTGAAATCGGAAAAATTTGGACGGTGGCGAATTTTCGATTTTCTCAATATTTGATCCTTTCAAAAAAAACAAAAAATGTGGATATCCTTGAAAAAGGAGCAGCTCGGATTTTAATTTCAACGGATGTTCCATCTATAAACATCACATAACACAACCCCACTTTCCTTTTTTCTCGACATTTTCATGCAACCTATCGTCGCTTCCTGCCTACCGTGTATTACTATAAAATTTAGCTAAAAGAGTTCGCATGGGTCAAATTACACAAGAAACATTTTAAAAAAATTTTTTAATTAAAAAAATGCTTTATAAAACTTGTATTCCTTACTGTTCCATATACGTGACTACATGGGGGTCGTACTTTCTTGGATGAAATATAAAATTTCAATTGGCTGAAGCTTGGAGCGAAGCTAAAAAAATTAAAGTATAAGCTCTGTATAGTGATTTTGGTACTCGGATACATAAATAGCAGATTAAAGCAAAATCACTTAAGAAAAATAATTAAAAAAACTACTTAGAAAAATTTATTGTAAACAGGCAAAAGTAGTCAACAATAATATTTGCGAAAATTTTAAAGAGAAAATCGAAACAGGATTTAAGTATGTAGGTACATACAAACATCAATTTATCATATATGAACACAGCAAAAGAAACAACAAGTCGGTAGAGGAGCAAGAAGAAGAAGAACCCAGTGGGTATTTGTACATGTGGATTTGTTTAAATGACATTTTAGATGCACTTAGCAAGCTGAGAACCGTAGAAAAAGGATGTATGTAGGTATGTACCTTTATTAATATGACATGTAATACAGTTGCGGAAAATAAAATAAGCCTGTGTAATATTTAACATTGTAAAATTAAATTTTGCACTTTTTTTTATAATAACTGACATTAAAAACAGCTAAAGCTAAATTTATAAATAAACGCTTAGTGAAATGATAAAATAACTAAAAAGAAGTCTATGTCCGATTATATATTTTTTTCTTAATTAATGTCGGATGTCGAAGGCAGGCAATGGCTCAGCGCTTAGAACTGTAGTCAATATACTGCAAATAGCGCGCCATGGCGCAAGTTCGATTCTTGGCAGAAGCAAAAGTAACCTGATGAGTCTTAGAGGGATCAAAGGTGTAACAGCTGTTGTTAAATCAATGCTTAAAATTTTTTTTCTTGTATCTAAAAAATAAAAAAAAATAAAAATATAACCTGGGCCTGTGCTCGTTAAATTAAATAAATATACTTAAAAAAACATTTGTTCTTAAATTCGAAGGAACTAAAAAATTTGGTTCTTATATTTGAAAAGAAAAAAATGTATACATCTTCTTTATACATTTTTTTTAATTTTTTTTTTAATTTTTTTATAAATTTTTTTTATATATTTTTTTTTTAGTTTTATTTTTATACATTTTTTGTTTTTAATTTTAAATATAAATTTTTTTATAAATTTTTGTATAAATTTTTTTATAAATTTCTTTTTATACATTTTTTATAATTTTTTTTTATAAATTTCTTTTTATACACCTTTTTATAAATTTTTTATTTTTTTTTTTTATAAATTTGTTTACTAATTTCATTGTTTCATTAATCAGATTTTATTACATAAATATGTATATAATAAAAAAATAAAAAAAAAGACATTTATTCGAAACTATTCCATCTTTCATTTACTATTAAAATTTGGTTTGTTTCTGCCAACTTCTATACTAATTTCTTTTGAAACAGGTGAAAATCTATCCCTAAAAACCTTATAATACTATTAGGGGATTCACAACCTGTCATATTGCGTAATATCGTCATAAGTCATAATATTTTGTTGGTGCAATCTAGGCTATATGTGTGCTAAATAAATACAACTCTGCACGATATGTTTTTGGGTCGTCGTATTTGATCAGCTGTTTTTGTTTACTTCTTCACAGGGCTTCGAAAAAGTCTTTTATAACTATTTCCGTACAATATTTTAATATGACATATGACTTTATGACACTTTGTGAATCACCTATATAATTCATTTATTTATTATTATTTTTTTCAATCAAAGGAAACATGTGTCACATAATGATTCCATTTCACTATCCACAACTGTATGACAAAATCTAAAACTAATGTTTAGGGATGAAATTGACGGCGCGCCGTGCGCAGCCAACAGCCGTAGCAGCAGACATCATCATTCTCCAGAGCACATTTAAATAAAAGAAAATTTATGCAAAAGTGAGGCCGTGGTATAAAAATAGACCGCGAGCCACGCACGTGCTTGAAATTATAAAAAGAAAGAGGTAAAAAAACACACAAAATATATCGTCGGTCTCCTGCCAGAAAAACGAATGTGAATTTTTGATGTAATAACAAATAATATTTGTATAAATGCTTGTGTAAACATACATACATAATATGTACGTGTTTGTACATAAGTATATATACAAATATTAATTGTTATTATATCAATATATCCCCGATAAAGAGCAGACATCGCACTTAAAAAATTTTTCACATTCGTGTTTCTGGCAGTAGGCCGACGATATGTAGTAAATGAAGAAAAAACGAGCTAAAATATAAAAATGTACCTACACGGATGCGAGCGCATTTAAGTCATTTTAAACGAAAACAACAACAAACACATACCGATGTATGTCCATATATAAATTAAAAAAAGAATCAGAAGAAAAACTCACGCGTGTCGTCAAAATGAAGATCTTTCAGCACAACAACAATATGCAACAACAGCAACGTAAAAGCCAACCGGAAGGACTAGCAGTACCTACCTATAATACCTAATGCTGTTGCTGGTCGTGCAATTTGTGCCTTTGTATGTGAATATTTGCGCATAACTCCATAAGCATACAAACATACATATGCACATACTTATGTACATATTTACTACATAGCTGTCACTCAACAATAATAATGAGAATATAATAAAGCTAATAGTCGCTTAAGTCAACAAACAAACAATTTGCATACATAACGTAAAAAAAGAAAAAAACAAGTAAGGAAGCCTAAGTTCGAGTGGAATCGAACATTAGATACTCAGCTGTATGCTTTCATTGTTTGTTTGCCTTTGATGGAAACACGGTGTACTTTATATAAAGCGAGTGCTGCATAAAGTGGGCGTAGCCACGCCCATTTTCAACATTTTTATCAGTCATCCAACTAAGCATATGAATATTATTCTTTGTGCAACATTTCATTCCTTTACGACTTCTACTTACAAAGATGTCACGTTACAAATTCCCAAAGGATGTTCCAGAAATATCTTTGTTAAAAAGTAGGCGTGGTCACAAACCGATTTGAATAAATTTTTGCATGTCTATTAACACAAGTTATAAAGGCGTATAAACCAAGTTGCGTCATAATATCTCAATTGTTTGCCGAGTTATAGGCTAATAAATCTCGTATATTCCTTTGTCTAAAAAGAGGCGGTGCCACGCCCATTTTCCAAAATTTTTCTATTTTTTGTTTCCGGTCTATTGTGGAACTCATGCCACAAAATTTCAATGAATTATCTTTATATTTGACAAAGATACCGCTTAAAATGTTTTTATTAGGCCCCTTTATAGTTCCCATATATAAAAGTGGGCGTGGTCATCAACCGATTTTACTAAAATTTTAACATGTATTACCACAAGGAATAAAAGTGTACACACCAAGTTTCGTCATTATATATCAATTATTTGTCGAGTTATGGGCTCAGAAATCTCGTATATTCCTGCTTCTAAAAAGAGGCGGTGCAACGCCCATTTTCCAAAATGTTTGTGTTTTTCGTTTTATGTCCATAGTTGGACTCATGCGACAAAATTTCAGTGATATATCTTTATATTTGACAGAGATATATCTTAAAATGTTTTTATTAGGTCACTTTATAATACACATATATAAGTGGGCGTGGCCGTTAACCGATTTTAACTATTTTCCGTCCAAATGTTTGCCTAAGTAAGTAAATCACGCATACCAAATTTCATCGATATATCTTCAATGGTTTCTGAGTTATGACATATACAACTTTCCATGTTTGACCCTTAATAAGTGGGCGTGGCACCGCCCATTTTCCAAAATGTTTGTGTTTTCTGTTTTACGTCCGCAGTTGGACTAACCACGTAAAATTTCAATGATATATCTTTATATTTGACAGAGATATAGCTTAAAATGTTTTTATTAGGTCATTTTATAATACCCATATATAAAAGTGGGCGTGGCAGTCAACCGATTTTAACTATTTTCCGTCCAAATGTTTGCCTAAGTAAGTAAATTACGCATACCAAATTTTATCGATATATCTTCAACGGTTTCTGAGTTATGACATATAAAACTATCAATGTTTGACCCTTAATAAGTGGGCGTGGCACCACCGATTTTCCAAAATTTCGTCAAATTTCTTCATAGGGGCCTGAGCTCAACACGTGGGTAAAATTTCATCTCTCCAGCTCTATTAGTGACTGAGATACCAAATTTCCGATTTTTTCTATATAGGAATAGTGGGCGTGGTCATGGTCCGATTTCGCCCATTTTCAATACCAACCGTCCCAGTCTCGATACCAACTTGCATTTCAAATTTCATCAAAATATCTCAATTTTTGAGCGAGTTAGAGTGTTTACAGACGGACGGACGGACGGACATGGCTCAATCGATTTCTCTTTTCACCCTGATCATTTTGATATATATAAGTCTATATCTATCTCGATTATTTCATTCTGTTACAATCCACCGTTATGTGATTAAAACTATAATACTCTGTGTACTAGTACAGCTGAGTATAAAAATGAAAAAAATGGAAAAAAATTCGTCAAACCTAAAAAATTATAATGCAAAAATAATAAGAAAGGTAGGTAAGTTAAGGCAAGTTGTGGGGAAAAGTTTTTAAAAGGTTATGTTTCCGAGAAACAAATACCAAGGGAGAACGAGTCAGTCTTCAACTGATCTTTCCAACGCAGTGGAGGTCTCCCTTTTCTTCTGTGAGTCTCGATAGAAATACTTTCTGGGCCGTAGCACCTTCATCCATTCTTACGATACGATCTGCCCAACGCAGCCGCTGGACTTTTATTCGCTAAACTATGTCGATGTCTGCGTAAAGCTCGCGCAGCTCATCATTAAATCTCCGTCGATGCTCGCCCTCGCTAACGCGCAAAGGTCCATAAATCTTCCGAAGAACTTTTCTCTCGAATACTCCAAGTGCCATCTGATCTGATTTTGACATCGTGCATACTTCTGCGCCGTATATGAGAATTGAAACGATGAGCATGCTGTGGAGCGTTATTTTTGTTCGTCGAGATAGGACTTTACTTTTCAATTGTCTACTTAGTGCAAAATAGCTGGTTTACAAATAAGCAGACGAAGTCCTTATCGGATTCGAATTTGTAGCTATCAACAGTGACTTGGCTGCCAAGACTTGCTGTTTCTTTGCGTGGTGACAGGTGGTACTTCGTCTTGTCTCTTAGCCTCTGTATGCAGCTTGAAGAAGGCATCAATTAGAAACACCAAGGAGACAAAGTCTGTTTTTTTCATCTGATCTTTCCAATGCAGTAGAGGCCTGCTACTTCCATTTTCTGCCTCTGGCGCGGATTTTAAGTTCGTACTTAATACTACAAAATTTTATACACTGACTTTTATGCACAACTATCGTTAAATTTTCTTCGTCAAGTATTTGCCGTTGACAAGATGAATTTATTTCTCGAATACTCCTAGTGACATCTGACGCGATCATCAATGCTTTCGCCCCTTGCATCATGAGTAATGCGATGAGCTTTTAGCGCCTTCTTCTTTCCTCTTTGTTGACTTTGGGGATTGTTTATTCTTTATTCATTTATTTGCTTATTTATTTATGCATTCATTCCTGTCTTTATTCATTTATGCATTTAAGTACTTTTTTCTTTCCCATTTCCACATGAGATTTAGTACATTTTAATGCCTTCAAAGCCAATAAGACAAATATCGATTGCTAGAACCCTTAGATACCGATTTTCCTACATACATATGTATGTAGTTATTTATTTATATATCTGCATATATGTATGTATGTATGCATGTATTTTTCAAACGTTCGCTAGTTCATTTTCAATTCGGTACACAAAGCGATTAAATTCCATCAGTTTGCTTGCTTGCAATCGAGTCAATTGACGTGTCGTTTTTTTTTTAATGCCAACAACATGCAAAGCGATTTAATTTCAAATGCAAATGCCATTATCTCTTAAAAAGCTCAAACATGAGTATATAGCATATAGCAATACTTATCAATATGTATGTATTATATATACATATATATATACCCTGTAGGGAAAATTTCTAGTTCCGAACTAGGTCGCTTCTAGTGCATTTTTCGACACTACTAGTGCGAGCTAAATCTTTTTTGCATGTTATCAACTGGCGAATTTAACACGGCGATGTCCTAGGCGGTGTCAATTATCACTCTCTGCACTACATTTTCGATAGTTCCGAACTAGTACTAAATTCTACAGTTTACACTAGTTTGTTTATTGCCACAATTGCGATAGTTCTGAACTAGCTACAAGTACCTACAAATTCTACAGTTTTACATCTGCCGCTTAAGTGCAGCATTTGACACACTTCATGTAAGTGGCGCGATGGCCGACTGGCTAACGCATCTGCTTTTCAATCTGAGGGGCGCGGGTTCGAATACTACTACTTTTTTTTTTTTAATTTTTTTTAACTAATATTTTTTTATTTTTTTATTTCGTAAAAATTTACAATAATAATTAAAAAGTAATAAAATAAAAAAAAGCATTAAAAATAAGTCTGAGGGATCGGAAAAGCATAATTAGGGGAACATTTCATTTCATACAAGTTAAGATGCAAATAGAAAACTCTTTATATAAAATGCTTCACTAAACATCTGAGAATTGCAAAAATATACAAAGCCGACGGCAATTGAACGAACGAAAATTGTTCATAGAATTTTTGTCATTTCGAAATTGCATACAAATCAAAGTGTGTCTTACAATGGTCACTCAATTCACTGCTTTTGAACTGGTGAGGGTCTAACTACAATAGATCTAGTTTCCTTTTAACACCTTTTCGCTAGTTCGGAACTGGAAATTTTGCTCACTAGTTATTGAGTTCCCTGCAGGGTATGTATGTACGAATATGTGTGCTGTTACATATATAGTACTTGTAAATTTTTTATTAAAAGTATGTAGGTATGCATGTACTAAATATATAAGAACGGTGTGTCATCTACATACATACTTACAAGTGGACTTAAAGGCATTTGCTCTGCTTTTAGCGAAAACAGTAACAACAAATAAAAGTCAAAATATGTACATACATATATTATATGTATGTATGTATGTATGCCGATCGATCGATTAATTTAAGGTCAATACGAGTTTATCACAAATCAAATGGTCGTTATAGCGAGCGCTGCTAATGTCGACTTTTCAGTGTGATTTTCGATACTCGTATTCTTTATTTCTTATTTTTTTCTTATGTATATTTTGTTACTTTTTCGCTGGTTTTTGTGCTTTTCAAGTCGATTAGAAGCTTAAGATAACAAGAGATGCGACAACAATAAAAAAGTTTTCGATATTCAAGTATTTGTGTATAGTTGCTTTGTGTGAAGTTGATTTTCGATGACACACTTAGAATTAAGTATTTATGCGTCACTTTTTTTTTGTAAAGATTTATTTGCTTGTTGCTACCTGATGAAATTAAAATATGCGTAAATATCAGTGGCGGACCCCACACAAATTGGCTGGACAAGCCTTTGCATGAAGCCTAGCCATTTCTGAAGCTTAGCTATTTATGTAATTTTTTTCTTTGCTGTATTTTCTGAGAGTCTGACTGCGTTCCATCGTTGACTTTGACTAAATTCGTTTTGCGTATTTCGTTTGTTTTGTTAACAAAAAATCACTGTTGATTGCCAAAGCCGGCAAGCCCTGGCTTTTCGTCTTGCATGAAGTGTCCGCCACTGTACTATATAGTATATACCAACCTACATATATATTTATTTACATATATGTAGTTGTATGTATGTAAGTTTTTTAAAGTGATAAATATGTAGAAGTCATCACTCGTGTTTGACAGACTTCTGGGTGTGTACAAAAATATGTGCAATGTAATAGGAGTGTCATAGCAGAATTAGTTAAAAATAAATCATCCCATACATATTAATGCAGTCATAAGGGTATAAGAGTGGTCCCTAAATGTATGAAACCTCATTCCTACAGCGATTTTGCTTACTCTTAACCCTGCACACATGCTTGTGTCAATAAAGCAACAATGTAAAATATCGCATACAGTTATAATCTTAACCCTATATACCCATGTTCATGGCAATGCATTGATAGTCGAAAATAAAGCTACTGCCAGACGACGCAATTAGTGATGGGTTTAAATGTTTGCGGGGAATATGGCACCAAGACTCAACCAACTATTTTTTATTCAGCTCATTGTCACGAAATCAATATTTCAAATATAAGCAATGTTTTTATTACATTTCAACCATCTCTAACCACATCCAATGCTGAAGTTTTTCTAAAATTTTTGATTGCACTTTTATTTTCTAATTTTTTAAATACACACCACCGCCCTAATAATCATACAAATGCATAGTAAGTATTTCTAGAAAACCAAACAACGTACAATCTTTTCTAATACTTAATTATTTTCATAAGAAATAGCATCGCCTCATTTAAATGGTTTTTTTTATAAGTAAATGTGCTGCACTCTGACCTCCTTTCTACTACTTACAGGCGGCGGCTGAAAATTCCTAAAAACACTAATTCAAATTTTAAATGAGTAGAAAAGCCCTAATTCTTTGTTTGTGGAAAAACCAATTGCTTATCAAGCAAATAAATATCAGACCAATAATTATAAGCATTTGGTTTTTCCAAGCAAGAAAATAAGGCTTTAAAATTGCAATTAGTGTTAGTAGAAGTTTTCTTGATAATTGAAATATGACACTCGAGGCGTTAAGTTCGACAATTAAAATGCATGTTTACATTTTGTATTATGAAATTTGAATTCGTGGAAAACATTATAGCAATTAAATGAAAGTGTGATAAGCAAATATACAAATTGTACCCAATAAACACAAAAGCGAGGATGATTCGTAGCGAATTCGAGAAGAATTCGCGGAGGTGTATGTAATTTTTCGGACTCGTATCGAGTTCGAGATGGACTCGAGAAAAAACAATTATCGCAATAGCATTTATTAATTTTATTAAATCTTGCTTTACACGAAGAAATTCCCTGTTGGGCTTTAATTTACCATTTGAAACTCTACTCAAGAGATTGAAAAGCTCAGATGATATCGTGGCGAATTCGAGGTGGATTCGCAGAAGAAGATTTTCTAGAATGTATTCGCCAATGGGCATAAATCTCGAATCGCCAACGATCCGAGAATATAAAAATGCGCGAATCGCTAATGAGGGGTGACTCGCCTGGGAATTCGGATTCGCCGATCTATCGTCGCGAACTATCGCCGCGATAATATAATCAGAGAAGCGAATTCGTCTCGAATTCGAGGCGAATCCCTTGTGTTTATTGGGTACCTACAACGAAAATTTTTGTTTATGTCTTAGTTTCAAGCATCAAGCTCATTATATTAATTGAATTTTAAATACTTTTATTAAATTATCGATATCCTTCTCAATTGTTTACTTTACATACCCAATTATTAATGGTGATATAGTGCATATGCCTACGAGTTCGATTATAAATTTTTCCTTACCTGAAAGTAAACAAAAGAAATTAATTATTTTATTATTTATATACATATGTATTAGGATGTTTATAAATATTATAAAAAAAATAATAATTAATTAATTCCACTTTTTATTATTTTACGCTTTATTGCGTCAAATGTACTTCTCTCTCTATCTATCTTTCAAGTATTTCACCTCTATATAGACACCCTGGTTTACACGTTTCATTTCCGGCGTCATCCATGTTATAACCTACATATATAATCCCTTATTTGAAATTAATTTTACTATGTATGACTACATCGCTTCTGAAAGCGCAAGCAATAAGTAGACAAAGTTTTATTGCAATCCAAAGAACGACTTTGTAGCTTACCAATTACGAAAAGACAAAAAAAAAAGACACATACATTGATTTTTAAATATACGATTTTTTTATTTTACGTCATTTTATTTCTTATTTCTTATTTTTTTTTTTTTGTTTTCCCGTCAGGGTAGGACTACGATGTATTGTCAAGTCTAATTTGGTTATAAACCGATTTGGGTGCCATCTACAGTATCTTCTTGCGTTCTTCTTTTATTTTATTTTATTTCATATTGTTTTTATTTTATTTCATTTTATTTTATTTTTTGTTTTTTTTTTATTTTTTTTTATTTTATTTTTTTATTTTTTGTTTATTTTATTATTTTTTGTTTTAATTTATTTTTTTTCTATTTTATTTTTGGTTTTTATTATTTTTGATTTTAATTTATTTATTTTGTTCTATTTTATTTTTGGTTTTTATTTTTTTTTTATTTATTTTCTGTTTATTTTATTTTTCCAATTTTTTTGTTATTTTGAGTAATTTTATTTTTTTTTTATTCATTTTATTATTCAAATGTTATTTTATTTTATTTTATTTTATTTTATTTTATTTTATTTTATTTTATTTTATTTTATTGTTTACTTTATTCAATTTTATTTTATTTCATTTTATTTAATTTAGTTTTATTTTATTTTTGTTATTTTAGTTAAGTTATGTCATTTTATTTTTTATTTCCTTTATATTTTTCTTTTATTTATTTTTTTATTTTTTTTTTCTTTACATTTTTTTTATTTTTATTTTTATTTATTTTATATTATTTTTTTTCTTGTTTTATTTTATTTTTTTATTTTTTTATTTTTTTTTTATTTGTTTTTTATTTTTATTTTTTTTTTATTTAATTATTTTTTATTTTAATTTATTTTTTTTTCTTATTGTATTTAGTTTTATTTTATTTTTGGTTTTTATTTTATTTTTTTCTGTTTTTTTTTTTGTTATTTTGAGTAATTTTTTTTTATTCATTTTATTGTATATTATTTGATTTTATATTTTACTTTATTTTCTTTTATTTAATGTAGTTTTATTTTATTTTTGTTATTTTATTTAAGTTGTCATTTTATTTTTTATTTCCTTTTTTTTTCTTTTATTTTTTTAATTTATTTTTCTTTACTTTATTTTTTATTTTAATTTATTTTATATTATTTTATTTGATTTTATTTACCTTTGGTTTATTTTTTTTTTATTTTTTTTTGTTTTTTTTTTATATTTTTTATTTTTTTTCTGTTTATTTTATTTTCCCAATATTTTTTGTTATTTTATTTTTTTATTCATTTTATTATATGTTATTTTATTTTTTACTTTATTTAGTTTTATTTAATTTTTGTCATTTTATTTTTTATTTCCTTTTTATTTTTCTATTATTTTTTTAAATTTATTTTTCTTTATTTAATTTTTTTTTTATTTTAATTTATTTTATATTATTTTATTTTTTTTAACTGATCTTTTTTTCTTCCATTTCATTTTTCTCTCATTTTAAATCCAATTACTATCTTTTCCACTCGCCCTTTACTGACATTCTCATTGACTTTTTCTGCGTAATTTGAGCTGCAAACATCTGACACTTTGCATATTCGTATTGGAATTAGTTTTCAACGCTCAGGTTTTTTAAGCGCCATTAGCGAATTAAGTACTAAGTACGCTTTTGTTGCAAAAGTACATACATACATACATACATACATATGTATGTACATGTCATACAACAAAATATAATGTTTTGTAATTTAATACAGTATTCAACGCGCGATTAGCGTTTCCTCATTTATTCCATAGCTTAAGTGGGATGTATGTATATAGGAATGGAAATGTACATATGTATGTACATATGTATGTATATCAAATGCAAATATGTTCCCATATGTATATACATACATATGTACATTTTTACATATATACGCTTTTGTACAGCAAAAGCTCGTGTAAGCTAGACACTGAGTCGATTAACTTTGAATGGGTGAACTCATCGTTAGTTTTTTTTTATTCATTGATTTCCGTATATGACTGTATATACATATGTATGTATGTATGAATATATTAGATATATTTATATATCTGGGTGTATATGAAATATTTATTTTAGTACTTTGTTTTGTAGCAATGACTTATGCATGCTGTTCTCATAATTTATAGGTTGACGAAGTTCTTCTAGCTTAAATGATTCAGAGATTTATGTAGGTAAATAGATGATAAATTTAGCGGAACTCAAACTAAATACCCTGCAAAAAATGCGATTAATCCGGGACGTGTCCGGGATCAATCGCAAGGGAGCATGCGACTAATACAATTTTACATCCCTTTATATGGAGTGAATTGATCGCATTTGTTCGAGCATGTCCTATGAAGAGACTAATTGTTCAACTTGTATACCCGAACGGGTACCAATGTAGATTAATCACTAACATACCGAACGGGTACAAATGTAGATCAATCGCTTTCATCCCGAACGGGTACAAATGTAGATCAATCGCTTTCATCCCGAACGGGTACAAATGTAGATTAATCGCTTTCATCCCCAACGGGTACAAATGTAGATCAATCGCTTCCAGCACGAACGGGTACAAATGTAGATTTTTCCAAGTTGTACGCCAAGGCAATTTTTAATAACAATCTTTAAAAAATTGTAAATGTTAATGCATATATAAATAAAGATTATATAATGTTTTACTTTTGAAAAAAAATCTCAATAAATAAATAAAAAAATTGTAAGTTTTGAGTATGCATTATATGAGCGTAATGTAAAGGATTTTTTCATAGAATAGTTTAGGCAACATTTTGTTAAAATTATTATTCATCATTGTTATTAAAAGAAAGGGTGTTCAATTCGTTTTACCGGTTGCTCTACAATTTTTTAAATACATATTTTTGTAAAATTTCTACATTTAAGGAATCTAGATTTGTACCCGTTCGGAATGAAAGCGATTAATCTACATTTATACCCGTTCGGGATGAAAGCGATTAATCTACATTTATACCCGTTCGGGATGAAAATGATTAATCTACATTTATACCCGTTAGGGAACAATTGGGCTACAATTAGTCTACATTTATACCCGTTCGGGAACAATTGGTCTACAATTAGTCTACATTTATACCCGTACGGGAACAAACGGGGACTAATTGTGGACCAATTGTTCTCGAAAGAGATCAATCCGGGACAAATATCTTTCGGGATTAATCGCACATTTTTTTGCAGGGTATGTACGTAGATATGTACATATGTATGTAGAAATAAGTTTGGTACCTATAAAAATTATACGAGAAATTGAATAATTAGTTATACTTAGCTTTAAATCATTTTAGGATATTTTCTGTTAATTTTTATTTAAGCATATATCTATTTATGCTTAGACATGTACATTTGTATTTATTATACCAAATGCCTTACGCTTCGTTTGGAATTTTCATTTACATGTGAACAAACCAAACACAAAAGTGAATAAAAATTAATTGCTCTCTATAGAAGCCCTTTCTATAAGGAAAACGTACGGGCTTTTATTCGAAAAGCGATAAGGTAGCACTATCTATAAGTAAGTAGATCGATTTTTAGCATGAATCCGTATTTAAGCGAATCAGACCTCTACCGTGACCTCTGAAATTGTAGTTGGGGTTATGAGAACTACGCCTGGGCCTCAAGAACCTACCAAATTTTTTAGGTTATCCAAACTAGTACCCAGCAAAAATCTGGTCATCGCTATTACCTGTCAGGCATGATAGAAGGCCTTGCCATGGAACATCTGACGAGTTCATCACTTCTTCCACGCATTGCCAGTAATGCAGAGTGAGTTCCATTCCACGTAATGCAAAGTAGAATGGAGCGCGAAAAATGAACTGGAATAAATACCAGTGGAAATTTTCATCATGCCTTACATTTTTCGCCTTCTTTCTCTGCTTCCCTGTAAGGTATTCTTTATTTGATTCACTAGAATCTTTGTGGTATTGCGTGATTTATTCGTTCGGCGGTAATGCAGTGGGCAAGTCCTTCTCTCCAATGACAAGCCCATGCTAATGTCAGGCATTATGTCAACGAATGTGGAAGCGATTGCCAGGGTTTTTCTGGATTACCCTTTTAATTCCACGGTCATCGAGTTTTTTGGTGAATAGGTACCTGCTCGCTCTTAACGTTCTCACCATAGATACTTAGTGCACTAATTCCATTAGGATGAACTCTCTTTTGCAGTCATGAAATCATTATTGCACCAAAATAGGAATCATAGGTACCTTTCCAAAACAATGACCATGAAATTGTAATATCCAAATAAACATAAGGCTTGCTCAACCTTCTCAATCATTTTGCTTTTATATTAAAAAAAAAAAAAGAAAACCAGAAAACAATTCAACATCGGGTAAATGTACCTAAATCGTAAATCGAAAATCGAAAAACCAAAATCCAAAAATTAATAGCGCAACAACAAAAATTACTTACTGAAAAACTAAACAAGACAGATGACTAACAGCGGTTGTAAACTGTCAAATAGTGTGGAGAGGGCAACAATTCCAACGAATCAGTCAGCGGCCATAAGCACAAGAACAAAAATGCAAAACAATAACAACAAAAAACAGCCATAAAAATAACAAAAACATCAAAAACAACAACAACAACAAAAATAAAAACAACGTCAGTAATAGTAGTTCCAATGCAAGCCCCGAAATCGATCACATGCAATGAGCTAAATGTGCCTGCCTGACTGCCTGCCAGTCAGTCAAGTCCGTCATTCACAGCGGGGCTCTCGGCTCTCTGTTTTCCATTACATCAATTGTTATTGATTTGGAAAATGTTTGAGGTTTTTGTGTGTGTGTGCCAAATCATGTCTATGTATGGGCGAGATTTCAGGTGTAAAAATGTGTGTGTAGCTTGTAGACAATAACGGCACAATTGAGTTAAAACCGTCCAGGAAATGAGTACCTAAGCAGCTTGAAAATATTTCACAGCTAATAAAGTGTAGGCGGGCATATTGACACGCTGCAGTTTGAGGGAGAGAGAGAGAATAAAATAAAAATTAGAGTCGAGCAAGGAAAAGAATCTTAAGTTAGCCAAATCAGTTCTACTTTAAACTGGATGCAAATCAGTTTATCTCCCAGAATGCACACATGTTAAACTGTACGAAAATAACATTTTAGCTAAAACAAAGTTCCAAGGGAAGTCGTGCCCGCACAGAGTTTAAAAATATTCACGCACTGCAAACATTCTAAAAAAAAGTTCTAAAGCAAAAAAAGTATAAAGCCTTAGGGCATAGCCAGACGACGCAAGAAATTATTTTCGGAAAGTGGAAAATTCAAATTTTAAAAAGAAACAAAAACAAAAATTTGAATTTTTCACTTTCTGAAAGTAATTTCTTGCGTCGTCTGGCTGCACCCTTACTCCACCGATTCAAAAGAAAGCCTGAAAACCTGTTTCAAAATCAAGCAAACTTCGCTGTCAGGCGGGTAGGCATGTACCTACTTTGGCAGACTTTGAAACAGGCGTTGAACTTCAAATACATAATAATAATATAATACAATGGCGCTATTATAACTCTGACGAGTTTTATGGCCGAGCTTCTCTCCCAATTCGAGGTGTGCTCCTTTTTGTTTTTCCTACTAATTCCTACTACTTCAAATACATACATATGTACATACATATACACATAAGAATACATACTCGCGAGCTTTACTCGTACCGCCGCAACTCAAACTCACTCCACAAAACCGCCCGCCGCTTCCCATCGTTCTTTGTTGCCCCAACCCATTTCATATTTGGTGGGTGTGCAAAATAAATTCGATAACCTCTTCGCTGCTCACATTTCCAGCTTACACAGCCACACCCACCGGCACATGCTGGTAAATATGTAAAGCACCACTAGACGGCGGTGCGGCATGCCGCGACATGGCATGGCACAACAAGGCATCGTTTTCAGATTGCTTGCGAATACTTTTCGGTTGCATTGCCGAAATTAATGTAATGTGCAAACAGATAGTAATAGGGTGGTACGAAAAATGTACTAATTGATAATTAAAAAAAGTTAATGGTAGTTTTTTTGTGTGTCATTTTAGTATTAGTCATCATTAAATTTTGTGATCAGGGTTGCACAGAAGTGCTATAAAATACTATTTATTTTTAGTAATCTTTAAGGCAACACAATAAGTTTTTTTTTTAACCCAAACAATTATTATTTTATTAGTTAGCAAAGCAGCTTGAAGAGCATCTCGAGAACTACCTATGTAATAGGTTGTTTTAGAGTAAGTAAACTGAAAAAAAAATTTCACTTTTCCAAAAACTGGATGGAGCTACACCGAAAACCGCGCAAATTCTCAGAAATTCAAGGTATGTTTAGATTTATGTCTGAAAAAAAGTTAGAATTTTGCACAAGAAAAAAAATTTATATCCACCCGTACGTAGAATTAACCGCTAAATCGAATGGCATATTCAGTTTTTTGGTACACTACCCAGTGAAGGTAATATCGCGGTCTAAAGTGATCATTTTCTTTTTTTTTCTCATGAATCTTCAACTTCTTGCCCTATACTCTTCCCGAAATTGGAAATTATTTTTTAACTAAATCACACGGTATGCTGCATTATTTAAAGCGCTTTCCAGAAATGTATAGCTATTAAAAATCTAATAATATTTGGATGAGTTCATCAAGTTTATGTGAAGTAATGTCGGGTATAAAAGGGTAACATACCTTAAAATTTCTTAAATTTTTTAACAATTTTGCTCTTTAAGGCGGTTTTTTTGGGTTATTCGTGATTTTTTATGTGGGTGGGTAACTCTACAAATGTAAAAAAAAATCGGAAGATCGAGACCGTGGATAGCGGAAAAACCCGTGGACCCGGATGGCCCCAAAATATTATTGGGCAATATTGGTATCAAATTAAAGGTCTTAACTAGGGCTTGCATATGGAACTCATTACATGCCAATTTCTTAGCCAATTTTCGATATACTGGCGAATAGGTGGTCCAGGATGACTACAGAATATTTTAAAGGATATCGGCGACATTTGAGTCTAATTTTTGACTAATATGTGTCGAAACGGTGGACACAGCAAAATGAATTGGCTTTACATTGAAGTCCTAGGTAAAATCTTTATTTTGATACCCATATTGCCCACAAATGTTTTGGCACCATCCGGCTCCACTTTTTGTCCGTTATCCATGGTCTCGACCTTTGTATTTTTTTACATTTGTAGAGTTATCCACCCACATAAAAAAATCACGAATAACCCAAAAAACCGCCTTAAAGGGCAAAATTGTTAAAAAAAATTAAGAAATTTTAAGGTATGTTACCCTTTTATATCCGACTTTACTTCATTTAAACTTGATGAACACATCCAAATTTTATTAGATTTTTAATAGCTATACATTTCTGGAAAGCGCATTAAATTATACAGCCTACCGTGCGATTTAGTTAAAAAATAATTTCCAATTTCGGGAAGAAGTAGAAGATTCATGAGAAAAAAAGAAAATGATCACTTTAAACCGCGATATTACCTTCCCTGGGTAGTGTACCAAAAAACTGAATATGCCATTCCATTTAGCGATTAATTCTACGTATGGCTGGATATCAATTTTTTTTCTCGTGCAAAATCCTAACTTTTTTCATACATAAATCTAAACATACCTTGAAATTCTGGGAATTTGCGCGGTTTTCGGTGTAGCTCCATCCAGTTTTTGGAAAAGTGAAATTTTTTTTCAGTTTACTTACTCTAAAACATCCTATTTTCATATTCCGGTGCCGGAGGGAATATCTAAAAAAAAAACTCTTCTAATATACATATGTAGGTACGTAGTATATGCTACGACGAATGCAAGTTTTAGCTTTCGTGTATTCGGATCACCCTAACATATAGGAAAAATATGTAAATGCTTTAGTTATTTATAAATGAAACAATATACAATCGTAAGCGGCTTAAATTGGCAACAACAATTCAGCCGGTAGCTTAACAAGACAGACGCCAAATTGCTGCCAAAGGGGCACAACTGCAATGGTGGCGCTGAGGCATGTGGGTATATAAATACATACATATGTATATTTATGCTCCTCAGTATGTAATGAACCAAAAAGTGCAGCAAGGAATGACACAAACACCAGCGGCAATAACAACAACAACAAATAGCAACCAAAGCAGCAGCAACAGCAGGAGCAACCGTAGACTCAGCAGTCAAAAGCGACACAAAACTCATTTACCCAAATTATTCACAATTAAGTTGAGGTTACGGCAAAAAGGGTTAAGGGCTAATGGTGTTTGTATGAATATTGTAGGTACCCTGCAAAAAAATGTGCGATCAATCCCGAAAGAGATTTGTCCTCGATTGATCTCTTTCGAGAACAATCAGTCCACAATTAGTCCCCGATTTTTCCCGTTCGGTTATAAATGTAGACTAATTGTAGACCAATTGTTTCCTAACGGATATAAATGTAGATTAATCGCTTTCATTCCGAACGGGTACAAATCTAGATTCCTTAAATGTAGAAATTTTACAAAAATATGCAATGTATTTAAAAAATTGTAGATATAACATAATACAATGGCGCTATTATAACTCTGACGAGTTTTATGGCTGAGCTTCTCACCCAATTCGAGGTGTGCTCCTTTTTGTTTTTCCTACTAATTGGGTGGACCTACAGTTTTCTGCCGGCTCCGAACGGCGAATGCATTTTTTGTGAGAAGCTTTTTCATGGCAGAAATACTCTCGGAGGGTATGCCGCCCACTGCCGAGAGGTGACCGCTGCTCTTAAAAAACCCAATAATTGGATTTTTACTAATTAGAAAAATTTGTGTGGCTCGGACCGTGGTTTGAACCCGAGACCTCTGGCATAGCAGGCGAGCATTCTACCCACTGCACCACAGCGGCCACTGTAGAACAACCGGTAAAACGAATTGAACACCCTTTTTTAATAACAATTTTAACAAAATGTTGCCTAAAACATCCTATGAAAGAATCCTTTACATTACGCTCATATAATGCATACTCAAAACTTACAATTTTTTAAATTTATTTATTGAGATTTTTTTACAAAAGTAAAACATTATATAATCTTTATTTAAATATGCATGAACATTTACAATTTTTTAAGGAAAAATCTACATTTGTACCCATTGGGGATGAAAGCGATTAATCTACATTTGTACCCGTTGGGGATGAAAGCGATTGATCTACATTGGTACCCGTTCGGGTATACAAGTTGAACAATTAGTCTCTTCATAGGACATGCTCGAACAAATGCGATCAATTCACTCCATATAAAGGGATGTAAAATTGTATTAGTCGCATGCTCCCTTGCTATTGATCCCGGACACGTCCCGGATTAGTCGCATTTTTTGCAGGGTAGTTAAAGGCAATAGTCATATCATTTATGTATATGACAACGTAACGAAATAAACATTCGGATATAAAGCATAAAGCATTCATTGTACACGAATTAAGCAATGATACCAATTTGTATTTTATGTTTGTAAGCCTGTAAATATGTTAATATGTGCATGGATATTCACATTTGTATATGTCTGACACATGAAAGCATTTGTTGTTGCGATCAAAGCCTCACTTGCTGCAGGCGCTTTAACCAATAATATTTATTTCGACACAATAAACATTTGTAACACAGAAAAAAGGGCGCGCTGGTGTTGCATTGTATTGACTAAAAGGATTAGCGTGTAAGTATGTATGTACCTAGATATGTGTGAATTTATTTGTAATTGTCACTTTAAGGCATAGATGCCCACACAAATACAGTCTCATTTTGTCGTAGTGTTGATGCATGGCGTTTGGTCGCTAGAAACGTGAGTTGCCACTTCCCTGTAATGGCACCGAACTGAGGTGTTTTTTTTTTTGCTAATGATGATTTTAGGCTAATGATAATTTTCCACCTTTGTTATTTAAAATACTTGTACGTAAATACATCTCACACTCAAATGATAAATATAAATATACAGCCTTGGCCAAAAGTATTAGACACCAATGTTTCTGTAAAAATCATATTCATGTTCATTTACCTATATGAAAATATAATAAATATCCGAATATGCAAAATACATTTGTTATAAGTTTACAATAAACTTACTTCAGTAAGCAAAACGTTTCGAAAATCTTTAATATAAAACTTGTCATTAATTTAATAGTAATTGCTGAATCAACGAAAAGGAACCCTAATTCTATAATTGCATTTCACGTTTGGAAAGAAATTCTTAATAAACATTTTTATACAATGTTTTGTAAACGTAGGGTGAAAAATTTCTCCCAAACAAAAAAAAAATGCGCTACTCGGGACTCGAACCTACGCTCCTTGGTCCGTAGGCAGCATACCTCACCATTATGCTACAATCGTATTCGGAGTTAGAGTTTTTGACAATAAAGAACTCTAATTCCTGCACGTCATCACACATTGTGGACATTTTCGCAAATAAAAATTATTTACTTGCATTCATAATTGCGCATAGCGGTTACCCAGCTGGCAACCACGAGCTAAAATTCAGAAGAAAAACAACCAACGGCAAAGTCGACTGAAGCAGTGCTTTGCTACGTCACGTCAGTATACATATATGGCTCTGCGACAGCGCTGTGCTCGCGAGCAGCTTCGTGGGCACCTATGCTTTAAGCGCATTACAATCACAGTTTTTTCTAAAAAAAAAGGTTGTAGATACAAAATGAGGAATTTGTTACTGATTGTTACTGTTTGCAATAAAAAATAGCGTAGGTACTTATTAATTTCTGCAGGCATACAACTGAACTTACTGTGACACAAATTGAGGGTTGTTGCCTGTGGACGGACAAATTTCCACACAGAACGAAAATTAATCCGTTGTTGCATATTTCATGGCGTAATTTGTGATTATTACATATATCCTGTGGTCTTTCGCGTTCTTTGTACAAAGATCTTGTCTGTGGAGACCCCTAGTGAAATTTTCTAGGACATTTTAACCCTCTATCGGCTTTCAAAATACTATTTTTAGGACTTTCCAAAAAAAGTGGTCAAAACGACCTATTCATCAGGGTGTTAGTGGGTTAAAGTATTCTACTAAATTAAAGCAACTTTACTATACATATGTTTTCTAACAACATAATTCCTTAAGATATGTATTTTAATCCTTTTTTCTTTTATTTAAAATTCACTCAGACAAAATTTCGCAAATTTAAAATGCCAAGAAAAAAATTTTACCTCAGGGGGGCAAAGCGGTTTAGTGGTTTTACTATATGGATGGTGGTCTTTCCGCTATGCCCGCTGTGGTGCAGTGGGTAGAGTACTCGCCTGCTAGACCAGAGGTCTCGTATTCTGACCCCAGCCTGAGCAAACACCAAAAAATATGGTTCTAATTAGTAAAATCCCAATTATTGGGGTTTTTAAGAGCAGCGGTCAACTCTCGGCAGTGGGCGGCATACCCCTCGAGTGTATTTCTGCCATGACAAAGCTTCTCACAAAAAATGCTCGTGGTTCTTGCGTCTAAGTGATTCCAGCACTCATGCATAAAACATCTAGTCCAAGTGACTACCTCATACATACATAATATGTATATTTACTTCTACTTTTCTGTTTTCATTAGCTTCTTTGATTTATTCAAATTCCATTTACTTTTAAATTTCAAACTTAAGTTTTCGGCGCAAACTCGATTTCTATGGAATTTCAAATGGTGAAAGTAAATATTCCCATGCCATTGCGTGGGTTTATCAATTTATCAAAAACAGTAATGGTTAATACCTATGTGCAATGATGGGCACCACTACAAGCGAACAAGCAGATAGCGTGAGCATGTAGTAGTGTGCTTAAAATTGAACAGTGTGGCAAAATTCAAAAATTTTTCGTAGCTTCGTGTGTTGATGAAAATTTAATTATATCAGATTTTATAGCATGAAAATAGAGTTTATATTAAAAATATGTATGTTTGTACATAAAAATTTAATAAAAAATATATGTTGATTTATTTCGATTCACATTCGAATTAATTGCAATTTCAATATAAAAACATAAAAAATTAACCCATTTTCAAATTTAAAGAGTTGAAAATAACAAAAAATAATACTTCATTTGATTTCAAATGGCTCCATTTAACACTATTGGGAATTGCATAAAAAATATGTATTTCATACTTGAATGGGTTTTAGTGCTTAGCACGAAAAAAATTAAGAAACTAAGAAATAAATTTTCAAATTTAGTGTTTAAAATAGCATTCACTCACATCGTATTGCGATTTCAATATAAAGTATAATTTCAATAAATATTTTTTTTTCGTTTTTTTTTTATTTTTTTTGTGTTTTGTTTTTTATAATTATTCATTTCAATTCACTAACGTCGAATAGCAATTTCAATATAAAATATTGACACTTGCATAAAAAAATTAAGAAAGTAAGAAATAAATTTTCAAATTTAGTGTTTAAAGTGGCATTCAAAATAATACTTCAGTAAAAGTATTAATTTCGATTCATCCACGTCGAATCGCCCAATCAAATTTTAAAATATTGAAAATCGCACAAAAAATAATACTTAATTTGAATATAAAAATATGGAAAATTGCATTGAAAAGGTAAAAACTACGAAAGATATTTTACAATATCGTCGTAATCAAATGCTGTGTCATTTAGTTTTATTCTGACTAGATCTTCTAAATGATCATCAGTGCCCTGTTAGAGATATTTAAAATAAAAAAATAATCAAATTCCCAACTAGTCTCAAACATTTTTAAAAAATTTCATACATCAATCGCCCACTGTAGTTACGGACGAAAAAAGGCATCAACCTGCTTCCATCACTGTTGAAGGCGAACTGAATGGTTTCCCCGCTGAAATAATTATGCTCTGCGTTTGTGTACGTATACAACTTTTTTACGCTCTTTGCACAATTTACATTCTCTGCCCATCATTGCCTATGTGTAACATTCTCACTATTTGTGTGTCTTAATGTTAGTTTGTTCATGATGTATTGTGGAGCGATCTTCCGTCATCCCTTGTCAAGTTTGGTTTGGAGACAAACCGGTTTCGGCTAATATGCGCCATCTTCAGTGTCTTTTTTCGTTCACTTTGCCGTGGGTTTAAATCAAGGCCCGGCAAATCGACTCACGTGAGTTAATGAGTATAACACACATAGGCTTACGCTCTGTGATTCAGTCGTTGTTTAGACAGCGAAGAAGCAACACAAGCACTGGATGCGTTGCTTTGTTTGTTATGCGACAGTGTGCCATTGCGTATGTATGACCATGAATAATAAATCATTTTGTACTGCAACCAAATTTTCAAGTTGCAAAATTGCAATGCTTTATTTTTCAATTCATATAATAAAATTTGCTTATTCTTAAAGGTTCTACTAAATCTTCAGTTATAACTTACGCCCCATCCTTGCATACCTTAACAAGTTTAGTTATGTACTTTTGGAAAAATTTCGTAAATGATATCAACTCTCAACTATTTCTCAATGAATATTCTTCAAATAAATTTTTAATGTATATATTTTACACTAAAAAGTCCTTATAGATATTTTTTTATTATTGGAATTTCCAATATTTTAAATTGTTGAATCCAAATTAATTTATAAAACATTTTTTTAAGTTAATTTCCAATATTTTAGATTGGTGAATCCAAATTAATTTATAAAACATTTTTTCAAGTTAAAAATTCCTAAGTAATACATTTTTCGTTATTATTCAAATATTTATTTTATTTTCAAAACGTTGCTATTTTGTACGTTTCCCCATATGCTTAGTTCTTACACCACTGTTGCATAAATCTCTCTGTTCTCACTAACACAATCTCAGTTTTAGTTTTGCCGGGGTCTGGTTTAAATTAATTGTGCATTCATCTAAACATTCTGTGAATAATTGATATGATTACACGAAAATAAATTTTTTATTTGGAAACTAGTTGAGTTATTAAAATTTGTTATAAATCTCAGAAGAAATGCCATAGAAGGGATAAATATTCGAGTTGTGAAAACGCTTCTCAATTAATTGTGACCGTAGGCGGAACATAGCCAAACCTCGAAAGAGATTTGTCCCGGATTGATCTCTTTCGAGAACAATCGGTCCACAATTAGTCCCCGATTGTTCCCGTACGGGTATAAACGTAGATTAATCGCTTTCATCACAAACGGGTATAAATGTAGTTTAATCGCTTTCATTCCGGACGGGTACAAATCTAGATTCCTTCAATGTAGAAATTTTATAAAAATATGCAATGTATTTAAAAAATTGTAGAACAACCGGTAAAACGAATTGAACACCGTTTCTTTTAATAACAATGATGCATAATAATTTTAACAAAATGTTGCCTAAAATATCCTATGAAAAAATCGTTTACATTACGCTCATATAATGCATACTCAAAACTTACAATTTTTTTCTTTATTTATTGACGCGTCCCGGATTAATCGCATTTTTTGCAGGGATGTTAATATAAATACAGACATACCTATACATACATTCATGTATATATGAAAGTGCATTGCCATATCTTTTATAAATATATGAAAAATTATTGGCTCTCACAAGATAAAGTTGATGTGTTGGGTTGACTGCTCCAGCAACGGTCAGACCATTGGGAATGATTTTCTAAAGTTGATTGGGGAGGCGCCAAGGGACATTAGAAAAGAAAAAATTCTACATACAGATATCTGTATGGATGTATCTATGTACATTAGAGTGCGTTTAAAATTCAAATTAACGATATTTTACTGTATCGCCCCCTCAATCTGTAGTAACATGGTCAAGGATATCACACATAAATTTTGGTCCCGATTGGTGGCGGTTAAGGCGTGGAGCATTGAGGTCAAAGTTCAGAAAACTCTATGAAGGGTCAAAAAATCAAAATATTTTTTTTAATTATCTAATACCCAAAATTAATACTTCTATACCCAATGATAACAAATATAAATTTTGGTTCCGATTGATGACGGTTTAGTGGTGTTTTAAGGGGGTCAATGTTCATATTGCCATAGAAGACATACATTTTTAGTGTCGCATATGGTAATCTGAACTTTATATTTGTTATCATTGGGTATAGAAGTATTAATTTTGGGTATTAGATAATTAAAAAAAATATTTTGATTTTTTAACCCTTCATAGAGTTTTCTGAACTTTGACCTCAATGCGCCACGCCTTAACCGCCACCAATAGGGACCAAAATTTATGTGTGATATCTTTGACCATGTTACTACATATTGAGGGGGCGATACAGTCTTTTTATGAACTTTTAAATTTTTCATACACATTAAAAGCACCCTAATGTACATATGTACATACATATGTATGTATTTATATCTAAATGTTTACATGAGAATAAACAAAATGTTGCTCACAGAAAAATAATACCAAAGTTTGTGTATTTTTTCTTCGTTTTTTTTTTGTTTAAAATATTATGCCTGATGACTGTTGGCAACAAACTCTAGGTATATGGTTGGTTTTTGTTTTATTTATTTTACTTATACAGCTATGGACACATAAATGGCACACCTTGTTAGAAATATTTTGTTATGCTAAAAAAACGCGAATAATTTTAGCTACCACCACATGTTTGGTATTTTTTCAAACCTTTATTCTTTACATTTAGTAATATCACAAAATTAAATTATAATTCATATCTAAATTTAAAAAAAATCATGAAATTCTGAGAAAGGTACAAAATGAGCTGGACATATAAATGGCACATTATTAAAATAAGTGTAAAAATTCGAGTAAAACCCGTTTTTTGTTCTAGTTTTTGCTAATATTTTGTGCTGTAGCCCTTATTAAGTATGACTGCCTCGCACCTGCGGCCCATACTCTCCACGAGTTTTTGGCACTTTGCTGGGGGTATGGCATACCAAGCTTCTTCAACGGCCGACCACAGTTCGTCTAAATTTTTATAATTTTTCCCAGCTATTGAAACCTTGACTTCATTCCACAGGTTTTCTATCGGATTTAGGTCGGGACTCTGGGCTGGCCAATCTAATACATCAATCTTCTCCGCACTGAACCAACTTTTGACTAGTTTAGACGAGTGTTTTGGGTCGTTGTCTTGCATAAACCTCCACTTAACTGGCATTTTTTCAAAGGCGAATGGCTCCATATGGCTTTTTAAAATATCTAAATACTGAAATTTATCCATTTTGCCGTTTATCTTTACGAGTGGCCCTATACCATGCCAAGAAAATGCTCCCCAAACCATAATATTTCCGCCCCCATGCTTGATCGTCTTCTGGGTGAACCTTGGATTGTATTCTTGGCTTTTCGGGCGATGAACATACACTCTGCCATCTGGCCCCATCCGATTTATCTTGGTTTCGTCACTCCACAAAACGTTTTTCCAAAAATTTAGACATTTTTCTTTGTGAGCTTTAGCGAAGTCCATTCTCTTTAGGATATTTCTTCTTGACAGGAGTGGTTTCTTCCTGGAAATGCGCCCAAATAAATTTGCTTCATTCAGACGTCTTCTGACAAGCCTACTAGATATTTCTGTGCTTAATTTTTGATTTATACTACTTGCTATCTCTCGTGATGACTTAAAGGGATCACTTTTCACTATTCTTACAATAGAGGCATCCGTACGTGCATCTGTTTTTCGTGGCCTTGGCTTCCGAGTTTTGCCTCTAATTAACACATCAGGGTCCTCCATACATGAATTTATGGCATTGTATGCCTTTTTGCGAGAAATCTTTAAAATTTTTGCAATTTCTGCAATTTTTCTACCCGATTTATACATTTCCCAAATAATTCGTCTTTCTTCATTTGTGGTATGTTTTCCTGAACCCATTTTCAAACGCTCTTCGTCTTAAAACACTTTTAATATTAAATAGCGAGGAAATAAGCAAAATATTGTCTAATTTGATTGAAAGTTACACGCCAACTGCAAATGAAATTAGTTCGTGCCATTTATGTGTCCAGCCAAAAAGTGCATTGTTTACATAAAATTGATAACGGTAAGCAGTAAACACAACAAACTCACATATTTTTGCGTCGCAGATGCGGCACACATTACGACAGCAACTAGAAATGCAACAGTTTTGTATTACGATAATCTTTCAGCTAAAAATTTAAATTTGTAGTTGATATGAAATTTTGTGCCATTTATGTGTCCACAGCTGTAGGTACCTATATATGTACATACCCTGTAAAATATATTCGCTTATTGTTGACAAATCAGGTCTAAAAAAGGAGTACGCTGGCAGCGCTGCTTCTGTTATGCACTCACTCTGTCTGCTTCTAATTCTCTCATACTTATCTAGACCTTATTTCACATGGCGGATAAGCCTTTGGAATAAGGTGTGCTCTCAGAGAGAGAGAGAGAGAGTACTCCTTATGGCCTGATGACATCAAGACAGGAAAATCAGCCTGATTTTAAGCCTTACTCCATACAAATTTGCTGCTTATAATTTTCAGGCCTTATTTTAAGCCTTCAAATCTGTTGTTTTAATTCTTAAATAAGGCTTAGATTTTTTTTGGAGGGTATTTAAATTTATGAAGGTATCTGTTATCACTCACACTCATCTTTTTTTATACTTATTTATTCCTATTTGTTTTTTCTTGCCTTTTCTTAATTTTTTTGCTTTTCTTCTTTTTATGCTTTTCTTCTTAACAAAAACTTTTTTATTATTTCTTCTTCATATTAATGAGATGTAAACAAAATGCATTTTATTTAATGCCCGAAGAGTCCATACATAGATTCAACCAAGTCAACTAAGCAGCCAAGCAATCCCACCAAGTTGAGTGGGCGGGCGAGTGAGAAAGTCATTTGGTGTTTCGGCTCGGCAAAGCCACAGGGAATGCAAACAAATATACAACACACATCCAGAGGCGAGTGAAGCAGAGGGCGGAAGGGTTTTTTTAGATCAGTTGAAATGAGCTGAGATGAGTAAGGCGACGCTGCGAAGATGATGTCCATCATCTCGTTGGAAGAGTTGTGTTTAAGTTAAAGATGAGCGCTGCAAGTGAGATTGACGACTGTGATGGCATCAACAAATGTTAATTGGAAACAAATATGGCCAAGTAAGTAGGTACCTAATTAGTTGGCTTATTTTCACTGCATTCATTTACTTTTATTTGTAAGATGGTTGCTTATTTGTTGTTGGTTCTAATTTGTTGTTGGTTCACTTGCAGTTGGATTTTCTTACCACATTGTACATATTTTTTTTTTCGGCAAGATAGGCAAATGAGATAAGACTTGCATTAAAATCTCTTCTTATACCTGCCTAGGTACCATTCTTTTGTGTGCTGGGACTATGTACTTATAGAGAATGTGCTGCTGAATTACGCAGGAACAAAAACAACTTGTTGGAAGAAAGTCTGACAGCGCGCTTGTAAGGTGAAATCTGATTGAGTTTTGATAAAGTTCATTATTTCCCATATTATTTTTAATTTTTTTTTTTATTATTTCTGTGTATTTAAATTTTAAAATTTATTTGTAACTAGCTGGCCCGGCAGACGTTGTTCTGCCTAAAATTTATTCATATAAAGTTATAAAACTGTCAATTCTCTGAACAAAAGAGATATACATATATTCGCCGCGACAAACCTAATTTCTCCTATCCCTATCTCTATCTGTATCTCTATCTCTATCTCTATCTCTATCTCTATCTGTATCTCTATCTCTATCTCTATCTCTATGTCTATCTCTATCTCTATCTCTATCTCTATCTCTATCTCTGCCTCTGTCTCTATCTCTATCTCTGCCTCTGCCTCTGTCTCTATCTCTATCTCTATCTCTATCTCTATCTCTATCTTTATCTCTATCTCTATCTCTATCTCTTTCTCTATCTCTATTCCTATCCCTATCTCAAAATGTATGGGAAAATAGTTTTTTTTTTTTGCATTTTTCGGGAATTTTATTGAATATTCTCCTATTCTGGCCAGAGAACAATCTGAATTGGTGTCAATCATCCAAATCGGTGCAGGCGTTCTTGATTTATACGCGTTTTTACTAACGGCACTTCCTTTTATATATATAAGAAGATATAAAAAATATATGGGAAAATATTTTTTTTTTTGCATTTTTCGGGAATTTTATTGTATATTCTCCTATTCTGGCCAGAGAACAATCTGAATTTGTCTCAATCATCCAAATCGGTGCAGGCGTTCTTGAGTTATACGCGTTTGTACTAACGCCACTTCCTTTTATATATATAGAAGATTTCTTTAATTCCTGTGGGATTAGTACATATACATATAATGCAGTTGTTAATTAATCAATACATCTTCCCCTCCATTGAAATATGTATGTATGTACATAACTATGTGCAGGTATCAACTTTTATTTGCAAATAATTAATTTGATGATTTTATTTTTGTTGCGATCAAGTTTTTATATACAAATATGAGTTGGTAGCTCGCGCATACATATGTACCTACATAGGTAGGTAAGTACATCCTATGTAGGGGCAGTCACATGAAGAAGCTCAGCGTACCTCATTTGCAGCACATTTATTTACAAATAATGTGAAATACAAAACTTGCCCAGAAAAAAAGATAACAATAAAAGCCAACCAAAAAAAGGATGAAGCAAAAGGTACCTACATACATACGTATCAGTGGCGGTCCTAAAAACTTGGATAAGCAAGCCTATGTTTGAAACATAGCCATTATGTTATATTCTTTGCTGAGTTATCTGATTGCGGTTCCGTCATTGTCTTTGATTTAACCCATTAGTCGTTGCCGTGCCAATTTGGGAACACCCAATTATATATTTTACATATATTTATTGTTGGTTTGCTTTGACCACTAATGGGTTAATTCGTTTGTTTATATTCGTACCAGATTTTAAAGAAATGAACGAAAATAGTTAGGCAGCCGGGCTTTTAGGCTTGTATGAAACGGCCGCCACTGCTACGTATAAAAGCAAAAGGGTTATGCCTAAACAAAAATTCAATATAGCGAGCATTTAATTTCAGAGAAACGTGGCACAAAATGTGTGCCCTATTCCAAGGCAAACGAAATTTGAAAACAACAACAACGGCAATTGAGATAAAGTCGATGCGAAATATAAACAAACAGAAAATTCCATAACGCAGGCAAAATGTTATAAAAAAAATTGTGAGCAGAAGCAGATGCACATAACCACCAAAAATCTAAGCCTTATTTAAGAATTAAAACAGCAGATTTAAAGACTCACGAAATAAGGCTTGCGAATTATAACTTTGTATGGCGTAAGGCTTAAAATAAGGCTGATTATCCTCTGTTGATGTCATGACGCCATAAGGAGTACTCTCTCTGTCTCTCTGAGAGCAGAGGTTATTCCAAAAGCTTATCCGCCATGCGAAATAAGGCCTAGACAAGTATTAGAAAGTTAGGAGCAGACATAGTGAGTGCATAACAGAAGCAGCGCTGCCAGCGTACTCCTTTTTTAGACCTGATTTGTCAACAATAAGCAAAAGTTTTTTGCAGGGTTGTTACATACATACCTACACACAGAATAAAGAAAAATCAACCAAAAAAACCCAACAAACAAATAAACAATGCAGCCGCAACATTGGAAATGAACGCACAAAACGTGCACGGCTGTGAATAATACCAACCAACATACATACATAGGTACATAAGTTTAAATTTAGTTGAACAAAGAGGTTCATAATCCTAAACTGCAGCTAAAGAAACGCCTTTAGCCCTTATTATAAGGTATTAAAACTCCATATAATCCCTTAGTATTAGAACTTATGCAGGTCTTATTTCCTATGGAGAATAAACCTTATTTTATGGTATATAAACATCCAATAAGGCCTTATTATAAGGAATTATATAAGCCTTGTTCCCATGATGTATAAGTCATGGGAATGAGGTTTCCTGTCAGAGAGAGAGAGAGAGAGAGAGAGTAGTCCATATAGCCTAATAACATCATCACAGGAAAATCAGCCTTATTACGTACCTATATATAAGCATTTTTCATACAACTTTTATCGCATTATATCGTAGTTTTCTGGAATAAACCTTTATTTTTTTCTCGCTGAAGTCAAAGCATCGCGCGCATCGCGTTCGAAATAAGAAATGAAAGTGGCAAAATTTAGTAAATTGCTACAAAAATATTGCCAAAATGTGCGAAATTAAGTGCGAAAAATGTAAACATTTAACTTATATATTTTTATAATACAAAAATTAGCATTCTTTCAATTGTTACATGTACAATCCGTATGCATTGGCTTGTTGTTTTCTATTCAAAGCGTCGGTAAAAATGATGTTTGACGATAAATCGACGCTGAAGTTGGAGCGTTGGTGGCGAAGCATGCGATTTATCGTACAACGGTGTAGTATGGTTAATGGGCGGCATTAAGGCCGTTGGCAACTTACAATCTGGATTGCCAGTTTGAGCGTTTTTTTTTTGTGTGTGTTAGTGCAATCGGCAGCCGTCGTGCTACACGTACTTGTTGGCGGCTCGCTGCCGGCTCGCGGCGACGAAAATCAAAAATTTTTGATATTTCCCTGCAGCGAAAATAACCAGTTGCATACTAGAATTATACCAGTATACCGTAAACAGTCAACTACTTGCCCGAGTGTACATTTCCCATGTAAACATCTGGTATTTTTCCTGTGTTAATGTCCTACGATATGGCAATTGTCTTCCTCTGCATCAGCTCATACCAGTTAAATACCAGTCGAACACATACCAAAAAAAGTTAGTTCACATATACAGTTGAAGTGCAGCTTTTGACATGATCAACACAAGTGGTGCGATGGCGCGCTGGTAGGGCGTCTAGCTTCGAATCGAGCAGGTCGCGAGTTCGAATCTCGTCGGAGTCAGGTGACTAAAGTTTTTTTTTTTTTAATTTAATTTTTTTTATAAAAATGTAAAAAAATATTTAATAAGTAAAATAAATAAATAAAAATGAAAAAACCTGAGGGATCGGAAAACATAATTAGTCAACTAGTATTTTCCTAGGAGTTATTCAGACAAAGGGCAACATTTCATTTCATATAAGGGAAGAACATAATAAACTCTTTAAACCAAGTCCTTCACTAATCGTTTGAGAATTGTAGAAATATGTAAAGCCGTAGTAAAATCGACGAACGGAGGAAACACATCGAATTTCTCTTTTGCATACTAGCTGAACAACTAATAGAAAGCAAACTGGTATGGTTTTTTCCGTCTCCTACCAGTTGATCAACTAGTTTACTTGCATACCGGTTCACGTTTTCGCTGCAGGGTTGCGTCAATCACCCGACACTCACACATATACACTTCCTCTCAATACAGATTGTAAGTTGCCAACGGCCTTTAAATAAGGCGTAGATTTTTGCAGCTTACATACATAGGTACGATATGTCTGCATATACGCCATGTTTATACACATGTTTGAATGAAAGTTTGTAGTTGACAGTAACCACAAAAAATGAAATATGGCAACAACGCATTGTTCAACATGCGTTGCCTCCATATATCGACACATGTACTGCTGTTGCTGCTGCATGTTGTTGTTGCTGCTACTGCCGCTGCCCAAAACGTTAGCCTTGCTACGCCAAATGTGGTTACGTGCAGCGATTGCTCTGCCCACGTACCTACAAACATTCATACATACATACGTATGTGTGTACATATCTCGCTGGTTCAATCGCTTTATTATTAAATGGGGGCATGATAACTTTTGTTCAAAATATGCTGGCTGAAAAACACCAAAAAGTAAAGAATTTCAAACTTGAATTGAGTGAATTTTAAAACTTGTTGGAATCGTGCCAGGAAAAGATGCAAATTGATTAAATAACAAAAGATGCATATACTCATTTATTACATACATAACTAAAGCTTGATTAAATAAGGAACTGTTCTTGGATGAAATTATTTGCACCAAAGCTCCGCTTATCTGGTTGAAGCTGTGTGAAAGTGCCATAGGTACATATATCTAAAAGAATATGCATACATGCATAGATACTAAATACCCACCTAGGTAAGACTAAAATTTGTTGGAGGTGTACCTACTTTTGTTCCGCAACCCCACTGTGCGTCAGCGAGGCAAGCATCGATGCGTCGAATCCCGCCGCAGTCGTCGACTGTATGTATGTACTCACATACATACATTTTTTTTTTACGAGGAGGAAGTATCGAAAGCCTGTACCCCGTCAGTGTGGGACTCTAACCGCACTAAACCTCCTACTGTCATCGTACCGAACCCCCCAGTACTACCGTCAAGCTACCGTCGGGAGGTGGGTTGAGCACGGGGCTCAGAGTCCGTAATGGTCGCGTTATTTCCCTTAGTCTACCTAAAAAGGGTTCACCCATATGTTAATTTATAAAACGTACTGCGGATGCAGGAGCCTTAACTCCTGTACGTATGCGCAACGGATGCATTAGGCCGAGCTCCTGTACGTATCCGTTCCACTCTAAGTGGTCAATTTAAGTGGTCTGCGCGATGGCGGATGCAGGAGGATGCGCTCCTGTGCGTATCCGTTCCAATCGAAGTGGTCAATGTTGTGTGGTCTGCTCGATTGACGGATGCAGGAGGCCTAACTCCTGTACGTGTATCCGCAACGGATGCAGGAGGCCGAGCCCCTGTGCGTATCCGTACCACTCGAAGTGGTAAATTTTACGTGGTCTGCGCGATGGCGGATGCAGGAGGCTGAACTCCTGTACGTATCCGTTCCAAAGTATCTATGATTACCAGAATAATCTGACACACCGCCGGTATATTTAGTCGCTGCTGGTGCGTCATAATCTCTCTAGGTTCCTCAGTGTTTTCATCGTGCCTGCTATTATGTCGCCCGCTGCAATCCACTTTGAACTGCTTTCTAGCATGTGCTTTACGAGCGACTCAGGTGAATAGTCACTTCCACATATTCCGCGAAGCTTACTTCTAGTTTCGTAGAATCTTGGACACTCAAAGAAAACGTGATACGCATCCTCAACTGCTTGCCCTCCACAGTGGTCACATGTTGAATTTAACTCGTACTTAAAACGGTAGAGATAAGCCTTGAAGCAGCCGTGCCCAGTTAAGAACTGAGTCAAGTAAAAATCGACTTCTCCATGAGCTCTTAGCAACCAGCATCTTAGGTCTGGTATACATCTATGTGTCCATCGTCCTTTCGTGGTGTTGTTCCACCTGAGCTGCCATGTATGTACTATTTACAAGAACGCAGGCAGAGCTCACCATACGTAGTAGCAATAAAAAGTAGACACCTCCAATTACCACAACCTTTCTGTCTAATGAACTCCAACGACAATTGTTTTTGTAAATACATATGTACATACATATGTACATACCTACATATGTATGTACCTACCTATGTAAGGGAATTTTTATTGGTTTTTATACTCAGCTGTACTAGTACACAGAGTATTATAGTTTTAATCACATAACGGTGGATTGTAACAGAATGAAATAATCGAGATAGATATAGACTTATATATATCAAAATGATCAGGGTGAAAAGAGAAATCGATTGAGCCATGTCCGTCCGTCCGTCCGTCCGTCTGTAAACACTCTAACTCGTGCAAAAATTGAGATATTTCGATGAAATTTGAAATGCAAGTTGGTATCGACACTGGGACGGTTGGTATTGAAAATGGGCGAAATCGGACCATGAAATGTGAAATATAAAGATATGTCATTGAAATTTTATAGCAGGAGTCCAACTGCGGACATAAAACGAAAAACACAAAAATTTTGGAAAATGGGCGTGGCACCGCCTCTTTTTATAAACAGGAATATACGAGATTTCTGAGCATAACTCGACAAATAATTGAGATATTATAACGAAACTTGGTTTATACACTTTTATAACTTGTGTTAATAGACACGCAAAAATTTATTGAAATCGGTTTATGACCACGCCTACTTTTTAACAAAGATGTGAAATGAAAAGGAATGAAATTTTGCACAAATAATAATATTCATATGCTTAGTTGGATGACTGATAAAAATGTTGAAAATGAGTGTGGCCACGCCCACTTTATGCGGCACTCGCTTTATATAAAATAATCCGTGTTTCCATCAAACGCAAACATGCAATGATAGCATACAGCTGAGTATCTAATGTTCGATTCCACTCGAACTTAGGCTTCCTTACTTGTTTGTTGTTGCTTTATTTGCTGCAATCAATGTCTGGCAATTTTTTACTTGCTTGCTTCCTATGTTCCCATATACATACCTACACTGAAAAAACAACTTACTCAGATTATGGAAAAGTGGGAATGATTCGGCGCTAAAGACATATTTCCATATTTTGATGATTTTCTTCAAATCAAGGAATAAAAACCACGTTTTAAAGAAAATTGTACATCAAAATATGGAAATATGTCTTTAGCGCCGAATCATTCCCATTTTTCCATAATCTGAGTAATTTTTTTTTGAGTGTACTACCACATTATTTACCCATTCATTTTCTAACCTTTTTTACTCTATCATTGATTGCTCTTTCCACTCAATTTCTTGTGGATATTTTTTGCTTTCATACTCAATTCTCACCAACTCATTTTGATTCTGCTTTATTTTGATTTTTCCGTTTATTCATCTTCCAATAATTCTTTTCATTCTTTTATTTTTGATCGTTTTCGTAGCTCTCAACAGCAGAAACTCCACTAAAGTTTTTATTTTCTGCGCACAACTCGATTTTCACTTTGTAATTTTTTTTCTGCAAAACATTATTGCACAGTACTCTCTTGTACCACGAAAATCTCGCTTATGCTGTGGTTATGGTACCAATCAACATTGCCAATCAAAATCGGAAACATTTCGTGATTGGTGAGAGGTGGTTATGCTTACATTGGTGATTGGAGCGCACATACACAACATAACACATGATAATTACTGAGCACATACACAACATAACACATTATTACCTCTGAAACCTCGTTTGCTGGCTGCCTGTTTCACACAGCAAGTTTGCTGGATGTGAGAGTCCGAAAATTCTCTCACCGTCGGAGTGCACAACAACAATTACACGGTGCTCGACCAGCTTGATTGGTAGCATAACCAGGCCATTACCATTAATTGCTTTCTCGGCTGCTTTGTGAATGAATTTTCATGAGTTTTCAGCGATAAAAATCCAATTTTTTTAGTCTTGCAGTTTTTGCCTCTTTTTCATTTACATTTACCACCACCTGAACAAACATTTCGTCTTTAATAACCTTTTCCATTTTAATCTATCTCTATTTGTGTACAAAATATGTGCATTTCCTCTGCACAAAATAAGAAAAAAAGCCGAAAAAATCACCACTCGTGCGCAAATTTGTTTTATTGCTCTTTCCTTTGCCGCTCTCGCCACTTGTTATGTTGTTGTTGGTTTCAAAAAGATGGACCTCACATCCGTTTCCAAACGTTGTTAATTTACCATAGTTTTGGTGTGGTGTGTGAGAGTGTGGTGACGATTATTTCTAGACGATTTTTCAACACAGCCGAATGCAAGTGTGTGGATGTTGTTTCCTTTTTTTGTTTTTGCATGAGTGAAATCATTTACAAAAAATTTCCATGTGTGGGCTCCATGTGCCTGTATGAGTGCATTGTGTTTTTGTGGATTTCATTTCAAGTCTTGCCAAATCTATGCAAAAATTTGCAGATTTTATTTTATCATGTGTTTGTGTGATTGAGTGGGTGTTTGATTCTTGAGTTCTCGATTTTGTTTTCGTTTTTGATGAATGGAATGAATGGAAATGTAAATGCAGCGGAACCATTTATGCTAAAAATATACCGGATATACTATACCTACATACATACATATGTATGCAAATATCAGCTGTGCGACGAAAAGAAATGAGATTTTGTATATTTCATGCGATTGGTATAGACTGAACCATGATCCAAATAAAGAAGATTGTGCATTCAGCGGTACCGCTATGCGTTCATCCAAAATTTGACAGAATCAGCTGATTTAGTGACGTAGTAACATAAATTCTCTTTCACCCAGTTTCGTTTCCGGTTTTCTAATAACTAAAGATTGCGTGCGATAAATGTGAAATTTATATTAAAAAGCTATTTTAAATAAAGAAAAATGAAGTGCCGCGTTTTTATTTGTGTGGATAATAGTTCAATAAAGGTATTTTTGCCTGTTTGAATATTTTCTTTCTCGTCGATAACGTAGTTGATGACGTACTAACCAAAATGAACCCAGTCTCACGGATGAATATTTTGCTGAATACGGCTGAGTGCACAATCTTCTTTATTTGGATCATGAGACTGAACATATCCCTAAGCATAGTGTGACAGCACAAAATATTTTGAAATCGGTTTTTATCATAAATCTGTGTACCGGTACCTCTCCTGAAATTTTGGAATTTTGAGTTGTGTCACTTTATGATTTAGGGTGCGACAGCAAATATCGAAGAATTACAATTATTTGCGTGTCTATTTATGTGGTGGGTTTTGCCGAAGGCAGAGGTAGTACTCTGTCTGTCCAAGGTCGAAAATAGACGTGGACGGAGTGGCAGCGATTGGTATCATAGATTCTCGGGGAAGGTTGAGCGTCAATATATACAGGGATCCCATATCGCTCGCAGTAGCAAAAGTCGACTAGCGTGAATGAGAGGTGAGCGGTACCTACGGTATAACCTACGGAGAAACTACGGAGACTCCGGTTAGTACACTGGCTCTCGCGCTGGAGCCCCCGGCCCCCATGGTTGTACACTATTGGAAGATGCCGAATGGAGGGCGGAGCCGTACCAGCCTTAGCCTGTAAGCCAGTTAGTAGACTGAGGGGAGGGGTGCCCGACCGGCACAACGATTTCTCCTTGGCCGTCTCAACTGGTACACAGTCAGAGCCAAGTGGAGGAGGGTTAGGTTGTCATAAAGGCTGCGCGGCCGCCATCAGTTAGTCTTGGTGACAGGGGAAAATATGCCTAAAGGCTTTCACGCTGTTGCCCTAGCAAAGCCTTAGATGACCAGCGCCATCACAACACATCATTCACCAAGCCAGCTAGCGGGAGGGTAATATTGCTTAAGGCCCGTCTCCACATAACTTGATTCGCCAGAGAAACATCTAGGGAAACATCTCGCTAAATAACCCGTCTCCACGTGGCTCATCGTGATTCAGTTTAACATTTCTCTTGTTCTTCTTAAATGTTTGTATGTTTGCTTATTTTTGCGTTTTTGTTTTGGTCTGTGCGAGATTTCGATAGATTTTCGATACAAAATTAGCGAAGACATCGATATCATCGCGTTTGCCAAGAGGATTGAGAACGAAACAAGTGTTTCAATCTTCACTCGCTCTCAGAAATTTGTATGGAAATTGGCGAGATTCGGCACTCGTTTTGAGGTCGAAACAAGATTTAGAGAGCGAGTGCAGAAAAAAGATCGAAACATGTTATGTGGAGACATGGTATTAGATGCGTGCACTTACGCTGGCTTTCATACTAAGACTTATAGGCGAATTCTGTAACTCCGTCTCATCTCAAGTCACTAAATTTGACATTTGAGACATGAGACATTTTTAGTGACTTGATCCATTTTTGGTATTCAGTAACCAAAAGTCACTAAAAATTTCACCAAAGACTGTGGTGAAAATGTACTGAGACTGTTTGAGATAACAAAATAATTTGGCGAATACTCACTAATCGATTACATACGAAAATAGGTTTTGGAAATGAATTTATGAGCAATATATTGCATTAAAAAAATAAAGCGTATCATTACTACTTATCACCAGTGATGCCGTTTTGATACAATCGTATCAAATGTGATACTTTTTTAAGCCGAAGATACGTAGATACCTTTTATTTTGCCGTAGAACAAATTTGATACATTTTTAATCCGTATCAAATAATTTTGATACAATTTAATCAAAATCAAAGAATATTAACCGATTATTCTTCATTTTTAAGATTTTCTTAAAAATATTAACAGCCTGTAAATACCACGAAAAACATGTATTGTGAAGGTCTTTGAAAATACAAAAAAGGGCAATATTTTATCAAACTTTATAGTAGGTATCACTGCCCAAGGAAGGAATATGCACGGCTCACTAAATCTAGCCACATATGACGGCAGAAAACGCGCGTCTTCATGTATGCACATTGCCCGAAATACAAGGAAATCGAGGGTTTTTGTAAAAAAGTTTTTGGTGATACGAAAAAAAAAAATGGGCGTATCAAATTGTTACACGGGTTAAAAGCTCGAAAACAGCTTTCTTGATTAATTTAAGTGTTTTTTTTCCAAATAATTTTCGGTGATACGAAAAAAACCATGAAGGTATCAATTTTTGATACCAAATTTTTTGAGGCTGCGGCAACACTGCTTATCACTTATAAAAATAGTTATGAATATAATGTTTAATGAGTGTTTTATCTGAACCGATTCGCAAAAAATATTATGTAACGTAAAACATTGAAATATCGATAAATGTCGTATCTCATCACCATTTACACTTGATGGAAATGGCGGAAAAAAGTAAGTTAGCAAATTTTATTATTTTGCTAATGTCATACAAATAAGCTTGTTTTATTACAGAAAATAGCAAGCGAACAAGCAAAGAGCAAACAAATTGTAAGTTTTTATAAATTTTGACTCTTTATTTAGTTCACCTCAATGTTTTATTTATTCTGTGACCTCCTCGCGACCAGGACACTAATTAGTGACGTATTTTTTGAGACTTGAGACGTGAGCTAGCTTACAGAATACCAAATTGTCTCAAAATCAATATCACCACGAAAAAGTCTCCAAAAGTCTCTATTAGTGACTTGAGACAGCTTACAGAATACTAGTATTATTCGAACTGGCTGCTTCGGCGCTTTTATATGCCAGCAGTGATAAAACGGTTGAGAACTACCGTGCTTATTTGCTATTGGTAGGCAACAAAATGCTATTGGTTGTTGGTGGTGTATTTGCGATATTTTCCTAGAGGGCTTTTAGGCGCAAGTTGCCGGATGTTACAGTTATGTTTCATTTTCACAAAGAATCTCGCTTTTGGTTAGTTGGTTAACCAGGCAGAAAAACCTAATCAAGGTAAACTTGGTCAAAAACTCGACCTATCTACCTAGAATATTGGTATTTTGCGGAAGCAACACATGTTGATAAAAACGTTAATCATAGCTGAAACATTCTACTTTCTAGTATCGTACCACAATTGAGGCTCTTTGTATGTCATCATCAGCGTTGCCACTTTGGTTACTTTTTACCAAAACTGGTTACAATTTTTTCGTTTGGTTACGTGGTTACTTTCGGCCGATTTTGGTTACCGTCAAGGTCCATGTATTAAGCACACCATGGTTACATTCAATTTTTAGGAATACGCTTTTAATTTTTCCAAACTATAAAATATTTGTTATCCAAATTGTTTTGTTGTATTTTCTTTTTATCAAATTCCAAATAATTTTTTGTTGGGGGTAAATGGAAAAAAATTCAATAACCATTTCCAGCGAATGTTGAGTGTAAATAAGGCAAAAGTGGGAAAAATTCAGCAGCTTTCATAGAGCATCAGTGGGCGAGCGTGTAAAAGCGTTCGCATATTGCGGCTGAAGATGGAATGTATCACGGGTTCGATTAGGGCTGCCAGATACCTTTCCCCAAAAAAATCAGTACATTGCCTTCCAACAAAAAAAAAAACATTATATGCGGAGAAAATCGTCTTTATTACTGGCATTTTGTTTTTGTTTCCGCATCGTTAACTGTCAATCATGTTTCTATGACATTTAACGTTCGCGTATTAGGCTGCCAGATCACTGTAGTGTCTTTCAGGCGGAGGTATTAGCGGTAAAGAGGGCAGCGGAAATGTTAGTCTGTAATCCCTTACGAAAGGGACGTATCAACTTATATATAGATAGTCAGGCGGCTATTAAGTCGATACTGTCGCATAGCACCTCATCTAGGTGTGTAGAGGACTGTAAAGAGGCCTTAAGGGTAATGTGTAGGGATAATAATGTCCATCTGTATTGGATCCCAGGCCACAAGGGGATATACGGCAATGAAAAGGCTGATGAGCTAGCAAAGAAGGGAGCAGGTCTAGGAGCGGAATACTCTTTGGACGTCCCGATTCCACTCAGTGAAATTAAACATAGGTACTATAGGTATATGATGGACCAGGCTGATAAGGCGTGGCAACAATCGCATGGCTGTAGAGTGTCCAAAATTATGTGTAAGTCGCTCGATCCGAAGCTAACGAAATGGTTGCTTTCACTGAAAAGGGAAGAATGCAGACTTATAATCGGGGTCCTCACAGGACACTGTCTTTTAGCATCACATGCGTTCAAAATGGGACTGGTTGATGAAAGTGAATGCAGAGGATGCGGACTGCAGGAGGAGACAGTGGAGCACGTTCTATGCTCCTGTCCTGCGTTCTCTAGGCTAAGACTTCGGCTACTAGGGAAAGTCTTCTTCAATGATATTAAACACGTATCCACAGTAGAGGTAAAGAAACTCTTGGCATTTGCCAAAGGGACGGGAATGTTCTTCAGTGTGCGTCCGGGCTTCGAAGTATAGGTGTTCATGTTCAATGAACTTTCTGGTAACACTACGGACTTATCCAGTCTATGTGAGGCTATTAGTAGCCAGCCAGCATAACCTAACCTAACGTTCGCGTTGCTTCCTCCTTCCTTACTGTTTCATGGTTATGCCGTGGTTATGCTTACCATGTGTTTGTTTCACCAAGCAAATTTGATCGATGTGAGAGTCCGAAAATTCTCTCACTCGTCGGAGTGCACAACAATAATTACACGTTGCTCTTCGAGTATTCTCGTAAGCATAACCACGGCAATACAAACGTCAAATGAAAACAGTTGAAAAATTAAGAACAGTGCAGGGTGATAAAAATTAATTTTTTTAGTGTCGGCTAAAAATCAGTACAAATCAGTATAAAATCCAAAAAATCTGTATTTCTTAAGGTTTTTAAAACCATCAGTACGGGGCACGAAAAATCAGTATTGTACTGATCAGTACGTCGGGCAACCCTAGGTTCGATGCTCGTGAGGAGCATCCACTTCCGAAAAGGATGCTAATGATAGAAAATGGTTGTTCGTGAAATAGCTATACTCAACCTTCGCTGGTAATAGTGGTTGAATTTTCCATTTACCCCCCAACGATAAAAAATTAAATAATTGTCATGCTAATCACTAAAAAGCTTTTAAGTCCAAATAATTTATTTGAAAGGAGCCAGCGACAACATTGGAAATAAATCTATTCTAGCGAATTTTCGTCGGGCGATTGTCGTCAGCTTTTTGGCTCTGTTCATTCTCATTCCTAGCCGTGTTTTTAAATGTTGATAGAATGCTATGACGGGCGATATTTCGCTCGACGTTGGATATGTTTAAGGCTTAAAGATGTAAAATAATTGATATATTTTAGTTTTTGTTAACCGTATATATTGTTTTGCTATGAAATAAATAGCCCTAACGTTAATGGAACATTAATTTATTTTGGTTACTTGTTTCCAGTTTTGGTTACTTTTATTTTGTATTTTGGTAAATTTAAAATTTTTTAAGTGGCAACGCTGGTCATCATACAAAGCGATGTCAATCAAACATTCATAGCACTCCCGAGTACGGTCTGCGATGACACGCAAAACAAATATATATGTAAATACATTGGTACACATTGGCAATGCTCAAAGCGTAAAACGGGCAGCACATAGGCGTTCGGCAATGCCACAATGATACTCGGCAAATGTTCAAACTTCAAATTGTTGAAGTTGACAGTTGGCGGTTTTGGGCACTAGTAGAAAGCGAGTAAGTGCAAGCGTAAATGCGAACCAAATCGAATTTTGTATACCCAGTAAATCTTATATGAAATACGGTGTTAAAAAGAGGGATAGGGGTATTCGAAATTAGATATACCGAGAATACGGAAGGAGTCGAGCAGATATTGATGGTGAGTACCTCGTTGTGTCTGAGCAGCTGATTCGTTCGTTCTTATAGATACACGGCAAAGGACTTTTATTTAGTTGAACTTCAATGTGACTTATACTAATATTTGAGCTAATACAACAGGGTATAAGAACAAACATACAATAGCGTACAACACCAGCCACCATAAGTACCCACTCGTAAGCGATAGCAATGAAAATATGCCAAATGCATGGCGAAATGCTTTGCTGCAGCTTGACTAATCGTATTTATGTATGAGTCATATACGCGTATCTACAAAAACGTACTTTTGAACTTTTGTTGCTTCATCTCCAATGCAAAAAAAAAAAACAACAACAACAACAAGTAGTTGACCGGCCGGCGGGCCAATCGGGTAACCGACCAACTGTTAAACATTTCAAAGCTTGATGAATAGCTGAACTTTTCGCTTTGGCGGCCAATAAAACAGCGCATGTACATGCAATAGCAATTGCAATGAATGATGACAGAAGAGACAGACAGACCGGCGGACTAGACAGACAGAGGAGATTGACGGACGGAGAAACATACACACATGCCCAGCAGCCAAGTATGTTTCTATAGCAAGGGTGCAGCTTCAGTGACTTTGCTGGCTCCGTGTGACTCCCAACAACAAACGAATTGAGCGCTTTCGCCGCCACGGCGCAAAACTCAAAACAAACCGCAAAGTCGCTGGACATTCAATGCGTACTATTTTTTTCGAATCATTTTATGTTCTTATAAATATTATGATGTTGTTGAGTGGCTCCGTTATTCGATTTGGACATGCACCCTTGATCGACAGTGTAGATTCTACACAACAAAGCTTTATGGCAATAATAACTACAACAACGACAATAGTGGCAACAGCAACATAAGCAATAAAAGAGATCCACCATTTATAGTGGTCAAACTGGTTTCACATATTCAGATGCATGGCTATGTACCAATATACTCGCTGTAGAAGTAGGTAGTCATTGAGGCGGCAAATATTGTGGCAGTTGAGTTAAGCTCAATTTCCTTATTGACTAAACGTTGTTTTTTTTTTACAGTATTTTTGTTTGCATTTCTCCTTTGTTAGAAACTGTCTACACTAGCGATGAAGTGTTTTATGCGGCATAACATTCAATTGGGCTTTTTTTTAGCAATTGACGACTTTGTTTTGGAGCCATTTTTATAGGAGAAACTTGAAATCTTTCTACATCTGTATGAGGGTATTATTTCGAGAGAACTTTCTTCAAGAATAAGATGCAGCTCTGACAAATTTATGTCTTCAGCAGTTAAGATAAACACCATATCATTGCTTACAAGGTTTCGTCGCCAATGCAAACCTCTTGTTAGATCAAATTCATTATAGGGCCCATTAACCATCCAGTTTATCGTACGACTTGGGCTCGTTGTGCTACAAATCGTCACATTAGTGGGCCTGTTGTACAAGTTGGACATACGGTTGGATGAAGATCAAACGATTTTGATATTTTGTCGCGTTGTACAATAAATTGGAAGATATGTTTGACAAACCATTATTTTTGTCTCACTAAAGTGAAAGCATCACGCGCATCCCGTTGAAAATAAGAAGTAAAAGTGGCAAAATTTTATAAATTCCTAAAAAAATATTTCCAGAATGTGCAACATTAAGTGCGAAAAATGTAAACAGTTAACTTATATATTTTTATAACACAAAAATTAGCTTTTTTTAATTATTACGTGTACAATCCGTATGCATTGGCTTGTTGTTTACTCTTCAAAGCGTTGGTAAAAATGATGTTTGACGATAAATCGACTTTGAAGTTGGAACGTTGATCGCGAAGCATACGATTTATCGTACGACGGTGTAGTACGATAAATTGTATGATTAATGGGCAGCATAAGGTGATTTCAGATGAATAGGCAGGCTATTAACTAGTTGGCCCAAAAATAACCAAAGCAGCAAATTTGATGCGCAAGCAAAATGTTTTTATGTAGTAGATACTTATGTATGTGCATATACTCGTACTATTTCGCCTCCCCTCCTCTTCAGCACATTCATATGGGCCTTTTTGCATATTCATATTTAGCTTATTTTTCCATTTCATTCTTATAATCAGCTTTTTTTTTGCTTTTTCTACTGCCAATATAATCACTTATGCAGCCCAATCGTATTTACATAAATACCGGTTCAATTCATTTTATAGTCATTTAATAAGCATTCATGTAATTTTTATCGCCCATCGGAGAGGGCGGGGCAGCCAGGGCAATCGCCCTGGGGCCCGGAAAGGCAAAGCAGTATTGACAGTACTCGAACTAGGATTTCATAGATACATACATAGGTAATTTGTTGCTACAAAAAATTGCTTTAAAATTGGAGTGTTTAGCTTAATCAAATCACCAAACTAAAAGTTATAAGCATCCAATCAAATATTTACCTTGTTTATACATGGGCAAATCCTAGAAAAGTGAATTGAAATTGAGGAAAATCGACTTTGATTTAGAGTTTCCAAAGTACCGCGATTGGTAAGGTGGTGAACCAAGCTTCTCAGAAATATTTACTTTTTAAATTAAAAATGTTGGTAACCTTGTTTAAATTGATTTCAAAGAGTTAAGGTATAAAAATTTTAAAAATTATTAAAAACAGTACCATTTTCTATCTACTATTATTTTCATGATTTTAACATTTCATTTATGTATGTATGTATATAAGTGCTCTAGTAAATCTTATTGTATATGAAATAAAACTGACAATGTGAATTGAAAAATTTTTGTATGTTATTTTTTTACTAGATTGAGTTTATTTTTTAAGGGGGCCCATAAACGCGAACTGTCCCAGGGGCCCGGCTCGGCTCTCTGCGGGCCTGCATACATTCATATGTATTTAGATATGTATCAGTGGAAATATGAATTTAAAATGTGCATACATATGTACAACTTCTGACGCCTAATTGAAACTTTCATAACCGCCTATGCGAAAATTGAGATTTGCTGGACTTTAACTGCTGGTGCCCAGCTCTATCGATCCATACTATAAATTTGGTCTTTCGGAATTCCGGAAAGCTCTGTATTTCCTTCTAATAATCTTTTCAACTCCGAAGTCTTAGGACTGGGCATCAGGAATTCAATTTTAATTTTCGGCATAAATTTCGGTTAGTCGTTTATGAAGTTTAAACGATTATATGTATTTAGCTTTTCCTTAGCTCGCTATTAGGTGGTTAACTTGCCAAAGTAGCTTATTTATTTTTCAGCAGAAAAATTTGCAATTTAGTTACTACATTTCTGTTACTTAAATATGAATGACATGCAAACATTTTTAGGTTGACTTCTTGGTAATTTGTGTAGGTACTTGCCTTTTTTTTATTGTAATTTCAACGTTTTGAATGAAATCATTTCGAAAGAAGCTGTTGAATTCCAACAAAAAAGGTAGCAAGGAGCAAAAGAAAATTGATGAGCTAAGTGATTTTTTTTTTTAATTTTGGTTTAAGATGTAGGTACCTATGGAAAAATGATTTCACAAAAAGCTTTTAATGCTATTTGAATGGAAAGTTAACCACACTTGATAATGTACATATATGTATATATACATAAATAAGAACATACATACATACATATGTACACTCAAGGAAAAACAGCATTTTAAAATCAAAAATAAAATTTTTGTTTCATAACGCACATTTTAAACCAAACCATTTTTATTTTAACAACGAAATTTTTTAAATTAAAAATGAAATTTTTGAATTAAGAATGAAATTTTTGAGTTAAAATGCATTTTGGATTTAAAAAGAAACATACTTAAATTAACAATGAAAATGAATGTTGATTCAAAAACTCGCTCTTTGTTCAAAATTTTTTTGTGAGAAAATATTTTTTTGTGAGAAATGCAACAAAAACAATAATGAGGATCGATTTTTTTAAATTTTGTTTTTACAATGGTTCATATAATTCATGGATTCTTTTTTAGGAAAAGGGAAGTATAAATCGGTTATTACAATTCAATATAACGTTTAATGTTCCACTACGTGATGACGTTGGATTGAATTTCAGGTTGATGTCATGGTTCGAATCCGGAGGAGAATATAAAATAAAGAAGAATAAGGAGAATAAGAAATAAAGATATCAAACAGTTAAGGCGAAGTTGGGACTCAGATAGAGAGAATCTGAAAGAGAAAATGATATAGAGAACAATACAGCGTCATAGTGCTTAAAATAAAAATAAACATTTTTAAATTTAAAATGTTTTTTCTTGATTTAAAAATTTTACAATGAACATTTTTAAAATAAAAATGTTGGTGTTTATATCACTTTTAAATATGTACGTTTTTGCCCATTTTAAGCACGTTTTCATATGTTTGTTATAATATTTTTTCCCTGAGTGTACCTACTATGTACAATATGACACAAACAACAGATTTTATTTTAGTTAAGTATTTATTGAAAAAGCAAAATTTATACCAAAGAAATTATAAATTAGCTATAAGTATAGCCATGACATAAAAAGCCTTAGGCTAAACAAACAACAGATATTTATGTATGTGGAAAATATATACCTACATACCTACATGTAGAAACAGGGTGTGAGTAAAATTAATGAAATTTTGATTTAAATACAATAATGCAAAATAAAACAAAATAGGTAGCTACTAACAGAGCTTAAGTTGTAGATATCAAAAGTAGGTACTAAAAGCTAAGACTAACAATGTCTACATGTTGAAACTCACCTGATCAGCAGCACAATTGACGCCCGCCAGCAGGACAAAAAACAGCGCCAAAGTAAATAAGAATTTTCTGCTACCGCCAACGGCGTATAACGACAAGTTGTCACCGGCCAACCGCCGTTTGTCAGACGTCATCTCTGATTCCGGCAATGACGTTGATGTGCAACTATTTGCGGTTGTTGTTGACTTCTTTCTGATGTTCTGCATTTTTCTTCTTTTTTTTTGGTTTGATGTTTCGTTAACGCTTAACGTACGTTTCTCGTATTTTGAAGAATATTTAATTCAAAAAACACTTGTTCTATTTAAAGAAAAAGGCGTAGGTATAAAAATGACGTTTACCTAAGTAGTTATAAAACGGTTATTTTTTAGTTAGATCCCAGAATGGTTTATTTTTAGATTTTTTTCTGTATGTAGTAATTGAGCGTAACTAGTAGCTGAAAAATGGAAAATAAAATTTTAATTTCTAATTTTTAACTTTTAATTTTTATTTTTTTGTATTTTTCTTTTATAAATTTTTATTTTTTTTTTTATTAATTTTTATTTTTTTATTTTTTTTTTTTGTATTTTTCAATTTTTTTTTTATTTAATTTTAACTTTTAATTTTGTTTTTGTAATTTTCTTTTATTTTTAACTTTTTTATTTTACTTTTTTATTCGCTGCACATTAACTTTTACATTTAATTGACTATAATTTCGTGCTTAAACTATCATTCGCGATTTCGCACTCTCAACCGCATAACAACACGCCACCGGCTATTGGTCTCCATTATACATACTACCATATACATATGTACATACATATATTAGGGTTGCCAGATACCTTTCCCGAAAAAATCAGTACATTGCCTTCAAAAAAAAAAAACAATATATGCGGAGAAAATCGTCTTTATTACTGGCATTTTGTTTTTGTTTCCGTATCGTTAACTGTCAATCATGTTTCTATGACATTTAACGTTCGCGTTGCTTCCTCCTTCCTAATTGTTTCATGGTTATGCCGTGCTTATGCTTACGAGCAAAACACCGATGAAATTCGGACACATTTTCGTCATCGGTGAGAGGTGGTTACGCTTAAATCGATGATTAGAGCGCACACACACAACATAACACATTATTACCCCGAAACCTCGGCGTGCTGGGTGCTTGTTTCACCCAGCAAATTTTATCGATGTGAGAGTCCGAAAACACAACAATTACACGTTGCTCGTCTAGTATTGTCGTAAGCATAACCACTACATTACAAGCGTCAAATGAAAACAGTTGGAAAATTAAAAACAGTGCAGGGTGATAAAAATTAATTTTTTTAGTGTCGGCTAAAAATCAGTACAAATCAGTACAAAATCCAAAATATCAGTATTTCTTAAGGTTTGTAAAACCATCAGTACGGAGCACGAAAAATCAGTATTGTACTGATCAAATCAGTACGTCTGGCAACCCTAACATATGTATATGTATGTACATAATATTATGTACACATGTTTGTGCATGCACCTTAAGAACGTAACATTGCGTGCCTCGGCCGCTTTTCATTAAACGTAATAAAAACAATGTACAAAACAAAAATTAACCCATCAACAGCACACAGGAAAGGCGGCAAACAGACGGACCAAATCGGCAAAAGATCAAAGTGTCCAGTTCGAAATATGTACATATGTGCATAGATACATATGTATGTATGTAGGTACCTACATGGTGCCGCCTTGAAACCGTGAAGGAAAAATTTGTACGTTGAGAAGAAAAAAAAGCTTGATAAAAATGTACAAAAAATAAAAGCAAAGAATATAAGAAACATAAACAAATAACAAAAGTTAAAGGCGAATTCCCTGGTCGTATTGATGACTACGGAACGATGCGCATTCAAGGAGAGTCCATATCGCGATGGCGCAAATTGTACCTACGCAATGGAGGCAAGGAACAGCAAAATATATGAACATTTTATGTATGTATGCATGTATACATGTCATATTTGTAGTGTGTTGAAAATCAACACCAACAACATCTATCGATAATATTGAAGAAATTCATGATGATTCTGCTGACAACCGACGCAAGCGAGTCCCAATACACGCTGGTGCCCCTATCATGGTAATGGGTAAATAGGCACAAGAGATACCAAGAAAACGTGAAAAGCAAATAAAGTAAAGATATGATACTACATACATACCTACGTACATGATATGCTGAAAGCACACAAAAATCTTATAGCCAGTTGTGGCTACTAAATTCTGATAAGATTTCAAACACTGTCATTTAGGTACTTTGTTCGTTAACAAAATTTCCCCATGGTGTTTTTCAACTTAATAGGACCGCATTTTCTCATTCAAGTCCAGAAAACCCGAAATTTCTTCTTCTGCTACCCCTGTGAAATACCGAAAGCTGTGTAGTACGCACAACTAGGTACATTAAAAGTGCAGCAAAGCAAAAAATAACTTGGCTCTTATGCCAGTGAATTGGGGAGACATCTTACCAATGTTGGTGAGTAGGTGTACATACATACATACATACATATGTATGTATGTGGTAGGTGAGCAGCAATGTTGGGTTCTGTTTAATGTGGGAAATGCTGGTAGGAAATCAACGACATTCAAGCTAACTCTGACACTGATAGCTTTTTTTTTTTGTAATGATAGCACACTGCATACAAATTGGAAGAAAAAATGGGGGACAAAATAAATACCAGACATTAATTAAAGGAAAGAAAAAAACAGCATGAGTGAGCCGGGTAGGTTAAGTAAAGCAACGCAGACATTTTGGGTATGAGAGGCATCGGTATGCAATAATGCTATGGTTATGGTTACAATCTTGATTGCCAATCAAAATCGGAAACATTTCGTGATTGGTGAGAGGTGGTTACGCTTACATTGATGATTGGAGCGCACATACACAACATAACACATGAAAATTACTGAGCACATACACAACATAACACATTATTACCTCTGAAACCTCGTTTGCTGGCTGCCTGTTTCACACAGCAAGTTTGCTGGATGTGAGAGTCCGAAAATTCTCTCACCGTCGGAGTGCACAACAACAATTACACGGTGCTCGACCAGCTTGATTGGTAGCATAACCAGGCCATAAGTTGACATGCATACATACATATGTACCAGCGTTGCCACTTAAAAAATTCTTAATTTACCAAAATACAAAATAAAAGTAACCAACACTAGAAACAAGTAACCAAAATAAATTAATAATATAGGCTTATGTCCCATTAACGTTAGGGTTATTTATTTGGAAGCAAAACAATATATACGGTTAACAAAAACTAAAATATATCATTTATTTTACATCTTTAAGCCTTAATCAGACCCAACTTCGAGCGAAATATCGCCCCGTAGTAGCGTTCTATCAACATTTGAAAACACGGCCAGATATGAGAATGAACAGAACCAAAAAGCTGACGTAAATCGCCCGACGAAAATTCACCAGAATAGATTTATTTCTAATGTGGTCGCTGGCTCCTGTCAAATAAATTATTTGGACTTAAAAGCTTTTTAGTGCTTAGCACGAAAATTATTTAATTTAATTTTTTATTGTTGGGAGTAATTTCTACAACTACATATTTCCAGCGAAGTTTGAGTATAGCTATTTCACGAAAAATCATTTTCGATAATTAGCACCCCTTTCGGAAGTGGATGCTCCTCACGAAGATCGAACCCGTGATACATTCAGGGTTGCCACTTTGAAATTTATTTTCCGACCACATTCGTCTCAAAAACCTACCAAAATAGCTTTCAGCCGACCAAAATTTTTTTTCACAAAATTCGTCATATAAGCTGGTTTTTGAAAATTTATGTATTTTTATATATTCATTTAACTGTACTTATACCAGTATAGGAACTTATACATACATATCACTCTTCAAGTATTTTCACATGTTTTAGCTTAAAATAATAATATACGAATGCGTTTATACATATGTATGTATGTACACATTGAGCACCGTGAGTGAAACGGATACGTACAGGAGCTAGGCCTCCTGCATCCGTCAACGCGCGTGGTGCGGAGCTTTGGCCTCCGCAGACCACCCAACATTGAGCACCGCGAGTGAAACGGATACGTACAGGAGCTCGTCCTCCTGCAACCGTCATTGCGCGTGGTGCGGAGCTTTGGCCTCCGCAGACCACCTAACACTGACCACTTTTATAAGAAATAAATGGGTGAAACCTTTTAAGGTAGACTGAGGGCAATAACGCGACCACTGACTTTCGAGCCTGGTGCTCAACTCACCTCCCGACGGTAGCTTGACGGTAGTACCGGGGGGTTCGGTACGACGACAGTAGGAGGTTTAGTGCGGTTAGAGTCCCACACTGACGGGATAAAGGCTTTCGATGCTTCCTCCTCGTAAAAAAAAAAAAAAAAAAATATGTATGTACATTAATTTGTGTATGTAATCTATGTTAACCTTTTAAAATAGTTACGACTATGGTTTAACAGGTAGGTCCAAGTAGGTATACAAATGAGATCAGAACTTTAATTAAATATCAAAATTGAATCTAAGATCTTTTTTTTGCATAGTGCTTATTTCTAATTTGTTTCTGAGTTTGGTTTTATTAAAGAAAGTGTGGAAAATCTGCGCCCCGTTGCAGCAGAGCTGTGTGGAAGCGTAAGCAGATTAAAAATAAATTTTGTGAGCCCGCCAAAGCAATTTTCATTAAGCGCATTTTTCATCAAACTAAAAAATGAAGAAAGGGTTTTCATTATTTTACCCACTTTACACAAAACTCTGCCGAAGAGAAACACAAAAAGCAGTGTTGCCGCTCAAAAATTTCAAAAGGTGGCCCAAAAAATTAAAAAAAGTGGCCCCAATTTTTTTTTTTAGCTAAAACACATTTTCATATCTTTTTGTAGTTTATTTAATGCTTAAAGAAAATGAAATTTAAAATATTCTCTACACTAACGCAGCGTTAATATGATCGTTCGTTGAGCAGACGGAATAACCCTAGAAAGGCAAGGAATTAAAAAAAAAACTGTTATAGCGTTCGTTGAGCCGTAGGAAAGTGCAAGAACCGTTGGATTTTTACCAATAAAGAGCGAATATGAGTGCAAAGAATGTAAATTGTGGTAAAATTCCTACGCTTCTTGCACTTTCCTACGGATCAACGAAAGCTATATGTGTTTGTGTGTGTCTGGGCTGCTCCGTGCGTTTTCATTATCTTAACGAACAGCCCAAATTTCGAAATATTCAAGGGTAGTGTTGGCAAACAAATTAAATAAAGAACCTTTCTAAACGGAGAGTTGCCAATGCAAAGTAAAATAGTAACAAAGAGGTTTTTTGTTCTTATATTTAAGAAAAAACTAAAAATTATTTAATAATTATAGTTTTGAAAGTAAAAAAGGACCAAAAGTGGCCCGAATTTTTAAAAAGGTTCAAATATTGCATATTTTCAAAAAGTTCCTGGCTTTAAAAAAGGTTCAAATTGCCACTTTAGTGGCCCAAACGGCAACGCTGCACAAAAAGTATTCAAGCAAACTGTTGCTGCGAGAAAGAGACATAAATACATGAACTTTCAAATGTTCTTTCAACAGTGTTGTGGCAAAATCTAGCAAATCAGTGATGTTACTTGAAGGAAGGTAAAAACCTACCAAAATTCAAATCGTGCGACCATCCGACCAACAGGAAAAAAACCGACCAGTTTTGGTAGGAAAAGCCCACTTATCACATCCCTGGATACATTCCATCTTCAGCCGCAATGTGCGAACGCTTTTACACGCTCGACCACTGAGACTCTGTGAGAGCTGTTGAATTTTTCCACTTTTGCCTTATTCATTTTCGTGAAAAATCTGTGCACTCAACATTCGCTGGAAATATTGGTTGAATTTTTTCAGTTATCCCCAACAATAAATTTTTTGGAATTCGATAACAAAAAATGCAACAAAATAATTTGGATAATTTTGAAAAAATTAAAAGCGTATTCCTAAAAATTTTATGTAACTATGGTGTACTCAATACATGGACCTTGATGGTAACCAAAATCGGCCGAAAGTAACCACGTAACCAAACGAAAAAATTGTAACCAATTTTGGTAAAAAGTAACCAAAGTGCCAACGCTGATATGTACTGCCTTTAAGCGCCAGTTGCAGTGAGATGTTTGGAGAGGCACTTGAGAGCACATTAGCTGCAGTCAATGTTGATATGTATGTACATATGTATATGTACATCATAGATGCCCAAGCCCTATGCTCGCATACACATTTTGTTTTTGTAATGCTCGTAAGTATAGGATTTTACTCGCCTATACACTTCCATAAGAAATTTGTGTATATGGCGAGCATAGGCGAGCATAGGAAAAAAATTTGTATACTCCCGAAACGTTTCTATGGAAATAAAAAAACAATTTTTTATTTTGATTCGAACAGATACAACCCAGCAATGAAAAGAATGAAATGTGGGACATACATATATGCATGTATGTACATATAGACGGCTGAGAATAAGATCGCCCTATTTCAAAAATTGTTTCAAAAACGCCCTATTCCAAAAATTGTTTGAATAACGTCCTATTTCAGATTTTGCTTCAAAAACGCCCTATTTCAGAGAAAATTCCATATATGTTTCTCTGAAATAGGGCGTTTTTGAATAATTGTCTGAAATAGGGCGTTTTTGAAGCAAAATTTGTAATAGGACGTTATTCAAACAATTTTTGGAATAGGGCGTTTTTGAAACAAATTTTGAAACAGGGCGATCTTATTCTCAGCCGTAGATATATACATCGTCCCCTCAATATAACAATAGCGTATGTGCTCATACGCCATTATTTTTTTATTGCATATTTAGAATCTCCATCATTGATTCTATGTCTGGTAAAAATTTCGTCAAATTCTACTTCCACAAAGTAGGTCAAAATGTCATTGGAAAAAATGGTGTATAATTTCTTGTTCAAAAATTTAATAGATATTTGATTTGACAAAAACTTTAAACTCGATTTTCTCAAAACCCAAAAAAAATTATACGCTATTGTTATATTGAGGGGACGACATATATATACTAATTTGATTCGTTCATATTTTCGATAATGTTATCCATGTCTATTTCAACATTTGTGGTTGATAGTTGCAAAAGCGACTCGAGGTGTTTGTCTGACATCCGGTTTCTGTGTTTTGATTTTACAATTTTTAATTTTGAAAATACACTTTCGCAATTATATGTACTAAAAACATTGACGAAAATATATATAATAATTTTGTCACACTAATAATTAATTAATTATTTATTTATATATTTTGAAAAATTTAGAGGGCATTGAAAATTAATTAATAAATTCAGTAATTGTAGCCAAAGTCCATAAATCTCGTATTAAAGATGTTTTTTAAGCTTTCTAAAACCAATCCACTTTTCAATATTAATTAATTATTTATTTATAAATATTAATATTAATTTTATTAATTAAAAATGTATATATATATTCCAATGCATATTCGATAGCTTTGTTTGCATAACACAAATACAAAGTTGGATTTTTAGTTAATTTCGATCATCAGTCTGGTTTGTGTCCTAATTTTTCTACTGGGTTATCGAGATGTCAATGAAGTTGTAAAAAACTACAAAAACAAACATATAGAAAAAAAAATTTTTTTTTCTTTAAATTATGACATTGCTCGCCCGTAAGATGTGTTTGGGCATCATTGATGTACATACATGTTCATATGTATGTAGGTATCTACAACCAGAAAAAAATATCAACATGATTCTTTTAAAATTAACACGACCAATATTTCCGCACAAAGCAACAACAAATTTGTTCAAATCACGCGATATCAAATCACATGATTTTTACCTCTTGAAAGTAATTTGGAAATTTTGTAAATTTAACTACATAGGTACTTTTTTACATTTATGTTATGCGAATAAATGTAAAAAAAATGACAAGCCAAATCTTAATGTAGATACAACATGAAAATAATGCTGAAAGAACAACAAAACTGTAATTTTTCTATGTTCAAATGAATGAAAACGTTATTTTTTTTGTTTTTTTTTTTCAGTGAAATGTTTTTTTTTTTATTCAAAGAGCTTTTTTGTGCTTCGCACGAATTTTTTTTATTTAATTCAATTTTTAATTGTTGGGGGTAAGTGGAAAAGAAATTCAACAACTATTTACAGCGAAGGTTGAGTGTATATCTATTTCACGAAGATTGGTATAAAAAAAAAAACACAGAGTCTCAATGGTTCAGCGTGTAAAAGCGTTGGCACATTGCGGCTGAAGATGGAATGTATCACGGGTTCGTTCCCCGTGAGGAGCATCCACTTACGAAAAGAGTGCTGATGACCGAAAATTGTTTTTTTTTGTTCTTGGAAATAAAAATTCTCATCTGTTTCATAGAATATTGCAAAATTGGTTGATTTGTGTTTAATTTTTGGTTAATTTTACATGAATTTTTTCTTAGTGTAGGTAATTATGTATAGATGGAGTGCACGTATGTATGTATGTAGTAGCGAAATAAGTCGACGCAGGCACGCACTTTTAACAATTCTTTAATAAATTATTTTTATTTAGCTGTAGCTTTGCTGTATCTACGAGTGATTTCGAAAAACAGGTAAAGTTTACGCGTAAACGTAAATGACCTTTGTGTTAGTGCACTGCTGCGTCCGTGTGAATCGCTTGGCACTGTCAGTGGTAGGTAGGTAGATAGACATGTACCTACTTACAAATGCTTGCATGCATAGCCGTGCAAATGCAAATATCAACAACAACAGCAACGAAGCGAAGCCAGGTCTCCAGATATGGGTCAAAAGGAGGACCCGGATGATCCTTGAATGTTTCTGAGCAATACAAAACAAAACAACATAAAAAATCAAAAGTCAAAAACCAAAACAAACAAAAACAACAAAATAGTAGCAGTCACAATGACAACAAAAAATTACAAAAACGATAGTCGCCTTTTAATCCATAGAAAACCAAGAAAAAAGGAATAAGGAAAAGGGAATAAATATCCGATTTCGAAACAGTTTACACATCAATATTCATGAATACCCGTTATTCACGCTTTAATTTTTTTTTGTTCAACACAGTATGGTAGCCATTTTGTCATTGAATTTAATGAAGTATTTTAAATGAGTATTTAACGTGCTTTGGCTTCACTTACATTCATATATTAGGTATGTATTTAAGTATGTTTATTTAATTTTTTGTACCTATTTATTTTTTTAGTTTTTATGCTAATTTATTTTCATACTCGTATATTTTCTGGTAGGTACTTTTCATTCATTTTTCCACTACAATTTTGTTTTTAGTTAATTTGGGCAACTGCAGTATTTTTTTTTTTTTAATGGACACTTGCTACTATTTACTCATTTGTCTGCCTTGCCGAAAACAAACCAATTGGTGTGTAAAATCACCACAGGAAAACAGATTTTACACATAAAAAAATAAATATGTACACATTAAAAAAAAGTAGCAGGTAGGTAGAATAACCGTGGACGGTGAAAAATTTCATTAAAAATTACATAGTGTAGGTACCTACATATATGCAGTCTAGAGATTGATCAGTCAGCAGCGACGCATACTGCGAAGGTAACAGCAGTGCACAGTGGTAAGATTTTTAGGGAGTTTCTCCATGAAAAGTACTGAGTATAAAAAGAATTGTACTTGGTTCCAGGACATACGGAAATCGAGATAATTTATATGGCAGAATATCCACGGGTCGAATTACGTGTTCAATGATCGATATGGCAATCATACGAGAGAAAATTACGTGAAGACAATCGCTGGCGTATCGTTATTTTTGACAGAGTGTACTAGAAAGTATGACAGTTGAATGTCATCTATTTGTAAACAATATTAGTTTTCTATCTTTTTTAAACCAAAGGTTCTTATTATATTTTAAACGGCTAAATGTGTCCTTTGATGAACACTTTTTTTAGGTAAAATTTGCGTTATTTTTCTGACTTAATTAATCTTGAAAAATCGTCAACACAAAAACAACTTTTCAAAACTACTCTACCACTTTATTTGGAATGTCCAGCTAATAAAATTTCAAAGATACTTATAAGTTTTGAAATCAAAAAAGAATTTTCATCACTTTTTGACACGAAAATACAAATTTAAAACGCGCTCGAATGCCTTTTTGTGATCGTATGAAAATGCTTGATGTTTGACATTTGTTTGTTACGTTCACTGAACTTGTGATACCAAATTACGATAACATTTACATATGCGTACACGTATCACGTAATTCCAAATAAGCACTTCTAAGTGACGAGTGTTCACTTCACAGAATACATAATTCGACCCCAGTACTGCAGAATTTGACACAGAAAGTACTTTCTGAAAAAGAACGCTTAGCTGTGCCCTATGCCACAAGTGGACAGCGTTTCGACTCCAAAAAATGATTCATTTAATTAAATAAAATGTATTCGCTGAATTTTGTTTACATTAGTCAATTAAGGTTATTTTTTATAACAACGTTGACTTTTTACGATTTACGCTTACAAGTACACAAATTACTCAGAATGTGGGATCCTAAGCGATTTCATCGCCTAAGTGTCCTAAGCAGGGAATACATCTTTATTATTTTAGGACATAAAAGCTTCAGTAAAGAATTCCGCAGACGATAGAAAGAAGCGTGAACCAATCCCTGGATGTTTTATATATTTACAGTGGGAACCAAATTTAATGTGCGGATGCTGCCCCAAAAGGCGTTAGAATATTGTAGAAAATAAAGACTTGAGTATTTTTGTTGTTGTTATATCAGTATTAAGAACTGCTTAGTCGGCACAGATCGTCGACTCATGAGGACCAACAAGTTTCTGCTATAAACTTCATTACAAATTCCTTCAATATTACCACACTGTGCAGCGCTGTCAACGCACCGTGCGACGTCGCGCCTACGCGTTGCTTACTCGCTTTGCTGTTACTGCTGCTTCTGACTTGCCTTCCCTTGTCTGGCGTGTTTCTCTACTATACTACACACACTTGCTCATTCACTTTGCCCAAATACACTGGCAAAAACACTGGGATATTTATGTGTGCATATATTAGGTACATATCCATATACATACATATATATGAATTTGAAATGGCTATTTCTTGCGTAGCAATTCATTCACAATACGCACTTCGGACTTCGCGTTTTTAATTCGATAATTTCAGATTTTTATTTAATAAAAATCAAAACAATTCTATTAAACATTCACATTTAATATGTACACGCAAATATCAGAAATTCACTATTTAAGTGTAGGTTTTCACAATTTTTGCTCTTTTTATTGCTTCTTTACCTTTTAATATTTTTCCGTTCTTTATGCACTTATTTTCCTCTTTTATGTGTATGCATACGTATATACATCTGTTTGTACATATATAAATTTATGTATTTTCAGATTGAATAAGTTTTATTCAACACATTAGTTGTGGTACGATAAATAAAATTAATCCGTCCATCCGTATATATAGCAAATTATTTATTTATTTATGTATTTTTCTTTAATTTATTTATTCACTCGAAAAGCGACCGACCGCACCACGTCCAAATGTCGCGCAAACACTCAATACACTCAACAAATTACAATTTTAAATTTTTATGCTGACAATGCTCAACCAGTCAGCAGCAGTAGAATATTTCCGAAGGCTGCCTCTGCTGCCAACGCTCGTAATTTCCCTTTTATTTTGCTCTTTATCACACTCCATGTTTTGTCTTGTCTATCGTTATCTCTCATTTCCTCTCCCTTACTGTAAACGCGCTCTTTCTCTGAGTGGATGATTTTCAACACACTCAATTGCATTGTGTGGAAGGCATTGTGTGGAAACTGGAAAAAATTCCAGTGGTGAGTGGTAAAATGTGTGTGTGTGTGTGTGTGTGTGTGTGTGTGTGTGTGTGTGTGTGTGTGTGTGTGAGCAATGACGGACATGCAAATTACAGTTATAGCGGTACAAATAAAAGCGTGGTGTTAATTCTTGCAATTCTTTTTTTATTTTGAGTTTGAGTTTTGTGGCGAAAAGACTGAAGTTTAATTTGTGTGGTAAATAATTAATTAATATCTAAAATAATAAATGGAAAAAGGGAACAAGTGCAAGTATATAAAAACAAAATTAATAAAAATAATTCCCAATAATTAATTGATCCAAATATGCTGACTGGGTTAGTAAAACGTACTAAAAGCAAACCCTTATTTAGAACTGCATCACCTACATTTTGTGTCTGCTTGAAATTGACTACTTATTAAAGATATTCCATCGGAAGCAATAAGACAACGGTGAACTCGGGGACTGCTTGAAATCAACTCCGTCCATAAAATATTCCATCGGAAGGGTTAAGCAAAATCCTTACAACGATGCATTTGGGAAGTGCTTGAAATCAACTACTTATTAAAGATATTCCATCGGAAGCAATAAGACAACGGTGAACTTGGGGAGTGCTTGAAATCAATTCCGTCCATAAGATATTCCATCGGAAGGGATAAGACAAGGGCTATAAGACAAATCCTTACAACGATGCATTTGGGAAGTGTTTGAAATCAACTCCTTTCATAAGATATTCCATCGGAAGCTATAAGACAAATCCTTACAACGATACATTTGGGAAGTGATTGAAATCAACTCCTTCCATAAGATAAGCACAAGGCCTTGCATTTAGGCATGTTTAATAAAAAAAAATTATTATTAACAGAATTGATATGGTAAGGTCTTCCGGACATCAAACCGGCCATGAATATATACATACTCATCTTTCTGTGTGATGGAAGAGTGGTTAATAAATTTTAAAAATATTGTGATTTTAATAATCTCCTTCTTGATGGACTATCGATCTGCAGTATCTACATCAGACAACAAGTGATCCAATGCCAATTTGAAAAAAGCAAGGAGATAAATATACGAGCTTGTTAGACAAGAATGCTTTCGCAAATATCATAGAAGATGGTTAAACAGCTCAAAAGACATTTTCTATAGCATAACGAAAATTGGAAGAACAAGGAATACTGAAATTAATCCAGTTCACCTCTAAACGTTAGAGAATTGCATTTTTCATTAAATGGTTTGCTTATAATATTCCAAACAACGGATTTGGTTTAAATAATAAAAAATAGCTAGTACCACAAATTTTATTATACATACATACATGTCTAATCAAAAAAGAGGGAAAAACTTCTAAAACAGATTTTAATCAACTCCTTTTCAACTCAAAACTTAAATTTGCCCTGCTGCGGATTAGAATTACCATTACCCAATGCCAACTTCAAACCCAACATTGCCATCTTCTCCGCTTTCAGGTAATGCTCATCATCAAATTGACAAAGGAATTTCGGATAGCCATCTGCACTGATTTCTGTGAAATTCCATTGCGGTATATCGATAGTGAATGGTTTTGTGACGATACGTGAAACATGATCATGACTCGATGCAAAATCCGGAGCTGGTACGCTATCGGATACGATATTCACGCCATCGCTTTTGCCATTCAACACAAGATCAGTTAAATTTGGATTTAACGTTTTCGGGCAAAACAGCGTAGGAGTAGCAGTGTTGCCATTCATTTGTTTGAAATGTTGCTCCAAATAATTGCCATATGAAACGCCATTGAAACCATTTTCCAGCGAACTAATATCGACATTAGTGGTTTCCGGGAGTATAATAATGTCTGCGTGGTCATCGCGTGCAGGAGGTAAAGGATTTGTTGCCGATAAAGCAGTTGCAGCAGCAGTTGAGTTACTTAAATTTGTGTCCACAGCAGTGATAGTCCACTTCGGTGGTGCCGATGAAGTGGCATCTGTAGTGCCGGGCGTCTCAGCTGCGCATGATGGCGAAGTGTTGCCTACCTTTCTGGGACTATCATCGGGTGATGTGGCTGTTGTTGTTGTCGTCGTCGAGGGTGGAGAACTACTCCTTGTCGTCGTAACCGCTACCTCGGCGACAGCTAAATTGGGAAAGAACTCTCCATCGTTATCGGCTTCACTATCCGAAGCCTCCTCATTCCCAATGCCACCACTACACTTGAGCAAGGCCTTCGAAAGTTTCTTCTGCGCTGCGTTCGCATTGCGCCGTGGCGTTAAAGTTTTTATTTTGACCAAACACGAAGAACCGGCACCGAAGAGTACATCCGAATAGAGTGTACCCGGCCGACAGACAGATGTGGAATGGGTAGGACTAACGTAGGTGGCCTTTTCGGCGATCTTCACGGGTGTGTTGGGAAATTTCAGCCAAGTTGGTGAACGTTTACGTAACGATTTCGATTTCTTGCCCGTTGATGGTATGCCATTGTAACTTGATATTTGTTTTTCCGAACGCTTCCAACTACCCGATTTGACTTTGGTTGGTGGTTTGAGCGTAGCTCTCGATGTGCTGGGCAACTCCTTGGCCTTATTATGTTGGATGGAGTGGCTGGTGTACGAGCTGGTTGCTGCATCACAGTTTGAGCTGGTGGTGGGCCTTTCAACTGCTGGATCTTTGGCTCTTGTTTTTGGTAAGTCGGAAAGTGATTTTTTCGATTCGGTTTTCGATAACGAACGTTGTTTAAATTTACCCGTTTTCTTATTCAGCTTCGGTGATTTTGGCTGTTGGGTTGGCAGATGCGGGATCGGTTGTTGGAGTGCATCCTGAGGCGGCGCAGATGTGGGTGATGGCGGTTGTTGTTGCAGCTGCTGTTGTTGATTTAAATTACTTGCATTTTTGCTATAAAATAAAAAAATATGAAATCAATATCGAGTTGGAAATTCTCATATTGCCCTTGTTTGCCGATTACTTTGAATTCGCGGAGTATATAAAGCCTCTGACCATTGTGGTGAAAAACATTTGCTAATCATTAAATCTGAATTTTCTTATACTTCAATTAGCAATTATTTTTGAAAAAAACTTTTTTTTTTGGTATTTGAGAAATCAATTTATACGTCAGTATGACTTGACCTTTTCAAACACCCATCGTTGCCTGATGGCATGTTATGAACTGCGAGCGAAAGAAAGAAATCGGTTATCCCGTGAATAAGGCAAATTCATAATATGCAAGGCAAATTCATTATGGTAATGGCAGAGCGAATTCGGCAATATTCGCCTGGATTCGCTTTAAGTTTTTGTCCAGCAGAATGTCAAACTCAAAGTCAAATTTTTCTTTGTTTGACATTCACCTGTTATCTTCTGTACACGGCGATTTAAAAACGAGAAGAAGTCAGCTGTTCACGTACCATTACCATTTTAATGAATTTGCCTTGATTATATGCAAGGCAAATTCATTATGGTAATGGCACGGCGAATTCGGCAATATTCGCTTTAAATTTTCGTCCAGCAAAATGTCAAACTCAAAGTCAAATTTTTCTTTGTTTGACATTCTCCTGTATTCTTCTGTACACGGCGATCTAAAAACGAGAAGAAGAAGAAGTCAGCTGTTCACGTACCATTACCATATTAATGAATTTGCCTTGATTATATGGTAATGGCAGGGCGAATTCGGCAATATTCGCCTCGATTCGCTTTAAATTTTTGCCCATCAGAATGTCAAACTCAAAGTCAAATATTTCATTGTATGACATTCTCCTGTATTCGGCGAGTTAAAAACGAGAAGAAGAAGAAGACAGCTATTCACTTACCATTACCATATGAAGGAATTTGCCTTGCCCGTGAAGAACAAGTTTTTAGGTTCATTGGCTGCTGGGTCCCATGATCATCACTGCATATTCATATATGTACATATGTACACAGAAAAGGTCCTTCAGCATTTATCTACGGTCTTGGCTGTTGTAATCGAAGGAATAGACTTTTCACACAAATACATATCCCTTCCCACACATTCACAATAGTGAAAGTGAATTCACTTAGACGGCTGCTCCTATTGTAACCCAATTTCTTTATAACACCTTGCAGTAGTCTTGGGAATTTTTGTCAAAAAATTTACAAAATTTTTTTAAAACTTTAAAATTTATTTGAAAAAAATATACAAAAAATACATACTGACATACATACATACATACATATATATTTTTTAGCAAAAATGTTGGCAAGACTTATTCAACCTCGCGGCCTTTTAGGAGTAAATTTTGTGAGGTTTGTAGCTAATCGGCTTTGCAATCACAAACCATGTTAAGTATTTGAAGATAAAATGTATCTTTCGCTCCATCTGACCTTTCCTCGCACTCCATTGCAGCTCTTATGCAAAACGTTGTTTTAGCAATGAATACAGTCCATTTATACCCGGCGGTGGTTTAGACAAATTACAAGGCGGTTTCAACGAGGAAAGCTATTTCAAAATTAACGATTATAAATTACTGTTGAAAGTGCGTGAACAAGCCTTGTGTGAGGATGGTTACAATACGTCTTCGCTGAAGCGCGTCATAGACGCGGTGGATCGCGAAGTGGAAAGCCTGAAAGCGGCGCATCGTCTGCATGGCTTAATGAATAAGAATAAAATTTGCGCTGAGGAATTGTTCTTTTTGACTGAGGTGAGACAAAAATAAATTGCCATGAAGCTTAACCCAAACTTTCTCTTTATTCTACCCCTATTTAGGAGGCGGAAAACTTACGCCGTTTAGAAAGGAAAATGCGCTTGAAATTGGAAGAGAAAATGCAAAAAGAGCTAAACGCGGCGGAGTATGATGTAAAAAAATGGAAAAGTTAGCGAAAACGCGTTCAATGCCGGAGAGTAGGTGCATTCTTTTCGTTCTAAATTCTTGCAATTTTATGGAGTGAAAAAGTGAACAAAAAACATACGGTTTATATCTTGGTAAACAAAAATTGTGTACGAAAATTGGATTTTTTAAATTTGTTACGTTTTTTGGACATGTGTAGCATACGAAATGTAAAAAAATGGGAGAAATTTAAAAAATCGCAATTTCTCAAGTTCAAGTTTTTGTTGTACTTGAAGATCATCGTTGAAATCAAACATTTTTACAATCGCTTGTACAAACATTAATATATTTGTTAACACTATTATTGTAAATAAAGCAAATATAAAAAATGAAATTGTGAACTATTTTGGAAACATTGGCGGCGGGAATTACCTTTGCGAAAAATGGGTAGGTACCAAGCCTTCGGAGTACTATTGCCAAACTCTCAGCATTCCACGCATTTTAAGACCTTTTATTAGTATTTTTAGACAGCAAACATGAATTTACCGAGCTTAATTCGGTTTCGGGATTACGATATCAAAAATAGCACCAAACTAACATCTCCAATTCCGTCTGTCCGTCTGTGAGCACGATAACTCGCGCAAAAATTGAGATATTTTGATGAAATTTGAAATGTAAGTTGGTATCAAGACAGCAACGGATGGTATTGAAAATGGGCGAAATCGGACCATGACCACGCCCACCTCCCCTATATAGTAAAAATCGGAAATTTGGTATCTCAGTCACTAATAGAGCTAGAGTGATAAAATTTCACACATGTATTGAGCTCAGGCCCTTATGAAGAAATATGGTGAAATTTTGGAAAATGGGCGGTGCCACGCCCACTTATTATGGGGCAAACATTGAAAGTTTTATGAGTCATAACTCAGAAACCGTTGAAGATATATCGATGAAATTTGGTAGGCGTGATATATTTACTTAGGCAAATGTGTGGACGAAAAATTTCCAAAATCGGTTGACGACCACGCCCACTTTTTATATGGGTCTTATAAAGTGACCTAATAAAAACATTTTTAGCGATATCTCTGTCAAATATAAAGATATATCATTAAAATTTTATGGCAGGAGTCTAACTACGAACATAAGACTAAAACCGTAAAAATTTTGGAAAATGGGCGTGGCACCACCTCCTTTTAGAAGCAGGAATATACGAGATTTCTGAGCCCATAACTCGACAAATAATCGATATATTATGACGAAACCAGGTGTATACACTTTCACTACTTGTGGTAATACATGTTCAAAATTTTAGCAAAATCGGTTGACGACCACGCCCACTTTTATATATGGGAACTATAAAGGGGCCTAATAAAAACATTTTAAGCGATATCTTTGTCAAATATAAAGATAATTCATTGAAATTTTGTGGCATGAGTTCTACAATAGATCGGAACCAAAGAATAGAAAAATTTCGGAAAATGGGCGTGGCACCGCCTCTTTTCAGACAAAGGAATCAACGAGATTTCGGAGCCCATAACTCGACAAATAATTTAGATATTATGACGAAACTTGGTTTATACACTTTTATATCTTGTGTTAATAGACACGCAAAAATTTATTGAAATCGGTTTATGACCACGCCTACTTTTTAACAAAGATATTTCTGGAACACCCTTTGGGAATTTGTAACGTGACACCTTTGTAACTCATAAAGGGATGAAATTTTGCACAAAGAATAATATTCATAAGCTTAGTTGGATGACTGATAAAAATTTATTGCCCACTTTATGCAGCACTCGCTTTATATAAAGTACACCGTGATTCCATCAAATGCAAACAAACAATGAAAGCATACAGCTGAGTATCTAATGTTCGATTCCACTCGAACTTAGGCTTCCTTACTTGTTTTTTAATTTGTTTTGTTTTTTTTTTTTTTTTTCTTTATAGCAAAAGGAGCAATTGAAGAACTTGAAAACGAAAAGCGACGATGCAGTGAAGAATACAAATGCGGCTGGTCAACCGGCAAAACAGTAAAGTGTCAACGGAGAAAAATTTCGAAAAAATAAATATGTAAATATATTTGTATGTATGTGCATCTGTTTGGTTTGGCTTTTTGCCAATTTGGTGTGATGCGCCCAATTTAAATCGCTTTTTGTTGTTCAAGAAAATATGTAGTTTGAGCATTAGTGTGTGGTTTATTTTTTTTTTTTTTTGTATATTTTTTTCTTTGTATCAACGCAATTTGAAGCAATAAAGAGTTTTTAGAGACGTTATTAGTAAAAAAACAAGTAAGGAAGCCTAAGTTCGAGTGGAATCGAACATTAGATACTCAGCTGTATGCTTTCATTGTTTGTTTGCGTTTGTTCGATATAGGGTGTATTTTATATAAAGCGAGTGCCGCATAAAGTGGGCGTAGCCACGCCCATTTTCAACATTTTTATCAGTCATCCAACTAAGCATATGAATATTATTCTTTGTGCAAAATTTCATTCCTTTATGACTTCTAGTTACAAAGAAGTCTTGTTACAAATTCCCAAAGGGTGTTCCAGAAATATCTTTGTTAAAAAGTAGGCGTGGTCATAAACCGATTTCAATAAATTTTTGCGTGTCTATTAACACAAGTTATAAAAGTGTATAAACCAAGTTTCGTCATAATATCTCAATTATTTGTCGAGTTATGGGCTCCGAAATCTCGTTGATTCCTTTGTCTGAAAAGAGGCGGTGCCACGCCCATTTTCCGAAATTTTTCTATTCTTTGGTTCCGATCTATTGTAGAACTCATGCCACAAAATTTCAATGAATTATCTTTATATTTCACAAAGATATCGCTTAAAATGTTTTTATTAGGCCACTTTATGATACCCATATATAAAAGTGGGCGTGGTCGTCAACCGATTTCGCTAAAATTTTGAACATGTATTACTACAAGTAGTGAAAGTGTATAGACCAAGTTTCGTCATAATATATCGATTATTTGTCGAGTTATGGGCTCAGAAATCTCGTATATTCCTGCTTCTAAAAGGAGGCGGTGCCACGGCCATTTTCCAAAATTTTTGTATTTTTTGTTTTACGTCCATAGTTGGACATCTTCCATAAAATTTCAATGATATATCTTTATATTTGACAGAGATATCGCTTAAAATGCTTTTATTAGGTCACTTTATAATACCCATATATAAAAGTGGGCGTGGTCGTCAACCGATTTTGGCAATTTTTCGTCCAAACATTTGCCTAAGTAAGTATATCACGCCTACCAAATTTCATCGATATATCTTCAACGGTTTCTGAGTTATGACTCATAAAACTTTCAATGTTTGCCCCTTAATAAGTGGGCGTGGCACCGCCCATTTTCCAAAATTTCACCATATTTCTTCATAAGGGCCTGAGCTCAATACGTGTGTAAAATTTTATCACACTAGCTCTATTAGTGACTGAGATACAAAATTTCCGATTTTTACTATATAGGGGAAGTGGGCGTGGTCATGGTCCGATTTCGCCCATTTTCAATACCATCCGTTCCAGTCTTGATACCAACTTGCATTCCAAATTTCATCAAAATATTTCAATTTTTGCGCGAGTTATCGTGCGTACAGACAGACAGACGGACCGACGGACAGACGGACAGACGGACGGACATGGCTCAATCGATTTCTCTTTTCACCCTGATCATTTTGATATATATAAGTCTATATCTATCTCGATTATTTCATTCTGTTACAATCCACCGTTAGGAAATCAAAACTATAATACTCTGTGTACTAGTACAGCTGAGTATAACAAATAGTTATTACTTGCATCTGCATATGTATGGAGCTAATTGAATCAATTTCAAAATATCGCTTGTATTACGGTGGATGGCGACTTGATAGACTTCCAATCTTGTTTCTAAGTATGCGAAATTATGTCCAATAAAATCACCGTCTTCGTGAAATTGGTAAGGAACTCTCCGAACAGTTCAAGGTAAATTAATTCTCTTGAGCACAATTTCTTTATTATGAAATTTCGATTAGAAAATAATTCGATTTCTGATACTCGTATACGACACAGAAGCATAGACGATAGTAACGTTGATAACGATGAGATGGCAAAGTTCTTCCGAAAATTTATGGACCTGTGCAGGGATTCTGTAACCAATTTTCGCATTGATATCGTAAATTTGCGATCAGTTTTGCGATTATGCTATTCTGACGATTTTTCGGTCGCAGTGGTATCGAAAGAAATTTTTGTGTCGGTAGACTTTGAGATTGTCGGTGGCAAAATAAGTTACCGAATCCCTGTTGAACGCGGATATCGAAGAAAATTCAACGATAAGCTTAGCGAATATTAATCAGACTTCGGCATTGATAAGAGAATTAAAGTTCAGAGATTTAGACTCCGTTGTGCAAATTAATGACGATGCGCTGGGACATAAAGTATTGCTGTCGGCAACGGTGGCAGCAGCGGAATAAGGGGTCTCACTTGGCGGCAGTTAGCAGGTGAAAATCGCTTACAAAAAGGACGACCAGCCAATGGTTATTTTGGCTTATTATGACCCACAACAACTTCACTTTTACTCAGTTATGATTTTTTGTTATTCCTGGAACTATGTATATTGTATAGTTTATGACGTGATCACCTTTGATTTAGACGGTTAAGCGTCAAAGTAAAGTAAACAATAAAGCCTAAGTGCGCTTATTAATACTTTTACATTATTTAACATTTATTGTAGCAAAAAAAAATCAATTATTGACTTAATTTAAACAAAAAAAAAAATATTAATAAAGCACAATATTATAAGTAAGAATTAAGTAAATATGTGTACATATAATATACATACCTTGAATCAGGTACATCTGTGAACACATTCATACATAAAAACTTTGAACTAAGAATACTCACAAACATATTTAACTTATAAAAGTTGTGACCGCATCTTTTTTATATATCTAACAGGTAATTCGGGTAAATAAACGGAAACAATGAATAAAAGCGGACCAAATAAAAGCGCAAAAATTAGCCAATATATAAAAGTGAATATAAGAAATGGATCCATATGAAAGATGAGAATTTTTTAAATTTGGAAAGATTTTAATATTTTAATTGATATTTTTGAACAAATTAAATTACAAAAAAAAATTAATACTTTGCTTTCCGCGCGTTGTTTTAGCTGTAATGTTTGTCTTTACATAACTGATTCTGAATGCGTTAACTAATTACTATTTAGTATTAGAATTTTTTTCAACTTAAACTAATATCACTAGCGTATACTACTATGTAAATAATAATATAACACATGTACGTATAGATGTGTGTTTATAAAGAGCAGTCTAAAAATTAATATTATTTTTTTCTATTTACATAAATATGTAATATGTGTATGTACATATGTATGTAGATATGTACATATGTATAATCTAAAAGTACGTATGGATGTTTGCAATGACTGCATGTAAGTATGTATAAATCCAGGTCACTTTAGGTACAAAGTTTCATTGGAGTGTAAATATGTATGCCAATGTTCATGAACGCCACCTGAAAATAAATAAAAAAAAAATTAAATTAAAATTATCAAAATTAAGTATATAGTATATAAAAGAATTGTCTATATACACATGTGTATTTATTTATATAAATGTAATTTGTATGTAGTACACATTTACGCACGCAGTGTATGTACGTATAAAAATTTCAAAATTTGCACACACCCGCTTCTGTCTGGCTGCCGAATATGACTGCCAGACGGTGTGAGGCTTGAACAATTTTATAACCAACAACTAGAGGCTCATTTGCCGGACCTTCGTACTCATATGAACAACGAAATGTATTTTTTATTTGCATAAAAGTAAATATATGTATGTAGATACATACATATGTATGTACATATGTTGTATTTACAGTATATGCCACCAAATGTGGCACTACTTTGGCTGGAACTGGACGCTCTAACAAACATCTTTCGCCCATTTATGAAGCATCCTGCCGCTTTTGCTTACCTACTAAATGCAAGAATTTGCCGATTTTAATTAACTCAAGTTGTTTTTTTACTGAAGCATATTAAATCTTTTTAGACAAATTTTATAGCAGAAATTCTTTACGAGTGTTTACCGATCAATTAATTAATTAACTTGAATCGATTATAACGTTGCCTTGGTGGTTTTATTTCTTTGCCCATTGCTGTAGACTGCGGTAAAAATTAATTTATTACCATTTTTCTTAATTAGTTTTTTATGTCTATTTTTATTTATTTATCTTTTATTGTTGTCTTAACGCTACAAAAGCATTCGGTGCTAAGGCACAAAAACAGGAAATATAAAGTTAATTTTACCAACAACTGCCTACGCTCCATTTTATCTGTGGCTTAAAAGTGTACACAGCCATACCCACTTCGATACATACATATGTCTGTATGTATTTAAATTTTTGTTTTTATTTTACTTATTCTCTGAGTATAAGACAAGAAGTAGAAATCGCAAAAAAAACTAATCTTTAGTTAAGTTTTAAAAAATCGTATGTATGTACATATGTATGTATCTGCTTAATTGTACGTAAAGCATTTGGAGTGCTAAATTTAAAAGCAAAGCAATGTAAACACAAAGCAAGGCTTGTACTTAACTCGCAACGCCAACAAGATTACTGATCATAATTAATAACACTGGATCACAAAATGAAATTTTTTGTCTGTACTTTGGACGTGACCATCCTATCTATATGTAAAATCGGTCGCTGATTCCGAAAATCGGGCTCATTTTTAATTCTATGGGAAGGTTTTTGAGATATCGGCAATTTACCGTTATTTGGCCACTGGCTCCACTTAATCCTGTATACCTTTTTAACGCAGTGAGCTATCTTCCTTGGAGTGACACTCAACGAAAGAAAATTAAATTTCCTTTTCATCGCTGCTATAACATTTTTCTGTAACTCTTATAGTTTCTGAAATATTGACGATTCAATTTGAATTTTTTCGATTTTTTACGATTTTTTTAGAAAAAATTGAATTTGTCAGGCAATATCTTTTAAACCAATGTCTTCACCTTCGGTTTTACTCCTTTACATGAAGCTCCATTCTATTGGGAAAAATATAAGCTATCAACGAAGAAAATCCATGGTAAAATGGAAAAGTTATAGGCGATCAAGTAAATACATCCAACTCGCGCAATGCCTCTGCACGGGTATATTCTATGGATGTTATACCCGTAAATGGGCTTTTATCTACTGCGCTGCCAATGTGCTGCTACTGCAGATGTGTAGGTATTGATATAACATGCATAGAATATACCCGTGCAGAGGCATTGCGCGACTTGGATGTATTTACTTGATCGCCTATAACTTTTCTATTTTACCATGGATTTTCTTCGTTGATAGCTTATCTTTTTCCCAATAGAATGGAGCTTCACGTAAAGGAGTAAAACCGAAGGTGAAGACATTGGTTTAAAAGATATTGCCTGACAAAGTCAATTTTTTCTTCAAAAAATCGTAAAAAATCGAAAAAATTCAAATTGAATCGTCAATATTTCAGAAACTATAAGACTTACAGAAAAATGTTGTAGCAGGGATGAAAAGGAAATTTAATTTTCTTTCGTTGAGTGTCACTCCAAGGAAGATAGCTCACTGCGTTAAAGAGGTATACAGGATTAAGTGGAGCCATTGGCCAAATAACGGTAAATTGCCGATATCTCAAAAACCTTCCCATAGAATTAAAAATGAGCCCGATTTTCGGAATCAGCGACCGATTTTACATATAAATAGGATGGTCGCGTTCAGAGTATTTTTTGGCTGTAGAGCAGTGTAATTAATGACCGTATATACATAAATAAGCATATTTATGTAAATATGTACATATATGTGTATGTATGTATATATGTATGTATGTATGTATTCTAGGTTTACACCTCCATAATTTTAGCGCTACAGTGAGTCAGTGGTGCAATCAATGATGGTGATGTTTAAAGATTATTTTTGGTAATTGAAAATAATTTAAAATGTAAAATACAAAACAAAATTTTTTCACACAAAAAATACATATTAAAACAAGCCTGAGTTAATTTTTTTTTATTTTACTCATTTAAATTTTTTCGTGAAACTGGCTGTAAGAAGGTGTTTGAGAAGTTTGCTTTGCGTTGTGGTCCATATAAAATTTGCATAATAATATTTTTATAGGTATGTACATCATATCGAGCCCTAGCCGCAATTGTTTCTTACAATTAAGAAGAAGAAGAATAATGTTATAATACCTCTTCAAAACAAAGAGTCATATGTAAGTGGGTTAAAACACGTAAATTAGTGGTGTAATGCTAGAGACACACATCGTAGTATAGTAGAAATATTGCGATCTATACTACATATGTGTCACTCTCATATTGTAGTTTAATTGAAAATTTTCATAGTAAAGCCAAATCATAGTATTGATATTATAATATTTCTACCACATGTGTGTCTGAGGCATAAGACGCTTAAAATTTACGCTTATAGTATGTATAGATCATGCGATTCTGTTGGAAATAAAATGGTTTTAGAATTTTGAGCGCCCCTTATATGAGGCGACATCAATGTGTGCCAAGGCGTATGAGTAACCTCATTTAAACCGCTAAAGATGCAAATTTTCGGAATATAGACCCTCTTATTTATTATATCCTATCTTAACATCAAACTCGTACTTACACATTCGTGTTTCTGGCAGGAGACCGACGATATATACTTGAGGCAAACTAGAAGATTACCATTTTAAGGAGCTTAAACAGGAAAAGGTTTAGAACGGCCGAAACTCCGTCCATTGTTTAACATTTTAATAACAAAGTTTCAAATTACACCATTTTTAATACTTGAAACTCATAATTATGACATTGACATTAACTATTTAATTACATCATACACTCAAATCAGGGATTGCAAATAATCGTTACTTTTTAAATTTTGACTAAAAAAATCATACTGAAGAAGAAATGCTAAACGCGAAAGAAGTACACAGATGTAATCACCGTAACGCAGGCTATCTCTAGGTGCATTAACTTTTATTTTTTCGATTTTTATAAAAAAATTGATTTTTAATCATTATTTTCTGAGTTTTATTTTCTGCTCAGAAAATAAAAGTTATTTCTTGAGTTTTATTTTTCCCTCAGAAAATAAAAGTTATTTCTTGAGTTTAATTTTTCCCTCAGAAAATAAAAGTTATTTTTTGTGTTTTATTTTTCGATCAGAAAATAAAAGTTGTTTTCTGAGTTTTATCTTTTTGCTCAGAGAATAAAAGTTTCTTCAGTTTAATTTTAGCTGCAGCTGTCGATTTTGCCACATTAACACGTAGGTAAAGTTTATAAGTAAAAAAAATTAAAAATTTATTTATCTAATTTACCTATTTATATATCTACAATTGCAGCCAAAATTGAACTGAAAAGCTTTTATTCTCTGATCGAAAAATAAAACTCAAAAAATAACTTTTATTTTCTGATCGAAAAATAAAACTAGAAAAATAACTTTTATTTTCGGAGGGAAAAATAAAACTCAAGAAATAACTTTTATTTTCTGATCGAAAAATAAAACTCAAAAAATAACTTTTATTTTCTGATGGAAAAATAAAACTCAAAAAATAACTTTTATTTTCTGTCGGAGGGAAAAATAAAACTCAAGAAATAACTTTTATTTTCTGATCGAAAAATAAAACTCAAAAAATAACTTTTATTTTCTGATGGAAAAATAAAACTCAAAAAATAACTTTTATTTTCTAATCGAAAAATAAAACAAGAAAAATAACTTTTATTTTCGGAGGGAAAAATAAAACTCAAGAAATAACTTTTATTTTCTGATCGAAAAATAAAACTCAAAAAATAACTTTTATTTTCTGATCGAAAAATAAAACACAAAAAATAACTTTTATTTTCTGATGGAAAAATAAAACTCAAGAAATAACTTTTAATTTCTGATCGAAAAATAAAACTCAAAAAATAACTTTTATTTTCTGATGGAAACATAAAACTCAAGAAATAACTTTTATTTTCTGAGGGAAAAATAAAACTCAAGAAATAACTTTTATTTTCTGATCGAAAAATAAAACACAAAAAATAACTTTTATTTTCTGATGGAAAAATAAAACTCAAGAAATAACTTTTATTTTCTGAGGGAAAAATAAAAGTCAAGAAATAACTTTTATTTTGTGAGCAGAAAATAAAACTCAGCAAATAATGATTAAAAATCAACTTTTTGGATGTAACTCATAACCGTTACAGTCCCTGACTCAAATCGCTAATGCGTAAACATTACAACAACAAACTAATTACTAATTACAAATGAGTAAATAATTGAATATTCATGCACACAAAGCCATAAGTAAATTTAGAAGAAAAAAAAAACAAAAAACCGGATTGTTTTTAATGGAAATGCTTGTCATTCTCTTAATGTTTATATGTACGTACAGAATTAATCAATTTGTAACTCAAGGTGATGTTTCAATCCAAACTAGACAAAATTATATGCATACGTACATAGATACATATGTACATATAATACAATACAATTGCAAACTCGCAATTATGTACAAAATTGGATAATGTATGCACTTGACAATTACACAATATTGCGTTTGTTATTAACTTATGCCGACACCAGTACCATTGTGCAACGTATTTATGCTTTGAAAAAAAAAATTAATGTATTGCTAAGTGGCGTAAAAAAGGTAGACGCAAGTCGTCATTAGCTAAAACAAGGCTTTTATGCCCTTCATGAATCAAAAATAATTTTATTATTTGAACTTTACATTTATCGGAATGAAATATGTATGTACATAGTTTCTTCCTCAATACCATTTTTTTGGATATAACATTCTAAGGGTTAAAGCAATTTAAATGGAAACGTTATCATAAAGGGCAGCTCTAGACAAATCGTAACACTTTTCAAGGATGTATTCTAAACTTGTATCGTTTTTTTATAATTAACTCTCTTCAATAAATGATAAGTAGTACTTAGTACTTACTAAGTACCAAATCCAGTTCTGTACCGTATAAATCTGATAATTTGTATATATGTACATACTTACATACCTACATGCATGAGGTCTGCATCATATTTCCTGTCATGAAGGGTATGAACTCAAACATGAATGGCTTTTGATTGAATGCTGACATTCATACACATGAATATCAATTGAAACGCTTGCGGCAACTATGTAATAAGTACTTACATAAATAGTAACAAGAATTTCCGCAAATTGTTTAAAAAACTAGTTTTTCCCACATTTTTGATTTTATTCTTTTTTTTTAAATTTACTTGCATGACTTAAGCAAAAACCAAAAAAAAAAGCCCAAAAGCATTCTTAGCATTTTCCACTGTCCATTAGCACAAAATTGTTCACAACATTTTTAAATTATATAAATTAAATGCGCCACTTTACTTCTTGCAAATTACACTGAATGATATGTACATAAATATATAATTATATATATTTTTATTTGCTTGACCACACACAAGACGTTAATTGAATGTTACATAGGTATTTAACAAGATTTTTGTTGCAATAATTGAGCAAATTAGGCTTTCATTTGGATTTGATATATGTACATCATATATGTATGTATACATCTGTAAATATGTAAGCAATTATATACATTTGACGTTAATGAGTTTAAATTATTTGTTCTTATGGATTTTAGAGTAGAATTACTTAAAAAAGAAATATAATTATGTAGTTTTCGAAGTCATTTATGTATGTCAAGAACAAAATTCCGAGTTTTTTGGTTATTACGTTCTAAAAATTCGTTGGCCTCTGCCACCGTTCGAGGTTATTTGATGTTCTTTCTGTAATTATTAGATCGTATAATCAGCTTTACTTTCAGACAAGTTATATATGTATGTCTTTATATCTATACGTGAATAATCCAGTGAGTCCGAATGAAACCATTTTCGCAAGGTGTCATTTAGAACTCCAAATACACACGTTAACCCAAATTAAAGTAAACCGGTTTATAACACACATCTCTATAATAACATTGCAGATATCATTCAGTATTTTTTCTTCAGTTAAGGTGTTAACCTTTGTAACACATATGTACGTACTATATCACCTAAAATTAATACTTACATTATATAAAAATAACTATCGCTATCTTTCCGCTTAACGTCGTGATGTGTCTTCGATTCCACTGCATTCATATTTGGGCTCAAGTTCGCTTGGAGTCCACCACCAACACCCATATCATTCGGCATTGAGCGACCATTAAATAAATTCAAACCACCATTTCGCTGATTATTTGTTAAATTGCAATCCTTATTTTGTTCAGCGAAAAATGTTCTTACGTTCTCCATTATAAGCTCAATACTTAATTTATATATTTTTGTTGTTGTTTGTTAACTTTCCTTTCCTGAAATGGGAAACAATTAAATTTAATTGATTGTTTTAATGAACGTGCTTTGTTTTGTTTATGGTATTTCTTATGTATTTGTATGCCAAAAAAAAAGTTAATATAAGAATGAAAGGCGTGTACCTGTTATATATGTATGCATGTAGTACAATAATAAAAATTAAAATTTTCCCCTGCAAGTCCATTAGCAAATCTACCTCGACGGCCAATGAGATTTTTTCTCAAATCCTAAACAAATTGCAATAGTCATTTATGTAAAGCAGAGACCCAAAATAATCCAAATTTTCGCAAGAAATATATGTAAGTCATAGTTATACATAATGGAGAAATATGTGTTGGTCTCGGTAAAGTTAAATCCAACCCAGTCCTAAACTCAACTTAAATAAATCACGGATTACATTCGAACTGCTCCTAACTTTATCAGACAAAGAACAAGTACATTTTAAGAGAACCGATACTTGAACAATATGTCAGTGTCTTTTATTATGATTATTAGCCGTATTCGTTTGGGCAAGAGTTAGAGACTTGCGAAAAGAACAACCACTGGTATAAAAACAAGTGAAAATTATACGACCGTTCGTTAAAGTAAAGGAATTGGAAAAAAAGGTGTGTTTATTTGATGAAATTTCTTCAAATTTTTATCGATAGATATCTCCCCTATCTTCGAATCTAGCCAAGACTCAACCTAACACCGTTCGTTAAAGTACGGACAAAGAACGTATATTGTACAATTTGTCAATAGATGTCTCACCTATCTTCGAATTTAGCCAAGATTCAACGCAATACCGTTCGTTAGAAAATTTTTTCCAATTCCATACCAAAGAACGTATATTGTACAATACAAAATTTTTGTCAATAGATGTCTCCCCTATCTTCGAATTTAGCCAAGATTCAACGCAATACCGTTCGTTAGAAAATTTTTTCCAATTCCATACCAAAGAACGTATATTGTACAATTGGTATTGCGTTGAATCTTGGCTAAATTCGAAGATAGGGGAGACATCTATTGACAAAAATTTTAAACCATTTCACTTATTCACAATCGAAAAAATTGGCATAATCAGTAAAGATCAGTTTAATGAGTAGCTGGCATACTCTCTAAAGGTCTCTTAAAGTCTCTAACATTTTGTATGGAAACTGTCAGCCAAGAGAGCAAAATCCAGTATAGGCGGGGAGCGAAGTGCCCAAAAAAACACTCCTATTATTTACCGAAGAAAAATAAAACTCACAAGACAACGTCTGTGTCTGTTAAACAAAATGTCCACAAAGAAAAGATAAGATATCTACGTTTAGTTTAAAACAAAGGAAATCATTGCAATGCACTTGGATATACATATGTATGTACATATATTACATATACATATGTATGCATACCTAAATATAAATGAATCAAAGTCCACCGTCGGTGCATTTATAAATTATGATAGTAGGTACTTTTCGGAATCAGAAATATTCTGCTTAGTCATTTGACGCTCTGTTCTCTATATTAATTTAGAATGGATGGTCACCATAGCTACAGCTGAAATAATACGCAAAAGGTTTCGAAAAATGGAGCAGACATGTTTTATTAACAAATGTTAATGTTACTTTTAGAGTTATTTTTATGATAAGTTATAAAAGATAAAAATTTTCATAAGCGTACATTTTGAAATGTTTGTTTACTTATTAAATTTTGAAGTGATTATTTTCAGCTATTGATAGTAAAGTCAATATTTATGCAGTTGTGAGAAACATTAAAACGACGACAGAACTACATACATATGTATATTATCACCAAGCAAGTTGATCAAAACAAGTATAAATATTTCATTCAAGAAAGAGATTTGATTAGCAGGTGGAAAAGGAAATGTAAATTCGTAGTCGAGATAATCTAAACCTATTCGATTTTTTCTATTTGACATATTTGGATAAGATTAAATACTCGAAGGGGAACAAACACTGATCTGAAACGAGGGTTATTGAGCGAAGTTTGCAAGTAATATGTAAAGGTATTATCAACAACACTTTGATGGCAAGGTAGATTGCAAGACTGCAAAATATTATTTGTTCAATATTTTTTTCAGAAAATTTTAAATTTCTTGATTAATGATAATTAATTTATTGAGCGACAAATCATATTGGACCCAACTTCGGTATTCAGGTTACCTACATATGTACATATATGGATAACAATTATTTGGCTGTCTAAGCTGGAAAGCGTTTGGGAAGTCGCTAAAAGTTTTAAAGTTTCTAAAAATAATAGTTCTTCGCCGAATAATTTCTCCAGAATTAACCTGAGTATTATACAAAGAAGGCATAGACCACAGGAAACAAAAAAAAAAAAAAATATGTCGTCTTGAAATTTGCAACAAGCTTTACGTATTGTATATGTTTTTTTATATTTTGCTTATATTTATATTTTTAGCTCTTTTCTAGGGTTATTATTAAGGGAATAAGTTGCAGGTATAAAAGTTTTGCTTTATGGATATAGGTCTTTGAGAGTCCCGATTATTCAGCACCAAAAATGCTGGCAATATTCGTTCTTAAAGCCGGGTATCCACATCATCAGAAATTGCTCAAGAAAAAATTGGCATTTATTTCTTAAGTAATTTTGACGTTTCATTTTTTCTTGAAGCCGGTATCCACATCACAAGAAATGCTAAAACTCCATATAAAAAAACGCTCAAGAAATATTCAAGAAATTTTCTTGTGTCAAATTTTCTTTAGGCAGTATCCACTTCACAAGAAAATCTATTACAAATTTTGACGAAAACTGGCGTTGGCAACGGTGGTTTTGCCAAGAAATATAAGCTGGGCATCCACATCATAAGAAATTGCTCAAGAAAAAATTGGCATTTATTTCTTAAGTAATTTTGACGTTTGAATTTTTCTTCAAGAAATATATACAATCGTATATATTTCTTGGCAAAACCAGCGTTGCCAACCTCATTTTTCGTTAAAAATTGTAATAGATTTTCTTTTGAAGTGGATACTGCCTAAAGAAATTTTGACACAAGAAAATTTCTTGACCAATTCTTAAGCGTTTTTTTATATGGAGTTTTATCATTTCTTGTGATGTGGATACTAGGGATTCCAATTTTTTCGATTTTTTCAATCCCGGGATTTTCGAGATTGTTTTTTATAATCCCGGGATCCCGGGTTTGTCCCGGGATTTTTCCATTAATTATTTTCCGACATTTTCGGTTGAAAACAGTAAATATATTTTTCGAGGAACGCTACCACTTTAAAATATAAAGAAAATAATGGATTTTTATTGCCATTTTTTATTTAAAACAAAAATTATTTCATAAAAAAAATTAATTCATGCGTATTATTTAATAATACCTGGTTTTAGCATTTCTTGTGATGTGGATACCCGGCTTTAATCAAAAATTAATTTTACTCACAAGAGGGCATGCTAAAATCTTAACTCAATACAACCGTTATTTTCGGTCTTTGGTATCACATGCTAAATTTGACCTTTAAACACTTCAGACCACACTACAGTTAATGCTCTTGTATTTGCTTATTTCTTTTTTTTTGCTTAGAAATCAAAAAACAACATTACCAAAGGCGCAATCACCTCATGCATGCGTAAACAAACATTTAAAAATCATTATCCTTTTAATAAAAAAAAGAGGTAAGTAAGCAATCACTTCTTACAACGCAAAGTTAATTATCAGAACGTTTTTTTTATGTACTTGTTCCTTTACTTTGTCTTTCTGCTGATATGGCACTATTCTATTATTAGTTATTGTTTTTTTTTTTTCAAGTTGATTTTTATTTTTAAACTTAGCGACTCGACGTTTTTTTTACTTTGTGTTTTGTTTTTGCTTGTTTCTTGGATTTTCCTTTAGCAGATAATATTTTAATATTTATACAAATTTTTTTTCGATTTCTTATTTCCTTTTTATTTTGTGCGCTCGCTGACTTGATTCACCGCCGCAACTGTTCATATGCTCGGGCGCGTCTATGGCTTTTATAGTTGTCTGACTCAGTTGATTTGTTTGGCTGGTCACTCCCACAGTTTACGCTCCCAAAACAGTTTTTTTGCTGCGTTGTAGGTACTCTTTAAAGTTTAAACATTAATTTAAATATATGTATGTATTTGTTTGATAATGTACCTACCCTGTAAAAAAATTTGCGATGAATCCCGAAAGAGATTTGTCCCGGATTGATCTCTTTCGGGAACAATAGGTCCACAATTAGTCCCCGATTTTTCCCGTACGGGTATAAACAGGCACGACGAGAGGGGGGGGGCTAAGGGGGTCAATTGCCCCGGGCCCGGGAATCTCAAAATGATATCCAAGCTTTTTGCTTACAGAAACTAAACAAACAACACCTTTAATCACCTTTCGTAGATAGCAATCATTTTAAATTTCAACAAATTTTATAAATCTCTTAACGTGTCTGCGCTTAAATTTGAATTCATTTTCTGTTGCAAAAGAAAAATTCGGTATGATACAAATTCTTATCCAGCGATATATGTACGTGTATATATGTATGTAAACAGCGATACGCCGAAAACACACGAAGCTTGCGCAGCTAAAATTTGCGTTGGATTTTGACACTATAATAGATAATTTTGCAGCTGCTAAGGCCAAAAAGGCTCACTTGTGTTAATTAAAGTCTTTTTATATACCAATTACTACCAACAAATATTTGTATTCCAATTTAAAGAAATTTATTTCATACAAATAAAGCAATATGTATTTAAACAAAATTCATTCAGACCTATGGTCCCATGGACAATATTACTCAGTATGACCCATGGATTCAGAAACTGGATATGCCTTTTGAACAATACATTTGACCCACCCTGATATGTATAGGTATTTCTATGTAAACATATTTACTTGATCTGTATTAATGTATAGATAAATTAAAGTTCGTAACTATATATTCATTGAATTTTGATTTTGAGAATTTGTTCATTTAGTATGAGGGCCGTAGTTTTTTTGACCCCGGGCCCAGATTTTCTCTCGGCGGCCCTGGGTATAAATGTAGATTAATTGTATACGAATACTTCCCGAACGGGTATAAATGTAGATTAATCCTTTTCATCCCGAACGCGTATAAATATAGATTAATCCTTTTCATCCCGAACGGGTATGAATGTAGATTAATCGCTTTCATCGCAAACGGGTGCAAATCTAGATTGAGTAAATGTATAAATTTTACAAAAATATTCAATGTATCAAAAAAATTTTATAATAATAGGTAAAACTGAAAACCCTTTCTTTTAATAACAATGATGAATAATAATTTTAACAAAATGTTAACAAAAATATCCATTGATTGAATCAATTACTATTATACACTCAATACTGACTATTTAAAAAATTTTAATTTATTGAATAGTTTTTACAAAAATAAAACTTATTGTATAATCTTTATTTGAACATTTTTAATTTTTAAAGATTGTTATAAAAAATAGCCTTGGCTAACAAATATGAAAAATTCCTCACATATCTTTTACACTCGCATAATGCATTCTCATAACTTAAAATATTTGGAGAAAATACTTAATTTTTTTTTTAAATTTCACTACAAGATGAAAGCTAATCGAATAAACTTTCTTCTAATATATATAACAATTTATAATTTTTAGACATTTTCATAAAAAATAGCCTTGGCTTGCAACTTTGGATGAAAGCGATTGATCTACAATTGTACCCGTTCGGTATGAAAGCGATTGATCTACATTTGTACCCGTTCGGTATGAAAGCGATTGATCTACATTTGTACCCGTTCGGGATGAAAGCGATTAATCTACATTGGTACCCGTTCGGGTATACAAGTTGAACAATTAGTCTCTTCATAGGACATGCTCGAACAAATGCGATCAATTCGCTCCATATAAAGGGATGTAAAATTGTAGTAGTCGCATGCTCCCTTGCGATTGATCCCGGACACGCCCCGGATTAATCGCATTTTTTGCAGGGTATTTATTTTTTTATGATCGTTTGAGTCTCTTTTCCTATTACATTTTTCGATTTTTGTTTTGATCATATTTTTATTATTTCATGCAGAAAATTTGATATATCGCTACAAAACACAGCACATAATCTAACTATAGAGGTCCATGCAAGGGGAGTAGCTCTTCTTCGGCGAGTTTGTAGCTTATATCAAACTATCGTCTTTTGTTTTGATTTTGCATTCTTGCACGTGTTTTTCGTGGAAATAGCTTGTGTGTTCGGTTGTGTGTTTCTTTGTTCGGTTGTGTGTTCGCTGGCATTTCCCTTTCTTTTGACATTTTTGAAAATGGCCGTCTAACTGTAATCACCTATTCTCTTTCCCATTAGACGACCTGTATATAGATTGGTCTTGACACAGCATTGACACATTTGTGTTTTCCAAGATCATGCCCTGTAGGAAATTTCTGAAGCAGCAAATGTATGTTTAGGATTTGAATCAAAACATTTTCTACACTCGGTATGCATGTAAATATGTAAATCAAACCAACGAGGCGTGGATCGATACGAAAATGAAAATGATATTGAAAGAATTGACGATTGAGAAACATATTTTTGAATATAGATACGAGTATGTACCTCTGTGATAAGTTTAAAAATGTAAACAGAACGTCATTATGACGTCAATCGATAGATTCTCACCTGCTTTTTAGATGGTGACAAAATGTGGAGCGTATTATTATGATGCCAATTCAATCGATAATTTCCCCGATTTTGTTACAGAAACTTAATTCAGTGCTATTAATTTTTCGATCCCATTGGTCACACCCTTTTCTCAAGGTCACAGCCGTTGACAAACAACTTAATTTGTTATCCACTTACGTTATCGAAAGGAGAGTTTCCTACGGAGAAGAGTGAATATCGTGTATCCAAAACTCCCGATCACATATTCCTGCTGACACGATTTCTTTTGATTTTAACTAATTACACTAACACTATCAGTGAAATGTTAATGAAAAAGCAATAAGTAGACACTTCCCGAAACTAATAAATTTACATAAGTATGCATACCTATGTATATGAAATTACCTCTAAAAAACAAAGTAAAACTACATACATATGTATGTAAATAGGTACATTTATTAAAAAACACGGAGCCGGCATATTGAATGAGGTAAGTGATCTTCATTGTTGTTTGAACACCCGCTGTAAATTTACTCATACGGATGGGACTCTCTGTTTATATGCTCTCCCAGTGTTTTGTAAAATAAACTTTCGTATTTACATTTGCAGATATGTACATAATTTTTTGCAAACAAAACAATTAATGCATATAGCCTACACACTCTTATGTGCAAAAATGGACTTTGGCCTTTAACACTTTTGGGAAGTGCTTTGTTTATAAAAATAAAACTAAATAAACTTAATAGAGTAGAAAAAGTGTATTTCTTTTTTAATTTGTATTACAAAATGTAAATACGTAAATGGTGATTTACATACGACAGACATGAACCTATGCATACATGCATTTGATTAAATTGAATATAGGTATGTATACGAGTTAAGTATATATGGAAATCGCATTTTCCCAGCAAAAATCTGGTCATCGCTATTACCTGTCAGGCGTGATAGAAAGCCTTGCCATGGAACATCTGGCGTTCATCACTTCTTTCACGCATTGCCAGTAATGCAGAGTGGAATGAGCTTCCATTACCCATTCCACGTAATGCAAAGTAGAATGGAACGCGAAAAATGAACTGGAATAAATACCAGTGGAAATTTCCATCATGCCTTACATTTTTCGCCTTCTTTCTCTGCTTCCCTGTAAGGTATTCTTTATTTGATTCACTAGAATCCTTGCGGTATTGCGTGATTCATTCGTTCGGCGGTAATGCAGTGGGGAAATCCTTACCTCCAATGACAAGCCCATGCTAATGTCAGGCATTATGTCAACGAATGTGGAAGCGCTTGCCAGGGTTTTTCTGGATTACCCTCTTAATTCCACGGTCATCGAGTTTTTTGGTGGGTTGCTTAGTTTAATTTTTCAAGGTGAATAGGGCACTTATAGGTGAACTTCCGTTAAAGAACTACAAGCAAACACTTTGTTCAATATATTTTCCTCCTTCGGTTTCTGTCCAGAATGTTGATAACAGAGGTGAAGAGTTCTCACAACCTAATTGTACGCTGTGTTTTCTTTTAATCCAGTGGCATGACCCAAAGCATAATAATGCAAACTAGAGTACTGCCTACTGTCGAAACTCGACAGTTTTTCTAGATGCTCTTATGACGAAGGTGCAAATATAGTTTTTGTATAATTGTTTGGTGTTATTGTCACAGTTACTATTTTGTTGTTGTTCCTGTTGATGCTGCTCCTTTTGTTGCTGCTGTCACTGCTACTATTTTGTTGTTGTTGTTGGTGTTGTTGTCGTTACTCGTCTTCACAATTCTCCTACCAACTTCTTTCTTTCTATTTCTGCTCTTTTCTTTCCTCAATTTCTTTCCTACTTATTCTTACTTATCCTTCTTATTACATGACTTTGTTGTGTTTTTGTTGTAGTGCCTTTGCTAATTTTATGTTTCTTCTTTTTGAAACTACATACCACTTCCAACCAAACATGTTCACAATTGCATGGTAAGTTTGGTGAGCACGCACAAACCCACCTTTGCATGTGCATTGAACCAGCTCTGTTGTTTTCAAAAGCATGCAACAACTACAACACGGCAATTTTCCAACAAGGATTGTGGACGCATTTTCCAACTAATTTTAGTCAAAATTGGAGCAGTTCTCTTTGAGAGCAATACCTTTCTAATAGTGTTCTTAGTATTAAAATCGGTTCAGTAGTTTCGACGGAGAAGATGGAACAAAATTTATGTTAGCGTATTAATAATATAGATATTGTCCTACCCACCACTCTCAGAGTCTTTTAAGTTTTTTTTTTGCCGTTTTTCTGTATAATTTCAGTAAAATAACTAAGACCTTAAATGCTTCTTTCGAATCGCGGATAAGATTGCAGGAAGTACAACTGCATCAATATTGAGAAGGAGTGCTAGCTCAAATCGTCGTACCATACGAAAACTAACATCAGATTTTTTGTGGCTGACGAAAAGTAAAAAGTTCAAGTTTTGGCCGACGAAAAGTAATAAAATCGAGTTTTGGCTGACGAAAAGTAATAAAATCCACTTTTGGCTGACGAAAACTATCAATTTCGTTTAAACAACAACAATTTTAATGTAAAAACAGTATATAATTACTGATACTTTTCGTCAGCCAAAAGTCGATTTTATTACTTTTCGTCAGCCAAAACTCGATTTTATTACTTTTCGTCGGCCAAAAGTCAAATGTTCTACTTCGTACAGAATTTTTTTATTGATAGCTTTCGCCAGAAATTTTAAATATGTTAGTTTTCGTATGGTACGACGAAATATGAAAAGTTTAAAACGATAACCGTTGACAAAAAAGACCATGAACCAACTAAGTAACATAGTCGTAATTTGTAACGTGCATATTTCAAAGTTCATTTACATAAATTACGTTAAAACTACACATGTATTTACGCATATAAATATGTAGTTTTCTTGGAAGTAATGAGGCGCTAATCTCTGATATATTCATTCATACAATAATAATAATATGCACATATAATATTAATAATAATAGTAAAACATATTTTATAATATTGCCAGAACATGTATGTACATATGGACAATGTGCTGATAAATGGTGTCAAAAGTTTATCGGAACGCTATTCTGGATGGATGAAATGCATTCACCTTCGACTTTTTGCATTTTGTATATGTAATATTGAAATATATATGTATATAGTTATGTATATATACATATGTATGTGAGTAACATTTGTGCAATATGTACATATGTAGGTAGGCATATTATCACAAAATTTTCTAATCTAAATATATTAAATGCGCGTCTGTAATTAAAACCGTCTTCCATTCTTAATAGTCATCCCCAGAAGGCATGATTTCTCATCGAACAATCACTGTGACCTGTATGCGATGTGATTTGTACATTAACCTCAATCTTGTTTAAATCTGTCGAAAATTTTATATACATTTAGGGTATTATCTACATACATACGTTCCAAATATTATGTGTACAGCTGAGTATAAAAAATCCCAGTGCTATTCTAAGCATTTCAGTTCTATTTCTATTTGACTTCCCTCGTAACTAGCTAACGCTGTTTTTAATTGTTTTCTAATTTTTTTATTTTACGGCATATGCACAGATCAATATCGACAACAATGGTAATAATTAAAAATCGTTTTTAACCATTTTTTTATATTTTTGTTTATTTTTTTTATTGTAAATTATTTCGGTAGTCTCTTGTAGCTTTTAATATAGTTTCCTTTCTGCTCCAGCCGCGATGAATTGGCCACGTATTCTACGCATAAGCAATTTATTTTTAGTAATCACGGGCTTTCAACTACACACTTTCGATTCATTTACCGGACGTTTTCATCTGTCCCTGTGGGCTCTAGCGAATTTCGCCGTTGTAACACTTTTCTACGTTATTTGTGCTAACCAACATTTCACACAATCGACTTTACTTAAAGTTGTACACGATGCTTCACCATACTTTTGGCAACATATACGTTTTCATTTAATATTGGGTTTGACGATCTATATGCTTCGGTTATTTCAAATGCCTGCGATCGGCCGATCATGTAACCATATTACAAGCTTCAATTCAAAATTGTCTTCACGTAAATTCACTAAGGAGGAGGCATTCGCTTACTTTCTCCTCTTCTCCACCTTCATCATCTTATTGGGTTTTACCATTTATATTGCTTATGAAATGGAATTCAAATTACCACCTTGGGAAAACATTTTTATAGTTTTTGGTCTTTATATACCACATTGGGCTTTGGCTGGTGCTCTAAAATTATATACACTTAATTTATGGCTAATGCGTGAGGAATTGCAGCAAGTGAAAGCGGAATTGGAAAAACTTACGAAGGCATTATTTTCAACTAAGTTGACAAACGACGAAAGTAAGCTAGAATCGGAAGTCAATGCGGAAATAACGGTAATCGATGTGAAAACCTCCTTAGAGCAAATTCACCAGCGTTACGTCGATTTAGCTGCTTCGCTACGAATTGTAAGCGGCTCATTGGGCAAGGAACTCTTCCTGCTATTATTGTTGGTTAATACTTCATGTCTTCTAGCAGGCGTTTATACGCTAGTCTATTTTCGAACTAGTTGGCATATACTTTTTTCCAGGCCTTGGAAGCATATTTTTTATGCTATGAATATTGCCATTTATACACTTATCGTCTGGGATTACCTATGCTTGTGCGCAAGCTTGTGGCTTTTCAACAAAGTGGTGAGTGGATGGGAGAATTTGATTGAAAAATTGTGTAATTTTTTCTTTTTAATACATTATTTCTTCTTTTACTTTAAGAAATACGAAACACTTGGTATCATTCAAATTGCTTTGAAATCCAAGTGCTCCATTGAAAAGTGTGTTTATGTTGTGTTGAAGGACATCCGATTTGTGTTATCCCATGAGCTTCGGTTACGTTTGTGCAATATTGCTGATGTAAATGCTGTAAACTTGATAATGGTAAAAATTCACGACATGTACCAAAGAGGTAAAACTGTTGCTTTGCCCGGAATAAGACCTGGGCATCCTCAATTAGATTTTGTAATTGATTACACCTTCAATTACAATTACATGTAATCTTTACATCGATCTCTAAATTTTTTTAAAGTCTTTTTGTACTAAAACCCGTCATTGCAGCCCAAGAAGAATCGAAATTTCATAAAACTCAACTAAATGTTTTGAAGATGCTCTTTCTGATGGTAGACACCAATTTAGTCCATCTTTAAATTTCTTTAAATGCTTTTAATAGTAAAACCCGTCATTGCAGCCCAAAAAACAAGTTCGAGCTGAAGCAGTTGCATGAACTCAACTCGCGCTGGAGTTCAGTTTTTATCCATGAGGTCCAAGGCTCTTGCCTTAATCAGAAAGAGCATTTTCGAAACCTTTGACCACATTTTTATCAAATTTCGGCTATTTTTTGGCTGCAAAACAAAAATAAATAAAAAATGTAATTGATCTTGTATATATGTTCGGTCAATTAGTGTGAATATTGTTTATATAGTAATGCTAGGCTTTTTGACCATCGTTTTTTTGATGCAAATAAATATATACATATACTGCCCCTGAAGAAGCTAGGAAGTCTAGCGAAACGTCGGGTGGAATGATGAAATAATTTTTTTATATTTTTATTTGCATCAAAAAAACGATTGTCAAAAAGCCTAGCATTACTATATAAACAATGTAATTGATGTGATTTCATTACAATTACTTGTAATTGGAGATATTCAATTGCATTTGCAAGTAATTGTAAATGAAAAATTTCAATTACCAATTAATGTAATTTTAATTGGAAAAAAATGTAATTGAGGATGCCCGGATCTGCCGATCCCAACTGCAAGCAACCAAAATATTTGGCTACTGCCATCGACAGTCTTGCCTCTTTTGATGGTTTTCGATTTATGCATTAATTTCTACTAAATATCCTTCGATTTTTTCAGGTTCACATTATTATTGGTATAATCATTTGCATCATAGTCTTATATAATTATTTCAACGACCAGATTGTTTCTCTACTTGAGCAACTGGAGAGTATCGTTAACAATGAATAGCATAACGTTCATAATGTCCATCCATCCAGGTGCTCTCCCATCAGCATAAAATTCGCTTAACGCAGCTTTACTCTTACTGTTACGTTTCCGTAATTTTTTTTTATTTTTATTATTTTTTTTTTTTTTTCAATTATTAAATTGACTAGATGTCACTATTTAATTAAAAATCGGCTCAGATTTCCATCTGCCTATCAAAAATGCCGGCTTTACATTAAGGAACCACGGTCCGAGAAAAATGACTTTGAGGGGGGTAGAGGGGCTCACACAGATCTCAAAATTAATATCAAAACTTGCCGGGGGTTTATAGTTCACGAGATATTGTTTGATATTTTGTTGGTAGTTGGATGGGTTCATAGATATTACCCCAGAAAGAGAATTATGCCGGATGAGGGATATTTTTTAAAGTGCAAAAAGGTGTTCTACACACATACATACATATATACTTATACATGCATATGGCCGTGTAAATCTTACAACTTTTAAACATCTGCTGTCGACGGAATAGGAGGACCTCCTCTACAACCCCCAATAACTCTTTTTTTCAAGGCATGGTAGCATATTGGAAAATTTTCCCAAAAAATCCGAATTTGTATCTAAATCAAGCAGTACCTATTAAAGTGTTATAGTTTTTGGCAAAATGGCGATAATCATTTTTTTATTGTGGCTGTTCTCCACGGTATATATATTGCGACGGTAATGCCAGTAGGCGGAAATGTCAAATATTGCTTACGTCACAGGACCAATAAAGCCGCGAACAACCAAACAAACAGCTGTGCCAATTGCAAAAGGAAATGACGTATGAGGACCTGATACTTTTTTCTAAAACCGAAAGAAATATGGCGGCCAGCGAACTGACATGACCTTTTAACCCTAATCCTCTAAAGTGAGCCTCTCAGTCTCACTTTAAAGTTTAAAAGCGGATTATTCCTAAACCAAAAAAGCTTTTTGCCTGATATTTTGGGTATTCCTCCTTTATGTTCATAAATTATAAAATAATTTCGATCTTTGGGCTATTTATTTATTTTAACCAATTTTTTTGCAATCGTATAAAATTGTTACGAAAAACCGAAAGTGAGCCTCAAAGACTCACCTTAAGTATCTTTATAGTAATAAGCTTACATTTCTAGAATTCAACTAAATTTTGAATCCGTTGTTTACAAGGTTTATCCAGTGAGGTTTTTACATTGTGAACTCACCACACTTCCCCCGGATTTTGGTGAATTCGTCGTATTTCACCATAGATCTTTAGATCATATGCAAGAATTATCTATATATTACTATATAAGCTGATTGGAATTGTGTATGTATACTAAAAAGTGTGAATGTCAGACAAAACGAATTGGGAAAAATTTTACATTGAAATTCATTTCTCTCCTCTTTCACATTGACATTTTTAAAGAAGAAACAAGATAAAGCAAACGCAAGTAACTTAACCTGTATTGGATAAGCCTTGATCATATGATGTCATAAAATTATGGAGAACGGTAAAGTCAGCAATTTCAAAAGCATTAAAATCTTATAATTTTCTGTTTACTGAGATTCTAAATTACGGAAAAAATGCGTTCAGATAGAGAAACGAACGATGAGCTGCTTTTATGCGTAAGTATTTCCACCACGAACGTCGCGTTTTAAAAATTTGGAATTTGGTTGCGGAAAATATATATTAGGGGCGATCATATGAAAAAATTATTCATATTCATTTGATTCGTAGTTTTTCTCATTGTGTGCACAAAAACAAATTTACAACAGATGTAATAAAACCATTTGTTATGAACATTCAACAACTGCAAAAATGTGTGAAAATTGCAGTTCATTAATATGCCCTATTTTATGAAATTACTTTTTTATCTTTATATACTAAAAAAAATTGTCATAAACCGTTATAAGAATGTATAAAAATGCTTCTGCATTCATTACTGCATAAATAAAAGTAAAAAACAAATACCAAAATAATGTGTTTCAAAATTTCCCCATAGGTGAGCCTCAGAGTCTCACTTTCGGTTTTACGTAACTTTTCAAAATTCGGTGATTAGGGTTAATTGGATCATGGCTGTTCTCCATATAAAAAACGTGTCTACCGTTTGATTGAATTCGTTGCGTTTGAACAGGATAATACAAAAATCAAGTGGCAGCGCCACTACCAGGATCCACCTATACAGGTCGGCTCTTCAGATCAGCTGACTTCTTCTTCAACAGCTATCCAATTTCTCTGCTTCTGCATATTCTATACATACATTCGTGTTTACTATTGGTCAAATTCTTCGTTCTCTGAGTTTCTCCATCTTTCGTGAGCTGAATGTCAAATTATTTCGTTCTCCTTTCAGTTTTGACATTCCGTTTGACATTCAGCTCACGGGATGTTTGTGTGTATGTATCATGGACCGACCTGGTAATTGGATCATGGCCACAACCCGCTGCTTGACAGCACTGTTAAATGTCAAAATGCAGTTGTCAAAATCAGCGGAGACGCCAAATAAAAAGCAAGCGATTTATTTTCATACACCGGCAAAATTGTGAAAAAATAGGTAATTGTGGAAAGAGTTTGTATTATTTATTAATCAAACATGAGTGCTGGGAACATGCTATATGGAGGAGATGAAATCGGCGCGCTTGTCTTTGACCCCGGCCATCATTCGCTGCGCGTTGGCTACGCACAAGAGGATACACCAAAAGCGGAGATTCCCTCTGTTGTGGGAGTTGCACCGTCTGCGCCCGATACAAATATGGACATGGAAACGAAGACGGATAATAATATAACACAGAATAGTAAGTTTGACTATTAGGGTTATTTATAAATAATAATGAAAACAAATTTATTTAATTTTAATGTATTCCCTCGCAGATGCCGACACACGCAAATATTATGTGGACACAACCTATGTGAACGTACCACGCACCAATATGGAAATACAAACATACATGAAGGATGGCATGATCGATAATTGGGATCTATTTGAAAAGGTTATCGACTACACCTACGCCAAAGTAATACAATCCGAACCCGAATACCATCCTGTTCTATTCTCGGAAGCATCTTGGAATGTGCGCAATAATCGTGAAAAATTAACCGAACTAATGTTTGAAAAATATAATGTACCCGCATTCTATTTGGTTAAGAACGCTGTATTGGCTGCATTCTCCAGCGGACGGGCCACAGCATTAGTGGTGGACAGTGGCGCTACACACACCTCCGCCGTTCCGGTGCATGAGGGCTATGTACTGTCACAGGCTGTGGTGAAATCGCCACTCGGCGGCGATTATCTATCGATGCAATGTCGCCAACATTTGGAGAAACAAGGTATAGATCTATCGCCCGCATACAGGATCGCCTCCAAAGATGTAGTCAAGGAGCGGGATAATGCACGCTTCACATTACGCAAACTGCCCGAAAATCTTACACAGTCATGGCAGAACTACATGCTCAAATCACTGCTGCAAGATTTTCAAATGAATATACTGCAAGTTTTAGAGAATCCCTATGACGAGCGAGTTGCCGCAACAATACCCAGCGTGCACTATGAATTCCCCAATGGTTATCATCAGGAATTCGGTTCAGAGCGTTTCAAATTGGCTGAAAGTTTATTTGATCACGCCATGCTCGGCGCCGGCCAGCTCGCATCCACGAGTGTGGGAATGTGCGATGCCGATGTGCGGCTATCATTGTTTGGTTCGGTTGTAGTCACTGGTGGCAATACGCTGTTGCAAGGTTTTCCGGAACGTTTGAATCGCGATTTGCAGCTGCGCGCCCCCTCCAATACGCGTTTGAAAATGATTTCCGCTAATGGTAGTGTGGAGCGACGTTTCGGTGCTTGGATTGGCGGTTCCATTTTGGCCAGCATCGGCACATTCCAGCAAATGTGGATCTCATCGCAAGAGTATGAGGAGTCGGGCAAGGGGCAGGTGGAGCGAAAATGCCCTTAAGCTGGCGAATGGAGTATACATATAATGAATTGGAAAATTATGTTAACATATAAGAACTAATAAATGTCCCTACTATATACATACATATTTACAAGTACATAACTGCTGTAGCGAAGCATTAGAACTCTAATATTTGTAAATCGTAAGCGCTTTGCTGTCCATCAGTGCAGGTTTCAATATGTTTTGTGGTAAGATCAATATTATCGGGTTTGAGTGCCCAAATTTTACAGCGCTAGTGGACCTTATGGACATATGACTATTACAATTTTTATAATAAAAAAGTTCGTTAATTATGACGGCACATGCTATTTTTTTTAGTAAGAAATCTTCCATTAAACAAAATAAACTCTAAATTCGTTTCGGTACAAGACATTTAGGATTATTAATCTATGTACATACATACATACATACATATAATGTAAATCAAAGGACATTTAATTTCAATATTTCTTTTCATCTACTGTTTGTTCTCTTAATGGTTGTTCTAATACTGTAACTCCGGTTACGGTTTGTTTATCCTCGTGTGGTTGTTGTTGCTCATGAGTTGTCTTTGGTTTTTTACTATGTGTTGCTTCTTCTTCTTCGCCTTGCTGATCTTCACTGGTGGCCGGTGGTTGTTGCCTTTCTAAATCAAACATTATCCAAACTGCATGAACTTTGGGTACTGGTATCCTAATATTTTCTAAATTCGCGGAATGATTTGTGCTGTACAATATTTTACGTAATAGTGACTGGGCAGTTACTTGATTGGCTAAAAGTAAAAAACGTCACATTGCACCGTTCATGGTATTTTTGCAAACGCATTCCTGTAGGGAAGAAACAAGGAGCAACATTTTTAATTGAAGCGCTAATCTATTTATGCACAAATGCATGTGATAAATACCTTTGCATCCAAAATATCATCTGTCCAATCCTCACTCGCTATATTTTGCACCGCCTTCATCAATATATGCTTCACTTTGACCACATTTTCTGCGAAAGTCTTCAATACATCCTGCACATTGACACTTTCACAACCTACGCGCCAACAATCGTAGTCAGTTGCCATTGCAACAGAGCCATATAACAGGCCAGCCTCCTTGGCCAACACCACCTCAGGGCAAGTGGTCATATTGATGAGATCGCCACCCCATTGACGAAACATCATACTCTCGGAACGCGATGAGAATCTGGGACCCTCTATTGTTACTATCGTAGCCCGTTCATGTATACTCAAATCCAGCTCTTTGGCGCTGGCCACAAGCATTGCTCGAACACGTTCATTGAATGCCGGAAACATGGTTAAGTGACAAACTCCACGGGGGCTATTTGGTCCGCCATCGTAAAAAGTTTGCATGCGTTTGGTGGTGCGGTCAATGAAGTCATTCGGTACAACCAAATCACCGGGACGTATTTCTTCACGCAGCGAACCACACGCGGTGGATACAATTAAATGCGTGCAACCCACCTGACGCATGGCCCAAATGTTGGCTCGATAATTTACATTAGTTGGCATGATGTCGTGCTTGCGACCATGGCGGGCGAGCAGAACGCATGGCACCCCACCTATTTCACCTTCTATTAGGGCATCGGACGGTGTGCCGAATGGAGTGCTGAGCTCCGTTTCTTTGCGATGTTCCAAGATATCGGGATCATCTAGACCGCTGCCTCCAATAATACCAATCTGTGTGAGATAGCAATTTTTTTTAGTCTTATCGACAAAGTGAAGGCATATGTATGTACATTAGAACCGGTGTGAGGCGTTAGACAAACTTACCTTCACGGGAATGGAATCCAAGCTGGTGGTAGTGCAATCAATTTTAAACATTTTGCTTTATTTCCGATTCTGATACTAATAAACACTGTTTTAAAAAAGGTATTTGTATTTTTTAGCTCTTACATTTGGGCCTTTAGCGGAAATAGCGGCAAGGTCAATTTAGTAAAATATATGTAAACTGATAAGCAAGTTGCAGATGACAGCAACACACGAATACACATATGTCAGGAATGAACACTTTCAGAGAGGTAGAACCAAAAACACAATTCATTGTTGATGTTCATTTGAAGTTTGACAGTCGCTGAGTTAAATTTCAATGAAGGAGTCACTTTAATCCATCAAACTGTCAATACCTATCGCGATCCAGTATCGTGATATGGATTGATAGCGTAACAGCCCTCTGTAGTGAGTTAGAGCCTATACACACTTGCGACTCAATCGATTTAGTCGAATGTTGATTTGCATGGGAATGTATGGAAGCATTCACACTACATTCAATTAGTTGTACAACTGAAACAGTTGGATTTGCAGCCCAATTTCATTCCAACTGAAACAGTTGTACAACTGCTTGATCAGCAAGGCGCCCTTCTACGTATTCACACTTGAGACAATTTAGTCGAACGACTACAACAACAACAGTGATATTCGTAGTGGAAAGAGTTGCCATGCTGACAGCACTACTTTTATTTCCCTTTTGGTAAATTGTAGAGATTGAATATTTCAATTAATATTTTCAAAATGTTTAAAAACAAAAGGTTCGTTTCTTATTAACTACACCATTTCCAGATGGATTTTAGAAAGCGTTAACTGGATTTTAGAAAGGGGAAATTGGATTTTAGAAATGTCAATTGGATTTTAGAAAGGGGAAATTGGATTTTAGAAATGTCAATTGGATTTTAGAAAGCGTTAAAATGATTTTAGAAAACAAAATTGGATTTTTGAAAGCGTGAATTGGATTTCAGAATGTGCGTTTAAAATAAATTTTACACAGAATTTTTCGAATAGAAATTCTTTATTGCGTATGAAAGTATAAATTAATAATTATATAAATTTTCGAAAGTCCAATTTAAAGTTTCTAAAGTCCAATTTCCCTTTTCTAAAATCAAATCTACATTTCTAAAATCCAATTTTCCCTTTCTAAAATCCATTTGGCTATTTTAAAATCTAATTTCCCCTTTCTAAAATCCAATTGACATTTCTAAAATCTAATTTCCCCTTTCTAAAATCCAATTGACATTTCTAAAATCCAATTTCCCCTTTCTAAAATCCAATTGACATTTCTAAGATCCAATTTCCCCTTTCTAAAATCCAGTTGACGCTTTCTAAAATCCATCTGGAAATGGTGTAGTTATAGACAAGAATTATCTAACTAAGGATATTTACTTCCGTTTTCATATGTTTCTTGATATTGTTGTTCTCTTCAAATGTCATTAATTGCATTTTAAAATAGAAATAATGAAAATGAAATTTCATGAAAATTATTAATGGCTGATTTTTACTATTTTCTGTTCGTTTCGCCTTTATGAGCGTAATTCCTTCCGTTTTTCTCTTTTCATTTACTTGACAGCTAGTTGCTAGTTTAATAAGAAACAAAGCCAAACAATGTATGCACTTTTTGTTTATTTTATTGTTTTTTATTTATTAATCAAGTTGACAGCTGACAAGAAGGTGCTTTCATGTAAGAATGCAGATAAACTTTAACAATTTAATACTTCATCACTTTATATGAAGACCACTAATGTAAAATTTGCTGAGTAAAATGTGAACATTGGCAACACTATGTCATTGTCAATCGCACGACTATTTAGTCTCAAGTGTGAATAGCTGCCACCGATTCGACTAAATAGTTGGAGTAGTGTGAATACAACAGTCCAATTCGACCAAATCGATTGAGTCGCAAGTGTGTATAGGCTCTTACTGTAAGAAATCGAGTGGATTTGTCTATTTTGATGACGTCACGTCGATTCTATCAAAACTTCTCCATTGATCGATAGCGAGTATCTATAAGCATTAACCGATACAATTTGGAACAGTGATGGAAATGGAACGCCAATCGAGAACTTAAACGCCAAAATAAATGTAAACAACAAATAAATTGCAAAATAGCAAAAAATGCAAATAAATTAAAATATTAAAATTCAGTGAGTATGAGTATATTAGTTTTGACATTCGCCATACAAGAGGACAGGAGAAATCTTTTGAGAGTAAAAAGACGCTCCTTAAGAGACTCTACAAATCCTTTAATTATATATTAAATAAATTTAAATATATATTTATTAATATAAACCATATATATACCTAAATAATTTGTTTTAATTAAAATATACTTACATTCTGGCTGAATTCGGCTGTTTTGTCCATTTTTTCGACCGGTGAAAGCTTTCTCACCGTTTACAAAGTTGGCGAGTATATTGATAGATAATAATAATATATAATATATATATTTTGCTTACAGAAACACCTTTAATCGATCATTCCTACTGAATTGGAATAGAACATATCAGCTTATTTGTCAGTTCTATCGATCCATTCGACTCATTTTCATACAGAAACGAATGCATCGAGAATGACGTCATGATGACGTCAAATCGACTATTTAAGTAGAGAACATTGATCGATATGAGTTACATAACTCACTACTGATAGTTTATAGTGCACGATCAATATATATCGCGATCCATGGGTTTCATCAATATAAATTGACCATGTTACCTTTGCCTTAAGTTCTAATAATTAATTTCTTATGTACGGAAACAGACCAATTTGTTGATTGACTCGCTTGTCAATCATTGGCTTATGACCATGCTTATGACAGAAAAACAAAATCCGTTAACGCCGAAACTCCACAAAACAAAAATTATGTTAATTTTGTCTACCAGAATCATGTCTAAAATCCATGTTTGCATATGCGTGGGCACTTCATTATGTTAGACATAATTTGCAAAATGGCGCCGAATTGGCATGCCGTGTACGCAGAAGCACTTAGAAAGTTAAAAAAAATTGTTTAAAATTGGCGATGATGCTCGCAAACTGTATATATGCACTTAATGTTCTTTTTATTTATTTTTTAAGCCCAAACACTCAAGCCAAATGGACGCCGTGCGAAATTTCACGTTCAATGTGGAGATGTTGCCACTGTGAATTTTTCGTTGAAATGAAAAATTAGCTGTCAAATCACCAAACTGACAGCTCATGTTAAGGCAATCTTGTTAAAGCAATTGCCTTGGCATCTCTGTTATACCAGAAGACAGAGGCGGTCTCCATTTGAAATCTATGTTATAATGGTGCTTGTGATGACAGAATTTTGTTTTGAGGAGACGCCGGGTAACTTTTTGACGGCCATAAAAGCAAACCACAACAACAAGGTCGCAATCGTTTTTATTCGAATTCTCGCAACGGGATTTTACAATTATTAACAAAAAAAGTATTACATTTTTTAAATTTATTTTCATTTTTGGTGTATTTTAAACAGCTTTTGTAAGTATATAGTGCTGATAGAACACTATTCTTTTAGAATCTAAGCGTCAAATAAAAGTTCCGTTATTTTATAGCAAAATGCGTTGCTCTGTATATAATTGCGCCAGCCGGGAAGGTCAAGAATGGGATCCATTTTTTCTTTTTCCCCGGGGTAGAATACTGCAAAAGCAATGGTTGGAATTTTGTGGACGGCGTCCAAATGAAATAAATGTTAGGTCAGCTAAGGTGTGTGCAAAGCATTTTAAGCCGGAGCAATTTGTACTGAATTGGAAGGGTCGAATAAGTATGTATATTTGTATCCATATTCAATTTCTTGACAAAAATGCTTTTTGCTTACAAACATCCCTATTTTTCAGCTGGTCTTAAAGCAAGGGTTGTGCCCTGCATCTATAATGCTAATCAAACTTTAATGCCAAATATGCAAGTCGGAGTGCAGCCACCGGCACCTACATCGAATGAACTGTTTGCTATGTATGGTCCAATGGCAATGAATTTCATGCGCGCCATGCATGCAAGTAATGGGGGTTATTGGCACAAAGACACGTATAATTTATGCGTAATGCACAATAACACTTTTCGCTATGTTTGTGAATATTGCAAACAACTAATTTGCGACATTTGCCTGAGGCAATTACATTCGAAGCACGCGTACATGCCAATCAAAGATTTTGTAGCGAAATCGAAAAATGTGTTACAAGTGCTTTTGGAAAGCAGTAGGTTAGGAATAACGCTACTGGAAAAAAGCGTTAATAATGAATTCGGCTATACGCATATAATCGATGAAAACCTGAACGACCTAACATATAATATACGTTCGCTATTTAGACCACTCATTACAGCATTGGAGGAGCGGGAACGGTTTTTGTTGGATTTGGTCCAACGGCTTCATCAACATCGGATGAATACGCTTTATGAGCAGATGACAGCCATAAAAGCAGCATATTTTAGTCTCATAGATACAGCTCAGATGTTACATAAAATTATGCAAAATTATTACAGCATGAATGAAATAACAATCGCGTCAAGAATTATTCAAGGGCAGCAAAGAATCGACGAATCGGCGCAAACATATCGTAATAATCAACCGCAGGAGGAGCTTTATAAGTTTTTTGCACCACAATTCCCCAACAATCTTTGGCAGTCCATACAACAAATAGGTTCAGTGCAGCTGGTTGGTAATGAAGGAACCGGAGCAAATCAAAACCAACCGTCACAAGCGTCAGATATATTTTCGCTATTATTTGAAAAATCGCAAAAGCGGCGAACACGAGAGATGGATACTGACGTCGGCGATGGCGGCGACGCTGAATTAGTGTTTGACAATTCTGCAAAAAAATCCAGAACTGAAACGACATCCACTGCTCGCACTGTTGCTACTGTTTCTACTATTGCTACTGCTCCTACTGTTTCTACTGTTGCTACTGTTTCTACTGCTCCTACTGTTGCTATTGCTCCTATTGTTGCTACAGCTTCAACTGTTGCCATTGCTGCTGCTGCTGGTACTGTTAATCGAGGTATTGGACAAGCTGTTTCTGGCTGGATGGAGAGGGTAAAAGCACTACGTTGCGATATACCCACATTAGCTTTTGCCACTAAAGGCACATCTGGTGATGGTTACCTCAACCGTCCCTGGGGTATTTGTGTCAACAAATCGGGACATATATTCGTAACAGATCGGCGTATGAATAATGTGCAAGTCTTTGCTGGCACGGATGGCCGTTTCCTATACAGTTTCGGCGCCAAGGGTAGCGCTAATGGTGAATTTGATTCACCTGTTGGCATATGCACAGACAAAAGTGGGCGCGTCATGGTTGCTGATAAGAATAATCATCGCATACAAGTTTTTTCATCGGGTGGTAAATTTTTACTCACCTTTGGTGGTTTGGGCTCCGGCAATGGGCAGTTAAAGTTTCCATTTGATGTTGCGGTAAATACACAGTTGCAAATAGCTGTGGCCGATGTTGCAAATAATCGCATACAACTTTTTGAGCATAACGGACGGTTTTTGAAGCAAATTGATTTGGGTGTTTGTAGTGCGACTGGGTTGCAAGTAACACCACGTGGTATATGCTATACACCAACTGGAAGAATAATCGTAACAGATTATTCAAATCACTGCTTACATCTGATTGATCTAGAGAATTGTAAAGTAAGTTTAACTGACATGAATTTGAAATTTAAATTAATAATTCGCGTCTTTTCCTTTTTTTCAGATCGTTAAAACTAGGGGAAGTCAAGGGTCGGGATTATTGCAATTTAATTGTCCCTCTGGCATTTGTTGTGATGATGAAGGCACAATCATTGTTGCCGATGCACACAATCAAAGAATCAAAGTATTTAGTTCCACTTTGGAGGAACAATGGAGCGTAAGTTTTAGTGTAAAATAAAATATTTCTATGTACAATTTTAACAACGAAATTTTCTTCCTACAGCTTGATGTACGTCCCTCGGTGAATTGCTTGAAAATGTCCTACTTCAACGAAACTGATCGCACTTGCGATGTTGCATTAACCAGGGAAGGTCGCATCGTGTTTGTCACGGAACTATTACCCGCCAAAGAAGCGGAAGCAAAGGATAAAAGATTTGTACATATTTATTAAGCGAACGGTTTTCGTGGGTACCTGTATGGATGGTAGTTTAAATACACATGAGTGTATGAAGTAATGTGTCGAATATTGCAATTAATTGCATTACATACATATTTAAATATTTAACGCGAGCACTTTCAGTTATTTATGAATCTAATTTTAAATTCTTTTAAGTAACATACAATTCGTTTTCTCAGCTTTACGTGGCGTGGCTATGTACATATATCGTATTTATACAGCTTTCATATGCTGCTTGTTTTAAGAAGTAAAATTCACTATTAATTTTTCAGTAAATTTTATAAAATATGCATAAAATTTGCATAAAATACTTAAAATAAAGCAAACGTATTTAATAAAAAAAAATACTTTGAATTTATTAAGCGACAAAAATGTGTATTAGAAAATAGAATGCGGATTATTTTTTTCTTTTAAATCTTATACATAGAAAAATTATAGTCTTATGCTTATGACTAAATATTTTCCCTTTGCATGCGCCTATTTCGTACACTTGAAAATTCTAACAAAATGATCTTCACCACAACTAGCCAACAGAAAACAATCGGCAATGGAAGCGCTACTATCAGCCATTGGACGAAACTGCAAGCGCTTCACTGTAGAGGCGTGAGCCTGCTCTAAAGTAAGTTTGCTGAAAAAGCATAAAAATTAAAAAAAAAAAAAATATTCATTAGAAATAATTTTTTGCTTTACACAATTCTCTACACTCACCTTGCTTCAATAACTTTCAATTGCCTACCATCTTGCTCCTCCTTTTCCTCTAGCTGCTGCAGCAATATATCACCATTTTCGAAACCCACAGCGAGCTGATAAATGTTGGAGCTAACAAAGTGCGGCGCAAAGGCAGCAGCTGTTACGGCATTAGTGTGTGTCTCCTTCGCGCTAAGAGACCACTCGTCATTAGCGTTCGGGGCTTGTGACCACACAGCCAATATGCCATCACGTCCAGCCGTTACAAAATATTTGCCATCGTGTGACCAATCACAAGTCCAAATAATACGACTATGTACGGACATTTTAGCTGCGGAGCGTTGCTTGAGGCGGTAACATGGTTGATTGCTTGCATTTGTTGCCGCCGGCGCCGCTGCTGCTGCTTCGTCAACACGTTCGAAGAGCGACCAAGTGCGGTCACGTGAAACTGAAAGTAAATGGCGACCATCGGCTGGTGAGAAACGCATTTGTGTAACTGTAAGTTTATGAGCGGGCAGTTTTTGTATATGCTTCCATGTGGCGGTGTCCCTGTAAAGGACAATGCGTGCAGGTTAGTGAAAATCACATTAAAGTAACAAGTAGAACCCTCAAAATTAAGACAAAGTTTTTTTCCTCGGAAAACGCTGAAATATAAATTTACTAAATTTTTAATTTACTAGTTTACCAAATAATAATTTGCGCATGCTCCTCGTTGGTAGCGCGGCACGCCGATGCCAAAACTTTGCCATCCGGTGAAGCAGCCAATGCGTAAATTTCATAACCATGACCATAAAGCTTTTGCACTTCCGGCCAAAGCGTATTTTGCATTAAAGTTTCCTCTTGTGGTGTCGCATGCAGTACAGCTGGCACAAAAGAATTTTCAGGATATGCGTCCTTGACATGTTTTTCCTGCGTATCCTTGGCAGCATCAACATTATAAACAGCCTTGTTGGATAGTCCAAGTGAGGGCACAGATGCACCCTTTGGTAAAGCTTCAGCAGAAAAGAGGCAATAAGTACGGAAAGACAAGGCATATAGAAAAAAACCAAACTCACTCTCCAACAGCGCTTTGCCCTCTGCATCCGTTTGCGTATTTGTTAGGCGACAAAAATTCTCAACGAAATTCGCTGGCGCTTGGAATGTGCGCACAATTTTCTCTTCAGCGCCGCTAGCGAATTTATAGCGCGTCAATATCGCCACCGTTTGCATGTCATAGCCATGCACTTGTGGACGTGCCAATTCATGCCATGTGGTGGTATCAATGTCCCAGCTACGTCCGCTGCGAAGCCACGGCGCATGTATACGCGATGTCTGATCGGCCGATACGGTCAATAGGTATTCGCCGTTGGGTGCCCAAGCCAAATCGCGTACCTCATCGAAATGCCCACCCACCATAACGCCAGGCGACCAAACTTGTTCATTAAGTTCCATTTGATGCCACATATGAAAGCCACCTTGATAGCTGTGGCCGAATATTGATTTGCCATCGCTTGAGAATTTGCCACCAAAAAATCCCAACGAATTACCGCCCACCTCGCCAACACGCACCTGTTCCATCCATACACCGTCCTCGCTTGGTGCCCAAATGACAATGGATTTATCAATGGAAATTGATAGTAAGCGGAGACCTATGTACATAACAAAGAGAAACGGAGTTAAATTTAAAAGCATAAAATTATTAAATTACCCTGCTGCTCGGACTTATGCCAATGTACACCATAGATCCAGCCTTCATGCCCATAAAGCACAGATTCCAAACTAATGGCACACCAATTGCTCTCACTCAACCGTACAATTTTCTCCTCAACGCGTATTTCAGCAGCATCGTCAGCACTCATATTACAAATATCAACACAATTCGCACTTGCTTGCTCCTTCGTACGCATTGAAATGCGCCATAAACGTATAAAATGATCTTGCGCTGCGCTGGCCAATAAAATATCATTTTCCCCATCTGCGACCCAATCCAAAGCACGCACCCAATCTTCGTGCCCGCTTAGCTGGTTTATGAAATGGAACTGCGATACATTTACACTTTCCCCTGCATCTCCTGCCCATAAATTAACGTTGCCTTTTTCGTTGCCAAAGGCTAACAGCAGTTGCTCACTATTCGGCAGCCGGCCAATGGTAAGACCAAGTATATAACTTGTCCCGTTTTGGATCGTTTGCATCAGCTGCACTTTTTGTGTATCGAATACCCATAGCGAGACAGTTTGATCGGCTGCAGTAGCCAGCAACCATTTATTATCAATCCCGTCTTGTCGCAAAGGGAGTGTAGCAATATGGGTGACTGGCGCGTCGTGCTTGAGTGCATCAAAGCGAACATTCTGTTTACCCGCTTCTTCTCCGTACAGCCACACAAAAGCAATACAATCATCAGCGCCGGATATGAAATATTTTTCAGGCGTAGGCGGTGTTGCTTTCAACCAACGGACGGTATTAACTCGCCCCGTATGTCCTGTGTAGGTTCGTATGATCTTAGCGGAGAGGTTAAACTTTTAAGGTATTGTAGGAAGAAGAATTCGTTAGAGGAAAATAATTAATGTTTTTTTTTTGTACTCACATTTGGATCTAGCACGGCGACCGTATGATGCGCACCAAATATGATCAGCCCATTGTCACCCCAATCAGCACAATGTGGTGTAGGATTACAAGCAGCGGCTGCATATATTGTGTACTTAGAGTTGTCTTTACTGCAGGAGGATGCCATTTTTTGGTCACTTTAAATTATTTGAAATAGTAAAAATTGTAGAGCAACGAGATTACACGTTTTCTGCATATGCGTAAATTACTTTTGTTTAATTATTCATCGTCGTTTTTGTTTTGCTACGCCATTCTTCAGTTTATAGTGTTGAATAATTCGGTTATGAAATGTGAAATTAGGTGCTATTTACTTTACTAGCAAAAACTAACAAATAGCGCTACTTTCTTGCGGCAGTAATATCATATCAAAGAATGTAAATTTTATAAAAAGGAAGAATCCGCTCACTAAAATATAGCGAATAAATTACGAAATTGGTTCAAATTTCAATCCAGGTTGGATTCTGTTTTGATTCTTTCATTCGAAATTACAATTTACATTCTTCGAGTACAGAGTCACAAAAGAGAATATTTCGATAATTTCACGGCAGAGTTGCTGTGTTTGGACACGGACATTAAAATTTTTAAATATTTTCAAAAACGACAAATACAAAACAAATGAATGAATAATGAAATCAACAAAAACATCAAATAATAATAATAGCAACGACAAAAATTCGAAACAAAAACAACAAAAAAATTAGTACCAATCATCCAAGGCAGATCTATAAAGCTGATTCCACATAAAACTTTTTCCGCTTTGCGTTACGCCGCTTTCTATGTCAAACAACGCAAAACTGTGCCACAATGAACGCTGCAACATCACTCAAACAATATTTATTTTCTGAAAAATCTTTCATTCTCCGTTTTATTTACAAAAAAGTAAATAAGAAAATAAAAATCTATTACATTATTTTTCAATTATATGAGAAATTTAAATTTGTTTATTTACATTGGAATTAAAGTGAAACTGAAAAAAAATTCAACGCCCCCAAAAGTTGAGATTTGGGCAACTTTGTACTTTACGTAACTTCGGCGTTGCGTTACTTTTTGTTATGTGAGAAACCTCATATAGATACATGTATTTTAATCTCAGCTGTCACGCAGAAAGTGTCACGTAGCGCAACACAAAGTTCTATGTGGAATCAGCTTAAAGGTAACAGCACGGCGGCCATGTTGAAAATCTCTCGTCTAAAACGTCAAAAAGCACGTACGAAAATGTATACAAGACGGAAGTAAACAAAATAAAAGCAATACGATTTGACAATTTAGCCAAAATGAAAATGAATCAGCTGCTGAGCTATATAAGCTCATATAGGTATAGATCTGCCTTGCCAATCATCAAGGTTGATCCATAACCATGGTGGAATAATATCATGGTGGAATCAAATGAAGTTATGCTTCTTAATTATTAATCAGCTGATGTACAAATGTTCCAAATTTTCAGCCATTATTGTTTTGCTTTATGTCTTCTATACATATTTCCGAGAAAAGTAGTGAAATCGCGTATGCAACTAGTTTTTCTGAGGCTATTATTATATTATTACACACTTTGTGTGATTTCTGTGTTGATAATTATATAATTATTTTTCATTATTTCAAGCGGTGAACGCTTGTCAGCCATTTTGAAGAAACTTTTCGAGCCGATTCATAAATTGCACGAATTTCAGTAAGTAAACAAAACAAAGAAAAACGTGTTTTTGCATTTGACAGATCAGTACATAACAGTAAATTTTGTTGCTGCCCATTTACCACCACCATATATATATAATTCCACCATGATCCATAACCTTGCCAATCATGATACAACCATGGCCAAATAATTCTATATGGTCGTAGCCATGATCCAATAATTCTATATGGTCGTAGCGGCTAAAAGAGAATAGGCGATTACCGTTGAACGGCCGTAGATAAAAATGTCAAAAACAGAAAAAACGCCAGCAAACATACAAGCGAACACAAGCTATTTCCGCGAATAACACGTGCAAGAGGGCAAAATCAAAACAAAAGACGATAATTTGACAGCTTACTTTTCCAAAAACAAAATAGCCGTCCTCTGCTGCGTCCACCATTTTATTATTGCATCATGGGTCGTAGCCATAGGAAATGATGCTTCTTCACAATGCCTAGTAAGCTGTCAAATTATCGTCTTTTGTTTTGATTTTTCCCTCTTGCACGTGTTATTCGTGGAAATAGCTTTTGTGTTCGCTTGTATGTTCGCTTGCGTTTTCTCTGTTTTTGGTATTCTTATATACGCCCGTCGAACGGTAATCGCCTATTCTCTTTTGGCTGCTACGACCATATAGAATTATTGGATCATGACCATATAGAATTACTTGGTCATGGATACAACTATACAGGTAGTAGCATTGCCGCCATATTGAAATCCGCTGCCTCTCAAACGTCAAAAGACTCGGAAGCAAGGCATATCTAGGAAGGTAGGCGCATAGACGAATTCAGAAATTTCTCTTCTTTTCTATTGTGATTGGTAGAGTGTAATGCAAAATTAATATTTTGCCTTAGGGCCTTTTCATATTACTCGGTGCGACATCGGATCGACATTTTTTGCTCGGTATTTTCATCTTACCGAAACGATTCCGCGTTGCTGTGTTTTTCGCACTTGTGGGAATACTTTCGGTGCGTAATCGGCAGAAAATAGGAAAACAAACATCGAAATTTGCAAAACAAAATTTTTAACTTCAACAAATCACTCAATAATAACAATAATGTCTTCTAGCGAAGACGAAGACATTATAACTTGCTACATTTATAACCGAAACGAGTTTTTTACTGACTTTGTTCTTCTTCTTTTATTACGCCGCAAAAATGTATGCAGTAATTCTTCAAATTTTACTGACCGGTCTTACCGCGTTGCGGTATACCGAAATCAATCCGCTCCGATTTCATGTATGCAACACTAATGTGAAAGTGCCAATTGAAATACATGTGGTCGGCAAGGTTTCGGTATACTTTCGGTAAAAATCAAAAATGTCGATCCGATACCGCATCGAGTAATGTGAAAGCGCTCTTAGTTAGAATCTGAATTCGCTAGGGACTCCCCCATTCCTATTGACCATGCTGTGAATTCGCTTTGATTTTGACATTAGAGTGTAAATAAAAAAAAAATTCCGGATCCGCCTATGCGCCTACCTCCTTAGATCTGCCTTGCCAGGGAGTAAACAAAACGAAAGTTTGACAATCGAGAGAAATTAAAAATGAAAAAAGTAAAATCAGCTGTTATTATGCTACTACCTGTATAGTATCATGGTACCAATTGTAAAAAGGTGTTTTCTTTACTTTCCTAGCAAAAACTAACTATAGGAAAGATCAAAAATATTCAAAACTATATAGCTACATAGCGACACGTCGAATGATAAGATAATAGGATTGTTTCTTAGCCCTATTAATAGTTAATTGTTAATAATTATTTAGATATGTTAGATAATTCGTGTTTCTTTACTTTCTTTCCAGCAAAAGAGAGCGAACTTAACGAAAATCGCGAGAGCGACAATTACTGTTCTACTAGTATTCTATATTAGACAAATTTCCACTAGTAACTTACTAGCAAGAAGAAGAATAAATGACAAATATGTGCAAGTAAAGAAGTAAAAAAAATAATATAATTGTTTATTTTTACTTAATAGGGTTAAAATGGAAGCTGAAAGCAAATTTATACCAAAAATTAAAAACCTACAAAGTTAGTTAATTTCTTGTATATTTACTTTTGTGCTAACATCTCTCAATGAGACCAAATATCACTTTACCCGCACGTCTTCACATGCGGGAACTCTAGTATGCTGAACTCAAGAGAAAATGTAATTGTTGGGGTAAGTGGAAAAAAATTCAACAATTATTTACAGCTAAGTTTGAGTGTATAGCTCAAGGATGCATCGTAACGTTAATATTATCGTTTACCGAAAAAAAGCAATCGTTTCCGCTGAAACTATTCAGGTTTTTACCGTTTACACAATTATCAAAATAATTTATAGTCGCAAAATAACGATAATGAAATTATCGAAATAATACCATTTCGTTGATTAGCGAAAAGAAATTATCAAAATGATTTCATTTCGTTGATTAGCGTTATCATAACCAAATTTATAACGTTGAAATGCTTAGTGCGCTCGCAATGCTGTCGCGAGCAATCGGCCGAGTACTCGCATACATGCATATATGCATATGCACACGAACTGCTACGATTTGAGTGACAGCTGTGTATGTATGCGCCTCGTGCAGGCAATCTTTTTGTTGATTTATTTCGTTTCAACGTTACCGGTTGCATTTCGATAATTTAGTTTTGTGGATTATCGAAACGAAATGGTTTTGTAATTTAGCGTTGCGAATTAACGAAACAAAACCATTTTGAAATAGAATCCGTTCGTTCGTTAAGCATCTCTGGTATAGCTATATCACGAAAAACCATTTTCGATCATCAGCACTCTTTTCGGAAGTGGATGCACTGGGGATTGAACCCGAGTCCATTCCATCTTCAGCCGCAATGACCCAAAGCCAAAAATGTAATATTACTGTCGCAAGAAACTAGTGAGATTTATTAGTTTTTGCTTACAATTTACATTCTTTGCTTGGACGTCGACAATAATTCACCGTACAAAATTTTTCACCTTCACTGTAAAAGCAGACAAATTTCGCGGATGCAACCCTTCAATACATAAAAATTATTACGAACATGTGGCAACGCCGTGCCGCAAATGACGCTTTCTATCAAATATTTAACGGAACCTTGTTTGACAAGCTGTGATTTCTGAAAAAAAAAGTGGAGCAAATTATAAATTTTTATTTGTTTCATCGCTTTGTTTGTTATTTGCTTTCAGTGTAAAAAAATATATATTATTAGAAAACGTAAAAATTAAACTATACATTTGAAAATGGGACGAAAGCGAAAAGTACCGATAGCGGATGAGGAAAAAGAAAACACTGCAGTGAAAGCACGTCAGCGTGGCTGTGGTGGCGGCGGTGGCGTCCCTTCTCAATCAACTAACAATTCGATGATGCACCATGGGCCAATGTACACAATTATGTCCAATGTGCAATTAAATGAAACAAGTCATAAAAGATATATCAAGGAGTTGCAGCAACTGTACACAACGGTAGTGAAAACTGTGCTTTCGTGTTGTTTTTGCTTCATGTATGAATCATTTTGTTTATTTATCTTTCTTTAGATGGATCACGATGCATTCATGTTTACGCTGATAAAAATGATAAAAACAGCAATGGTTGCAGAGGAGTGTAATGAGTATGCGGATACAACGTTATTATTTTGTTCAAAATTTGTTAGTGCATATGATGGCGATGATACGCATCCAATATTAATTGATATTTGCAAATGGTTGCTGACGGTAAGCGATCATTGATGGTTCAATTACATTTTTAAATCGCTAAATTACTTTTTGCATTTTCATAGACCATTTCTCGTAATCCTCATATACGTTTTCGTATCTGTCAATTTGTCAATATGATACTCAAAGCGCTCGGTCAGGAGGCTGCACTGGATGATGCAATTTGTGATCGTATAATGGAATATATGTTACAACGATTGCACGATACCTCACCCAATGTGCGCGTACAAGCGATATTAGCTATGCAACGTTTGCAAGTACCCGATAATCCAGATGATCCCGTATTGCGTGCTTATCAATTTCATCTGTGCTCGGATCCATCGTCGCGCGTACGCCAAGCGGTAATTACATGTATGGGACGTAACTATCATACAATCCCCTATATATTAGAACGTTTGTGGGACATCGATGAGAAAGTGCGTCGTCACACATACTTGCACATGAGCAGCTATCCGGTGCGTTCGTATAAGGTGTCACAACGTTTGACCTTGCTGCAACAGGGTCTCAATGATCGTTCCGAGTGTGTACGCAAGGTTGTGGTGACGATAATGTTACAACAATGGATTGAGTCTTATCAGAAAGATCTAATTGGTTTGATATCAGCTTTGAAGTTGGATTCGAGTGAAAGTGATATTGATCGATTTCGTAAGGTGGCCAAACAAACGCTCAAGGAGATATTCAAGTAGGTCATATTTAGTGAAAGTACTTATTGCTATATATTTATTTGTTTATGTTTATCTTTTATCTGTTATATCTTTTATCTGTTATATGTATGTAGACGCCAGAGCAAAGAAGATTTGTTAGCTTGTATTCCGTTGGAAGAGGAAGGCGAAATGCATCGTTGTGTACCATTTGAAAAACTAACAATGGAAATTGCTTTATATTGGCAATGTTTGACTGAGTTTTTGCAAGCCGAAATGGCAGAAGAATCTGATATGGTGGTGCCTGAGCTAAGCACATTTTGCGCATACGTGGAGAAGTAAGTGGAAGGGTTAAATAGGAAACAACATAAAAAATATGCTTTATAATTGCTTCTTTTTTTTTTTGTTTTTTTTTTTGCTTATCAAAGGTTCTGCCAATCACAAAAGCCCGATATGGACAAATTTGAATTAATGGAATTTCAATATAAATTACTTTCACTTATGGAAATACTTTATACTTTCGATTTGGGTGACGAAATTGGACGTGGCAATTTGCAAAAATTACTTGCATATCTTTTAAAAACTTTCCGTCTCGACGAAAAGGTCATCGAGGTGATTGTACGTTGTGCTGAAAATTTGATAACCGATCAGAGTGCGCGCATACAAGTGAGTGGCTTTTGGTTATAAGTAAACACGCATAAACACGCATACGCACATACATACAAAAATAACACATGCTTTTAATACTTTCGCTTTAGCTCTTTGTTGAAATCATACAAGATATTTGCGATTTAAATGGCAAACCAAATGATCTGCTACACGATCGCACATTAATTACCGAATTATTGGCGAGCTCAACGAATGCTGATTTGAACTTGAAATTATCATCGCTTAAAGTTAAAATACTCGATTTGGAGGAACAGGAAATGAATTTCGTACAGCGCAAAGATTATACGCGCGCTCAACAAATCACAGAGGAGAAGCATGCAACAACCGAAGAATATACGAATTTGCTGCAGCCTTTATTGGATAAACATTCTAATGCAGAAATGGTATGCTGGTGCTTAAGCTTGAATTGGCATGCATAAACTTAAATTTATTAATATATTAAATTTATTATTATATTAAATTTATTATTATTTTATTTTTAATTTTTATTTTTTTTGCAGTTAAAAGGCCCACTGCAGCTACGAAAAACACTCAAGCCAGAAGAAATTTTGAAAAGCTTACAAATTGCTTTTTACATGGTTGTTTCGCCTAAAGTGCGTTCATTAAATCCGAGCATTTTAAAGTTGTACAATGTATGTATAACAGACATTTTATTATTAATACAAATTTAACTTAATTAATTACACTTTTGTTGCCTTTAGGATTTTATATGTCGCCACTTGGCCTCTAATCAAATTGCAATCCGTGATTGGGCTTTGAAATGTGGTACTGCTTGCAGTATGTTGTATGAGGCATTGGCCAAAGATGTATTCGAAGAGTTGTATGCGCAATTTTTCAAAAATCATAATATACGCATTTGGGAGACATCGATAACGTGCATCTTTGAACTGCTGGACAGGTAATGAAAGGCATTTTGGTTCGGCTTTACATTAAGGCAGCACACGCCGAAAAAATTGCTTTTTCAGTGCGGTAGAGTGGCTTTCACAGAACTCAAAACTGCAATCAAAACTTGCCGGAGGCTTAACTATAACGAGATATCTCGTAAAATATAAGCCTGCTGCAAGTTTTGATTTCAGTTGTGACATCTGTAAGAAGACCTCTATTGCACTGAAGAAGTCCTTTTTTTCGGTTCGTGCTAACTTAATCGAAAGTTTTCCCCGCATTTTAATGAGATATATTAGAATCCATTCTCCTTCCTTTTTCTAAATGCTTGTTTCTTGTTACAGATATGGCTTGGATAATTTTGCCAAACAAGAAGAGCAAAATAAAACAAAGAAAAGCGGTCGTCAACTATACAATACGCTCGAATTTTTGGACAGTGAAGATGATTCGAATGTGCTAAGTGCTGGTCAAGGTGTTGATGTCATCTATATGATGTCACATTTTTTGGATACGTGCGATGATGCTTGTATTGTTAGTGCAATAATAGTTGGCTTTTGTCGCCTCATATTGCGCGGCTATATTAAGTCTAGCGATATTATTGAAAAATTACTTTTACGTTATTTCAATCCCAGTACAGGTTAGTTGTTTGTTTTGTAAAAAATAAAATGAAAATTATTATTATATTTCTTACATACTAAATTCATACTAACCACATGCAGATTCCAAAATCAATCAAATCCTGGGCGTTTTTCTTGAAAATTTAATTCAACGCAAAAAGCATGGCTTGCTGCAGCCTTGCCTGCTGCCTATGGTGTCTACGGTGCTGGGTGCGCCATATGAAAATCCTTTGCACGATATAAGACCGGAAACCATAACACGTTTCATCATAGACTCTACACGTCAAGAGAATTCAGCGATAACGGAGGGAAATATACATAATAAAATTGCACAAACATTTCTACAGGAAATGCTCAATAATTTATCTAATAAGGAATTGTGCAAACTCTTGGCTAAGGAGCTGCTAACGCTTGAGTTAAGTGTGCTAAATATTCCGCAAATGCGGTGTGAAATGAAAGAGGCGGCTGATAAGTTGATTAAGGTAAGCTTGATAAGTGGAATAAAGCGTAAAGTAAATTTAAATTTAATTCTCTAACTTGTTTCTATATATAAAAAGTCTGAGATGGATCCGAAGAATGTCAAGTGTATTATCGATTTCAAAGATCTTGTCGATGGCAATTACAATCCACAAAGAAAAACTGTTACTAACAATTCAGAGATTGAAGAAGTATGTATTGCTATTTTCGGGTCGGCTTTCCATTATTCCAGCACGCCCTGAGAAAAATGACTTATGCAGGGCGGTAGAGGGCCTCTCACAGATCTCAAAACTGAAAAGCAAACTTGCCGGAGGCTTATAGTTCCCGAGATATTCCTTCTTAAAGTTGTGAAAATACTACGCAGAAGGACATCACCGTGGCGCTAGCCACGGTTGGGGCACACGTCCGGACGGATGGCGTAGCCCAGGGTTATTTTTTATAAGCGCGGCCGAAGGCCTCCAACGCGAAATTTTCGTTAAACTGCATGTGGTGAAATTTGTATGGGAAAATCGGGAACTTTAACAGCAAATATCTCGGGAACTATAGGCCTCCGGTAGGTGGGGTCTTCCGTTTTGTGATCTTGGGGCTCCCCCCTACCCTCCTAAAAACACCGTTTTTTTCTAGCCGTGGGGGACTCGTCTAAAACTTTACCTATCTCGGAAACCATAAGACTCCGGCAAGTTCGGTTTTCAGATTTAGGATCTGTGAGAGCTCCTCTACACCCCTGTATAAGTCATTTTTCTCGGGGCGTGCTGGAATAATGGAAAAATTTCCACTATTTTCGCTTATATACATACTTAAAGTGAACTAATAATATCTATAATATTATTTAAAAAACTATAGGACAGCAATGATGAAACCGAGAATGAGGCAAAAGATGATGACGATAATGCCACAGTTACAACGGCGCGCAGTAAAACATCTGCAAGTGAACCGATTGATGAGGCGCAACAACAACAACAACAACTGCCAACAATACAACTATCAGCAGCAACACCGTCCAGGGTCGTAACAAATGAAACGTGCGACCAAATAAGCTCCATACAAGTTAACGCACCGTCAATAGTGGAAGCGCTCGCATCAACTGCCGTGCCCGCTCCCGCATCTGAATCTGGTTCGGTTGTATCTGCGCCAGCCTCGTCAATAGCATCTGGACCCGCTTCAGTGGGCTCAGCTGAAGATAACAGCATTATAACTAAAGATATCTCACCAAGCGCCGCTCATGTGCCCACCACCTATGGTCGTGAGAATAGAGTGGGACATCGTTATTTGCGCAAGTCGCTTAACTCGACACGTGGACAATCCGATAGCGAAGCGGGCGATGGACCACGACGTTCATCACCCAAAATACGCATTGAGGCGCGAATAGATTCGGATAAGAAGGCGAAACAGCAGCCAGCGGCGGCGCGTAAGCAGCGTCAGGTACGCAGTACACGTGCAAGGCGTAATTTGCGTTATGGTGGCGGTGGCGGCGGCGGCGACAGAAATAACGAAACTGAGGAAGATGATGATGATGATGATGATGTTGTGGTGGTGGTAGAGCAGGTACGAAAAACAAATGCACGCAATGCACGCAATAGATCGCCAAGAGAAAAGGCAACACCAACTATCATCTCAAGTCCGACCAAGCGACAAGCGAAGGAAGCAAATGCAGAGCAAACGCGTGCCGACGGAGAGCCCGCCGAAAAAACGAGAGTGCCAAAACGTAACGAACAGAAAAATGCGAAATTGGCAGAGAAAACTAAAGAGCAATCCACAGAGGAGCAATCGAAAGAGGAGCAGTCAAAAGAGGAGCAATCAAAAGAGGAGCAATCGCAAGAGAAGGAGCCATCAAGTGAGCAGCCAAAAGAGCAGCCGGCACTAGAGCAAACTAAGCAGCCGTCCAAGCAAAAACAGCAAGAAAAAGAGTTGCTACTAGCGCAACCGAGAGGGCAAGTGACAACACGCGCAAGAAATTTACAGCAGCAAAAGAAAATGTCACCCACAAAATCAAATAAAATTTCGTCGCGCGCTGTGACAACTAGAGGCACAGCGAAAACCGATGAGGTAACGTATCACTTTTTTCTTTTCGCTATTAAAGTTTGCATCCAATAAAATTTTAATTTTGTCTCTACTCGTATTCTCTCCCTTCTCAGCTCAACACATCTGATGTTATACCGCCCTCACCACCGGCAGCCATGTCACCGCGTACTTTGGTGCGACGGCAGCGTCGTGCCGGCATTGTTGATATCTCGGTGGTAAATTTAATGGAAACTCAAAGTCGTCATATTACACGCAGTCGATCAGCTCAGTCGACATTCAATAAAGTGAGTACCAGGCGACGTGGCTTACAACTGTAGATAGTGATATGTACCTAGTCCAAGAACCAAGTCCAGCACATTTTTACTAAAACTTATCACCTATCTAACCAGTGCCATCCACCAACCACCACTATCATCATCAACGCCAACGAAAAAGCGCACCGCCAACACCACCGCCACCACCACCACCATTCATTAACCACACCAATATGTATGCGCAAAATTCGTTAATGTTGCTTAATTGTTTTTGCACTTACATACATAAATATGTAAAATTATATTTAATTTTCCTTAAATTTGTATAAAAATTTACTTTAAAATATATACTTACATATATACATATATATATATATATATATATAAAAATATTCAGAAAACAAATATGTCATATTACTAATTTGTATGCATAAATGTGTGGGTGTGGTTACTGTGCATGGCGTTGGCAGTGGGTGGCATTTGTTGGATGATGTTTGTGATGGTGCGTGTGGAAGTTTTATATGGATTTTATTAGTTTTTATTATTATTTAATTGTATTTGTATTTACACTTTCTTAGGTTTAGTTCTAACGTTTACATGAAGGATTGATTGTTTAGTCGAAAATATTCACTTTCCAATTTTGCTGTTTAAAAAGCGTTGCAATTTTTTTTCTATCAAGGAACCCTTTTTAGGTGCACATATGCACATATCGCACCCTAAATCGTAAAGGGGCACAACTCAAAATTCAAAAATTTTCAGGAGAGCCAAAAAACTTTTTTTCATTACAAGCAATCGTATGGCAAAGGGCCAGGTATAATGGTTATTTTTCGGTCGAAAGAGACAGTTATTCAAAAGTTCTTTTTGGCAATCTCCAGAGATATGTTCCGTATACCCGTTTATGAAAAAAACTCGATTTTGAAAAATTTTGAGTTGTGCCCCTTTATGATTTAGGGTGCGATATGTACGTTTGCTCTCCTCAAATGCTTGGATTCACAACATTTACTCTGCTTGCATATATTTTCTTTATTTTGAAAAAAGGCCCGATTCGCCCGTTTCGTTCGATACACCCGTTCAAAGTGATTCACCCGCTTCAACCAATTCACCCGTTCCAACCGATTCACCCGTTTCAACCGATTCACGCGCTCCAAATGATTACCTCGTTTCGACCGATTCACTCGTTTCACCGATTCAATCGTCCCGAACGAGTCACTCGTTTCAACCGTTTCACTCGTTTCACCGATTCACTCGTTTCGACCAAGTCACTCGTTTCGACCGATTCACTCGTTTCGACCGATTCACTCGTTTCGACCGATTCACTCGTTTCGACCGATTCAATCGTTTCGACCGATTCACTCGTTTCGACCGATTCACTCGTTTCGACCGAGTCACTCGTTTCAACCAATTAACCCATTTCAACCGATTCACATATTTTAACCGATTTCAAGTTATTCTCCCTTTTCACCCATTTCAACCGTTTCATCCGCTTCAACCGATTCACCCATTTCGACTTCTTCATTCGTTTTGAACCCAATCAAGTTGAATCAACTCAAACAGGAAATAAAAAATTTCACCAAGTTCAAATGGTTGGATTCTAATCACATCCCCTGCTTGAATCGAGTTTTTATTTTGAGAGATTGGCCCGATTCACCCGTTACTAACCATTTTCCCTGTTCAAATGTTTTACCCGATTCGACCTATTCACGCATTTTGACTGGTTCAACCGATTAACTTTCCAGTTTTGCTCTTCAAAAATCATTGCAAATTTTTTTCTATCAATGTAGCCTTTTTAGGTGCACATTCATACGTTTGCCCTCCTCAAATGGTTGGATACGCAACATTTCCCCTTGTATATTTTTTATTTTGAAAAAGCCCGATTCACCCGTTTCGTTCGATACATTCCTTTCAACCGATTCACCAGCTTCAACTGATTCACACGCTTCAACTGATTACCTCGTTTCGACTGATTCACCCATTTCAACCGGTTCACCCTTTTCAGCCGATTACACATTTCAACCGATTCAACCGTTTCGACTTATTCATTCTTTTTGAACCCAACCAACTCAAACAGGAAATAAAAAGTTTCACCAAGTTCAAACGGTTGGATTCTAATTACATTCCCTGCTTGAACCTAGTATTTATTTTGAAAGATTTGCCCGATTCACCCGATTCTACCAATTTGCACTGTTCAACCGTTTTATCCGATTCTACCGATTCACCCACTTCGATCTATTCGCCCGTTTTGCCCGATTCACCCGATTCGACTGATTCAACCGTTTTGAATTCGATTCACCACAATAAACTTCCTGACCCGACTAATTTGTTTTTGAATCTGCAAATATTGAGAATACATAATAATTTGTTAAAAATTTTTAGGATTCTGATTCCTCCACTGATAGCGAAACTGAAAACAGAACCGCTAAGCCGTCGAAAACACCAGCGCGTTCCAGTCTAAAGCGAGCGCACACCTCCACGCCGAATCCGAATGGAGGAGCGCGAAAATCCCAATCGCCGCATCAAAAACGCATGCGCACCGAATCAAAATCCAAAAAGCAACAGCAGCAGCAGCAACAGTCGCCGCGCTCAGTTCAAAGTGCCATTTCAGCTGCACAAACGCGTGATCGTGCAGCGGCGCACGATAGTAGCACTCCCAGTTCGCCTGAAAAACGTAAGCGAGAACAGCGTCCAGGAGTGTCCGCGGAGTCGCAACTGAAAAGCGGTGAAGCTACAAGCAAATCCTTATCCTTCGAATCATCATCAAATTTAAATGAGGCGAATTCTTCGAAAGCTGTCTTGGGGTCGGCAACGCGCACTCGATCCCTGACGCGCGCTTCGTCGCCCACGCGTACCCGCTCTACCAGGCAGATTGTGCCACTTACACGCACTCGATCCTCTTCAGGCCCACAAATGCTTACGCGCATTCGATCATCAATTCGAGCTTTATCGCAATCGGCGAGACGTCAATCTATTTCACGCACTTCTTCACTAAATCGCAGTCGATCTACTATAAGCGCCTCGTCGTCGCTAGCACAAGGCCGAGCCGCTGCTAAGCGCACTGGGTCATCTACACGCGTGCGTTCGTTGACACGTAGCCGGTCGGATATAAAATCTAAATCGACAACGCGTACAAAATCAGCAACGTCTACGCGTGATTCGTCAGCGCCTTCTTCAGCACGGTCAGCTACGCGCACCGCAACTGCCGCCCAAGCAGTCGTAGCTGAATCCACTATACAGTCTAAATCCACCGGCAAACCTGTTACACCCACCCAAACCAGAATCAATACGCGTGCTGGCGGTATGAGGAAACAGAATAGTGCACCAACAACGCCAAGTGAAAGAAATATTGCGGCGAGCGCTAATGCCAAACAAAGCAAAACAACTGAAAAGCTTCAGAAAATTAGCGCAGCACTGCAAACCCGCACTGATGGCGGCGGTGTGATGACGCGCCGACGACGTCATTCGATGGATTGCGTGCGCAGCGATGCAGAAGATATCGCCGCCGCCGACACCGCTACGACGAGTGGTGAAAATGAAGAAAGTGAGTCACAAGACGACAACAATCCGCGCAACAGCAAAGCCAACAAATCGACGAAAGATGCGGCGACGGAGGCAGCAGAGTCCAAAAAGTCCAGCCAACGCGTGCCGCCAAGTAAAATACCAGTGCGCGCATCAAACAGCAAATTGACCACGGTGATGAAGCCGCGTCACATTGCTTTGCGTGCCGCCACCTCCTCACAGGCACTCGCGCCGAAAGCGATCCAGCCGAATTCCGGCAGTGGCAGTGGAAGTGGTACCTCGAGCAGTGACGAAGCTGTGCGTACCTTAGGTACAGCCGTGTTGCGCCGACGCGCGCTTACAACAAAAATGACGCGCATCGATTTGACACAACGCAGCAAAGGCAATCCGGTGCCGATGGCGGCGGCGCGCCCGAAACGCGTGCCCACCGCTGTTAATAGCTTGGCGACTGGCAGGAATTTGAGGAATGTTAAGAAGCGATAGAGGAAAGAATCACACGCATACATACTTACATTTAATATAGTATATTTTTAGAAGCATTTAATCCATAGTTGCATGCATACATATTTACATTCATACATACATACATATAAACAAACTTATTTTTTTGTCGTGTTTGTATTGCAAATTTTGTTGTTTTAGAAAATTACCACATTTCTTATACACGATTTAGATACATTTACCGTTATATATATAAATACATATGTCTACACAACTGTACAAATCTTATATGCCTTAGCGTATCGTCGTACCATACGAAAACTAACATATTTAAAATTTCTGGCGAAAGCTATCAATAAAAAAATTCTGTACGAAAAGTAGAACATTTGACTTTTGGCCGACGAAAAGTAATAAAATCGAGTTTTGGCAGACGAAAAGTATCAGTAATTATATACGGTTTTTACATTAAAATTGTTGTTGTTTAAATGAAATTGATAGTTTTCGTCGGCCAAAAGTGGATTTTATTACTTTTCGTCAGCCAAAACTCGATTTTATTACTTCTCTTCGGCCAAAACTTGAACTTTTTACTTTTCGTCAGCCATAAAAAATCTGATGTTAGTTTTCGTATGGTACGACGGTATGTAAAATTGGATTTATGTATGTATTTAAAATTGAAATTTTTCGAAAATTTCTACTAAACAATTTTTTATCGAATTACATACAAATTTTGAAAAATAAAAACTCTAATTAAGGTTACCTGTATTAAAGATTATTGTGTCGAAAGCGTTTTGGCTATACAAAAATTAGAAAAAAAATAAAGAAAATTTAGAATTTTGTTTGGGGGATTAGTTAAAAAAATTCAAAATATTTTATCAAATAAATATATGTAGGTGGCTATGTATATAAATATATGTATGTGGCTATTTTTTTGATGATTGTGATGAGCGACGCTTCATACAAAATTTACGTTTATGAACGCTCTGCTTGTACTACAAAAGCAGATTGCGCTTCAAGCTGAGTTTCTGAACAGAGCCTGTATTAATGTGTGAGTTTCTAAGACAGAGCTGTTGTGCAACTGTTGAGTGCACTGTAGAACTGTAGGCAAGCTTTGAGATGGGATTTTGGCAAATTCACCTCCCAAATGAACGTCGACAGAAAAGGCTTGCCATAATTATTTTAAAATCGTGGTAGAATAGCGGTAGATTTTAATAATTTAGAAAAAAGCATATACGACAGTTTTCTTGTTCTAAAGTTTTTAGAGCAACTCAAATGCAACTCTGATATTATCTGTGCTGCTACTGTCCGCTATATTCACCTCCAGACTGACTTTCATTTTTTCTTTTTCACCTAACCTTGCCTACAGTTCTACAGTGGTTGAGTGTTTGTCTTAGAAACGCACTGTTGAGTAATTCCGCGCAGCTCAACAGTTGGCAACTTTTCGCCATTTTTTCCATCAAAAATTTTGTTCGCTAGTTGAGCTCAACATGTTGTATAAAGCCAAACAGCTGATAAATTCTACAAGCCGTTTCTAAGACGTAACTATTTAACTCAACTGCTACACAACCGTTGGTAACTGTTGAGCTCAACAGTTGCGGAGCAGCTTTGTCTTAGAAACTCGCCCAATCTCAATGACGAACAAATTTGCGTTGCTTATTTTAAAATAAAGAGAAGTTAAGTCAATTATTAAATAAAGCCCACCTTCGGACAATCTCACGAACTAATCCGTCTCCACGTAGCTGATATTCATTCAGTTCGACATTCTCATTCTTGTTCTTCTTCTATGTAGTTGAACTTATTTGCGGTTGCATTAAAACTGAAAATTACAATGCAGAAAAAGTGTAAATTAAATAACTGGTTTCAATACGGAACTTTTCTGGCACTTCTTCCATTTACTTCTGCTTCTCGAGGTTTGTTGCAAATTGTTCTACTCATAACTGGATCATTTAAATGCTCCCTGATATTATTAGCTGGGGATTTATGCATGACCCCAAATCATCACCCTTATTACGGTTGTCGTCGTCGACACTCACTCGACGCTGTCGGCGACGACTTATCAAAATCGGTATTACGTATGGTAAAGTCGATAACTTGTGACAACTATCGAAACATATTTGGTATCAGATAAGTCGACGTCGACGGTCACTCGTTGCCATTTTCGTCGACGCTGCGTTTAATGGTGACAAGAAGAAAATTTTGTATGTATGCATTTTTATACTCAGCTGTACTAGTACACAGAGTATTATAGTTTTAATCACATAACGGTGGATTGTAACAGAGTGAAATAATCGAGATAGATATAGACTTATATATATCAAAATGATCAGGGTGAAAAGAGAAATCGATTGAGCCATGTCCGTCCGTCCGTCTGTCCGTCCGTCCGTCCGTCCATCCGTCTGTCCGTCCGTCTGTAAACACTCTAACTCGCGCAAAAATTGAGATATTTTAATGAAATTTGAAATGCAAGTTGGTATCGAGACTGGGACGGTTGGTATTGAAAATGGGCGAAATCGGACCATGACCACGCCCACTTTTCCTATATAGAAAAAATCGGAAATTTGGTATCTCAGCCACTAATATAGCTAGAGTGATAAAATTTTACCAACGTATTGAGCTCGGGCCCTTATGAAGAAATTTGATGACATTTTGGAAAATGGGCGGTGCCACGCCCACTTATTAAGGGTCAAACCTTGCAAGTTTTATATGTCATAACTCAGAAACCATTGAAGATATATCGACAAAATTTGGTACGCGTGATTTACTTAGGCAAACGTTTGGACGGAAAATAGTTAAAATCGGTTGACGGCCACGCTCACTTTTATATATTTGTATTATAAAGTGACCTAATAAAAACATTTTAAGCCATATCTCTGTCAAATATAAAGATCTATCATTGAGATTTTGGCGCATGAGTCCAACTATGGACATAAAACAAAAAACACAAAAATTTTGGAAAATGGGCGGTGCCACGCCCACTTATTAAGGGGCAAACATTGAAAGTTTTATGAGTCATAAATCAGAAACCGTTGAAGATATATCGATGAAATTTGGTACGCGTGATATACTTATTTAGTCAAATATTTGGACGAAAAATTTCCGATATCGGTTGAGGGCCACGCCCACTTTTTATATGGGTCTTATAAAGTGACCTAATAAAAACATTTTAAGCGATATCTCTGTCAAATATAAAGATATATATTTGAAATTTTATAGCAGGAGTCCAACTGCGGACATAAAACGAAAAACACAAAAATTTTGGCAAATGGGCGTGGCACCGCCTCTTTTTATAAACAGGAATATACGAGATTTCTGAGCCCATAACTCGACAAATGATTTATATATAATGACTAAACTTGATGTGTACACTTTTATTACTTGTGGTAATACATGTTGAAAATTTTAGCGAAATCGGTTGACGACTACGCCCACTTTTATATATGCTTATTATATAGTGGCCTAATAAAAACATTTTAAGCGATATCTTTGTCAAATGTAAAGATAATTCATTGAAATTTTGTGGTATGATTTCTACAATAGACCGGAAACAACAAATAGAAAAATTTTGGAAAATGGGCGTGGCACCGTCTCTTTTTACACAAAGGGCTATACGAGATTTCTTAGCCTATAACTCGACAAAAAATTGAGATATTATGACGAAACTTGGTTTATACACTTTTATAACATGTGTTAATAGCCACGCAAAAATTTATTGAAATCGGTTTATGACCACGCCTACTTTTTAAGAAAGATATTTCTGGAACACTCTTTGGGAATTTGTAACGTGACATCTTTATAACTAGAAGTCATAAAGGAATGAAATTTTGCACAAAGAATAACATTCATATGCTTAGTTGGATGACTGATAAAAATTTAGAAAATGTGCGTGACTACACCCACTTTATGCAGCACTCGCTTTATATAAAATACACAGTGGTTCCATCAAACGAAAACAAACAATGAAAGCATACAGCTGAGTATCTAATGTTCGATTCCACTCGAACTTAGGCTCCTTACTTGTTGCTTTTTAAAATTTTATTACGAGAGTGTTAAAATTAGTATAACTAACATCCGCAGAATATTTCCCGCTGGTTTCATTGAAAAATTCCCACTAGTTTAAAAATAAATTCGGTGAGCGCACATACCGAAGCCGACCCAAAGGTTTTCAATGTGGTACGATTCCAACTAATTTTTTACAACATTGAGAAGCAATCACCATTAAATTGAATGCCTTGACACCTCCTTTAAGAGAAATTGAGGAGAAAATTTTAATTTATTAAATATTTGTGTACATATGTACATACATACATACATATGTATATATTTCAACTAAAATTATTTTTCTTTTATTTCTTAATTACTCGAGTACTTCATTGCTATGTTCATCGCTAAAACTTGAATCATATGCAAAATAAGTACATTTATAACAAAGAAAAAAATAGCACAAATAAAAAATACGGAAAAAATTGCGCACAGATTGTAAATAAAATCAAACAGCTAGTGCAGAAATTATAGGGATGGTACTTTCGTCATTCGGTTTACCGATAAACAGTCGACGTCGTCTCAATACGCTTAGCTAATACCGATTTTGCGTCGATGTGACGACGACGTCCAGGCGACGTGATGTCGACTGAAAAGTGACAACGACGTCGACGACGACAACCGTAATAAGGGTGCATGTCTCCAGAATCGACAAATCATAAATTGAACGTTAGAAAGTTGCAGTTTTGGAGTAGCCCTCACCTCAATCCCATAGAACATCTATAGGGAGTATTATGGAAGTCGATCCCCTACATTCACTATCATCAACTAGTCCCATTTTGAACGCATGTGATGATAAAAGACAGTGTCGTGTGATGACTCCGAATATACATAAGTCTGCATTCTTTCCTTTTCATGAATAGCAACCATTTTGTTAGCTGCGGATCGTATGATTTACCTACACTTAATTTTGGACACTCTACAGCCTGCGATTGTTTTCACGCCTTATCAGCCTGTTCCATCATATCTGTGGCCATTTGAAAGAACAACCTAAGTGCATTTTCAGCTTTTTTTTTAATCATAAAGATACATTTTAAAATACGCTTCTTTCTGTCTAATCGGTGTTATGATATCATTTCGGGTTCAGGAGATATGATGAATCGAAAATCATCTTAAGTCCATATTTTTCACAAAAGCCACTTCACTTAAGATAAGATAGAAGTGATAAGAAAAATTGCAAGAATTCCTCTTAAAAAAAGAACCTAATTTCATTTAGGTGGCATATTTTTTTTTCAATATGCTTTTGAAAAACCAACCTAATTACCAACTTAAGTCGATTTTCTATCGTATTTCAGTTTGCCAAATGAACTTAACTCCAATTAAAATTCTATAAAATTTTTATGAAAATCAATTTGAAAAAAAGAACCTAAATTGAGATAAGTTGGTGTTTTTTCAAAAAACAATTTGGAAAAAGCACTTATTTTATTTGAAATCCATTTAAATAAAAACCGTTACGCCAAGAAATAAAAATTCAATTTAAAATGAACAACAGATGATTGTTTTATCATGCCACGCCCTTACTTCTATGAAAATATATAATGGAAAGACACTGTGCACTTCCAAAACTGTTTTTTGCTCTCCTGTAAAATTAAGAATTTAGACTTAGGTTGCTTTTCCAAATGTCCACAGAATTGCTATGCTATGCTTGATTTCACTGAGTGGCATCGGAATGTGAGCGAAGTGTCCGCTCTGAGAACTGCACCCTTCTTTGCCAACTCATCAGATTTCTCATTGCTAGGGCATGGAATTTCATGTACTAAAAAAATAAAAAATATGCGCATAAAAAATGCAACAAAAACTGAGAAATATGCATGAAAAATAAAAAAAAAAATGCATTAATTCAAATTTTTTCAACTTCAGATAATTCATGTTTATTGAAGTTACAATAGTTAAATAAATTAGGTACAAACATTTTTTGATTCAATTTTGCTCTTACGTTGTACGTTTATACATATGTATGTATGTATGTTTTTATATATATATAGATACATAAATTCAGTCTTGAACATTTCATAATTTGCAAAGGTTAATCCTTATTCAACGATTCATTAGCGTACACAATGAAATATTTTTTCATATTCTCAAAAAGAAAACTTTGCCGATTCGACCGAAAAAAGCTCTTATACATAGAAAACGAACGTTATACATCCACAGAGGTAATAGGAGCATGTTTGAAAACGGCTCTTTGTCGACAGGTATGCACCGTATCTAAAATACTAATAATAGCCGCGTTCACACGAAACTCTATTCGTCGTCAGATGGCTGTTATGAATGAATTTCGTTTGTATAAAGCTGCCAACTAGCAAATTACAAAAATAGGCAATATAATGCGAAATATGTAATAAAACAAGTAAGGAAGCCTAAGTTCGAGTGGAATCGAACATTAGATACTCAGCTGTATGCTTTCATTGTTTGTTTTCGTTTGATGGAAACACGGATTATTTTATATAAAGCGAGTGCCGCATAAAGTGGGCGTGGCCACACTCATTTTCAACATTTTTATCAGTCATCCAACTAAGCATATGAATGTTATTCTTTGTGCAAAATTTCATTCCTTTATGACTTCTAGTTATAAAGATGTCACGTTACAAATTCCCAAAGAGTGTTCCAGAAATATCTTTCTTAAAAAGTAGGCGTGGTCATAAACCGATTTCAATACATTTTTGCGTGGCTATTAACACATGTTATAAAAGTGTATAAACCAAGTTTCGTCATAATATCTCAATTTTTTGTCGAGTTATAGGCTAAGAAATCTCGTATAGCCCTTTGTGTAAAAAGAGACGGTGCCACGCCCATTTTCCAAAATTTTTCTATTTGTTGTTTCCGGTCTATTGTAGAAATCATACCACAAAATTTCAATGAATTATCTTTACATTTGACAAAGATATCGCTTAAAATGTTTTTATTAGGCCACTATATAATAAGCATATATAAAAGTGGGCGTAGTCGTCAACCGATTTCGCTAAAATTTTCAACATGTATTACCACAAGTAATAAAAGTGTACACATCAAGTTTAGTCATTATATATAAATCATTTGTCGAGTTATGGGCTCAGAAATCTCGTATATTCCTGTTTATAAAAAGAGGCGGTGCCACGACCATTTGCCAAAATTTTTGTGTTTTTCGTTTTATGTCCGCAGTTGGACTCCTGCTATAAAATTTCAATGAGATATCTTTATATTTGACAGAGATATCGCTTAAAATGTTTTTATTAGGTCACTTTATAAGACCCATATAAAAAGTGGGCGTGGCCCTCAACCGATATCGGAAATTTTTCGTCCAAATATTTGACTAAATAAGTATATCACGCGTACCAAATTTCATCGATATATCTTCAACGGTTTCTGATTTATGACTCATAAAACTTTCAATGTTTGCCCCTTAATAAGTGGGCGTGGCACCGCCCATTTTCCAAAATTTTTGTGTTTTTTGTTTTATGTCCATAGTTGGACTCATGCGCCAAAATCTCAATGATAGATCTTTATATTTGACAGAGATATGGCTTAAAATGTTTTTATTAGGTCACTTTATAATACAAATATATAAAAGTGGGCGTGGCCGTCAACCGATTTTAACTATTTTCCGTCCAAACGTTTGCCTAAGTAAGTAAATCATGCGTACCAAATTTTGTCGATATATCTTCAATGGTTTCTGAGTTATGACATATAAAACTTGCAAGGTTTGACCCTTAATAAGTGGGCGTGGCACCGCCCATTTTCCAAAATGTCATCAAATTTCTTCATAAGGGCCCGAGCTCAATACGTTGGTAAAATTTTATCACTCTAGCTATATTAGTGGCTGAGATACCAAATTTCCGATTTTTTCTATATAGGAAAAGTGGGCGTGGTCATGGTCCGATTTCGCCCATTTTCAATACCAACCGTCCCAGTCTCGATACCAACTTGCATTTCAAATTTCATTAAAATATCTCAATTTTTGCGCGAGTTAGAGTGTTTACAGACGGACGGACAGACGGACGGACGGACGGACAGACGGACGGACGGACATGGCTCAATCGATTTCTCTTTTCACCCTGATCATTTTGATATATATAAGTCTATATCTATCTCGATTATTTCACTCTGTTACAATCCACCGTTATGTGATTAAAACTATAATACTCTGTGTACTAGCACAGCTGAGTATAAAAATGCAAACAACGCAAAATATGTAAAAATATGCATATATGACCAAAATATGCAAAATATGCAAACACATTTGAATGCCATTTTTAAGACAATTTCACGATTCGCAAAGATTTTTTATTTATTTTGCTCTACCTTAATCTAAGAAAAACATGTATTTGCATAGATTCACTCAAAATAATATTTCGTAAATATTACGAAATCTTTCGTACATATTACGAAATACTTTCGTAAAATTGAGCAACGAATGGTTTCGTAAATAGTACGAAAGCTATTTCGTACTATTTACGAAATACTTTCGTAGTATTTACGAAGGCTTTCGTACTATTTACGAAATACTTTCGTAGTATTTATGAAATACTTTCGTATATTTACGAAGCCTTTCGTACTATTTACAAAATACTTTCGTAGTATTTACGAAGGCTTTCGTACTATTTACGAAGTACTTTCGTACTTTTGAGCAACGAAAGATTTCGTAAATATTACGAAACCGCTTTCGTAAATTTACGAAGGCTGTTAGAGCTATCAAATTGTTGTACAATTGACCAAATTATTTTTTAGCTTAAAGCTAAAAAAACCCTAATTATTACATACATATATATATATGTATATATGATGTATATTTCAACGAAATTTGAAAACTTTTTCGAAATATGTATATCAATAAAATAATGCTAAGAGAAAAATGTTTTATATATGCATAAGAAATAAGTTTAGATAATTTCATTTTAGTTTTAAATATCTACTATAATAAATTTATTCAATTAATTTAAAAGTTCTTTATTAATTTAATATTTTACATTTATATTTATATTAATTTTAATAACTAAGGGCACTGCCAGACTATGCAAGAAATTACTTTCAGAAAGGCAACAAATACAAAAATTTGAATATTATACTTACTTAATTTCTTGCATCATCTGGCTGTGCCCTATTAAAATAAGAGGTACATATTGCTTATACGTCTGACAACCATAGGAAACTTTGGGAATCGCAATTTGCAAATGTGGACGTCGTTCCGATCCACTTAAATAGATAACCCTGTCAAAAAGAAAGAAAAAGAAAAGAAAAAGAAAAAGAAAAAGAAAAAGAAAAAGAAAAAGAAAAAAAAAAGAAAAATAAAAATAAAAATTAAAAATTAAGACTAAGATAAAGATAAAGATAAAGATAAAGATAAAGATAAAGATAAAGATAAAGATAAAGATAAAGATAAAGATAAAGATAAAGATAAAGATAAAGATAAAGATAAAGATAAAGATAAAGATAAAGATAAAGATAAAGATAAAGATAAAGATAAAGATAAAGATAAAGATAAAGATAAAGATAAAGATAAAGATAAAGATAAAGATAAAGATAAAGATAAAGATAAAGATAAAGATAAAGATAAAGATAAAGATAAAGATAAAGATAAAGATAAAGGGAAACTACTTAAAACCTTAAAATTCAAGCAGCACGTTTTAAACCAGATCGTTTTTATTTTAAAAATGAAAATTTTTAAATTTAAAATGAAAGTTTTGAAATAAAAATGTATTTTGGATTAAATAGAATCATTTTTAAATTAAAAATTAAAATGAAGGGAATAAAAGCGTAACTTTTAGGTTCGAAATCTCATAGGGCTTGAATTAAAATAAACATTTTTAAATTTGAATGTTTTTTCTTGTTTTACAATGAACATTTTTAAAATAAAAATGGTCGTATCTACATCACTTTACGCACTTACTACATAAAATAATTTTTGATATTATTGCACCGACCCAACACTTCACAATGAAAGAAAACTTGTACGGTAAAATATTGTTGTACGAAAGTATTTCGTATATATTACGAAAGTATTTCGTAAATCTTTTAATCCTTTGATAATATTACGAAATTATTTCGTATATATTACGAATGTATTTCGTAAATCTTTTAATCCTTTGATAATGTTACGAAAACTTTCGTACAATATACGAAATTATTCGTAAAAACAATTTTAAGAAAATTTACGAAAGTGTTTCGTAATATTTACGAAATATTTCGTAATATATACGAAAAAAATATTAGAAAATGGTTTACGAAAGCCCTTTCGTAATATTTACGAAAGATTCGTAAAATTAGATTTTGTTGAGAAAAATTCTTTCGTAATATATACGAAACTTTCGTACATTTTACGAAACTCTAGACTACGAAAGTCTTTCGTAGTTTTTTTACGAAATTTTATTTTTAGTGTTTCCATGCCCTACTCATTGCCATTTATTCCTTTGTGGTCTGGGAGCCAGTATAAATGGACATTATTATCCCTACATATTATCCTTAAGGCTTCCTTGCAGCAATAGCAAGATCGGAATAGGTATAGGTTAAGATCGAAAGAAGAAAATGAACTGGATTCTAGGTAAGTATAACGCCGTGACTGATTGCATAGGACCATCGATATTCTTAGACTTATCTTATCTTAATCATGTAATAACCACAGTCGAATCTTTGCTTGCTTCTGAAAACATGTATGTAACTTATGTACATATATCTTATCTTCTGAGTGATCGTGTAATTAAAAACAATAGCATCAGCTTAGTAATTAACAAAAGCAGATTTTTTCACCCAACAGTAGCCTATATAAGTAACACGCCTTAACATTCGAGGCATAGAGTTTTGCCTTTCTCCTATTTAGAGCTGAAACAATAAGCAACATGAACTTCAGAATCGCTTTGGGTTTGCTTATATGGGTCGCTGCCATCAATGCTGCTGCATCACGGGAGCAATGGGAATATGGGCCACCAATTGGATTTGCGGAGGTAGACTCAGAACCTCAATTGCAACCACCCATACTCCAAGAGCCAAAGAACATGAAAGAAAATGAGCACCGCTGTATTGGTCCGCAATCGGAATACGTGGTTCCGGTATATGACTCTGCAGAAATCGATGACTACATGGACGACTATTATGCGTCTGCCAGCGACTATTTTCAAAATTCATATTATTGAACAAGAAAACGTAGAAAGTGCTAATAATAAATACATATGTATGTATTCTAGTAGCATGATTTTTTTTACTCAAAATACAATTTACAACACTTGATGATAGTCAAGCGTTAGTTAGACAATGAAATAGCTTGGGCTGAATAATGAAAAATTCGAATTAACACAGGTATTCTATGTACATATGTATATGTAAAATCGGTAGCTGCTTTCGAAAATCTAGTTGATTTTTAATTCTATAGAAAGTTTTGAGATATCGGCAATTTACCGTTATTCGGCAATGGTTCCACTTAATCCTGTATATCTCTTTAAGGTATTAAGCTATCGATTATGGAGTGACGAAAGAAAATTGAATTTCCTATACATGTCTTCTATAAAACTTTTCTCTAGGTCTTATAAGTAGTTTCCGATTTTACATATATTCATGTAGATAGGGTAGTGGCGTTCAGAATATTTTTTGTCTATAGAGCAGTGTAATCTGATCGTTGGGGTGGTCCAAAATGGTATGAAGAAAATAAAGTTCTCCCGAAATCTGCGGAACAAACCGTACTTCATGCGACTGTACTACGGCAATCTATACCGAAAATATTGCCTTAATATATTAAAGTTTAGAGCTCGTGCAAATGCCTCAAAGTTTCCTTCAGCTTTTACATCACCATCATTGATTTGAAAAGTCCTTAATGTGTAAGAAAGATGTTTTTTTTTATCATAAAAAAGGGAAAACATATTTGGCCTATTGCCAATGAATTACACGCAGTTATTCAGTTTGTGCTATTAGGAGCTGAAACAATCAATACTATGAAGCTCGCCTTGGCTCTGTGTGTGCTTATCAGGGACCGTAATCATTATGAGTATTATAATAAAAATCGCCATTTAATCATTATATGTTGAGTTTTTTTTATATTTCATCAAAAATAATAATTATTTTTTAAGTTTTATTTTTTTTTGATCAGATATAACACTTATTCCTTGAGCGATATGTAATCCTTCAGAAATAATCATTATTTTTTGAGTTTTATTTTTTTGATCGAAAATAATACTTATTCCTTGAGTGATATATTTATCGCTCAGAAATAATCATTATTGTGTGAGTTTTATTTTTTGCGATCAAAAATATCACTCATTCAAGAAGTTATATCGATGGGAATTTTTTAGTAATTATGTTCCAGAGCACTTTAGAGACGATTTGAGTTTTTCGACCTAAGCAAAAAAATAAAACTCAAAGAATAATTTTTATTTCTGAGCGAAAAATATATCACTCAAGGAATAAGTTTTATTTTTGATCAAAAAAATAAAACTCAAAAAATAATGATTATTCTGAGCGATAAATATATCACTCAAGGAATAAGTTTTATTTTTGATCAAAAAAATAAAACTCAAAGAAAAATTATTATTTTTAATTTTTATGAATATCGCTTAAAATTTTTCGATCATAGTGGATTCGGATAGTGCTCTTTCAGACATGCACACACACAAACTCAATACTCTTCTGCGATGTTTGCAAGTATTTGATTTTTTTCACTGAAAATATAACGAATAATGATTATTATGGGTCCCTGGTGCTTATATTGATCGTTGATGCCAATGCCGCATGTTGTTGTTGTAGCCAAGACACTCCCCGAAGTATAAATCCGGTACGTTCGGGTACTAGGCCCTTCTGACACTAGCCCGACTGTCGTGCGAACGATTTTTTTTTTTGGCCATAATCAACCTTCTAGGCTTGTGGATGCTGCATCACCGCCTCCGCTGTTGCCAAGGCCACCACAATCACAAAAGGAACCATCCAACGTATTTCAAAAGGAAAACTCAAAATCTCAATTGCAAACACCTGCAGTGGAAGTAGGTGCTTTCAAAGAAATCAAAGATAACAAATCCTCTCAGATAGAGCTAAGTCAAATGTTAAATGGAATAGAGAAGCATCCACAACTAATGCAAGATATCATGGAACAGTTCAAGCCAAAAGCGAGGTCGGAAGATGGAAAAGAACATTGGGATGATACTAATTATTTCTATGAAGATTATCCACTTTCGTATCACTGCTAATCTGGAGGACTATACGGGGGAAAAATATGGAAAGCATTAAAAAATAAACATGTACATACTTTACCAAAGAACATACCCACTTGCAGCAGAATGAAGGCACAGAAATTCGACAAGATCATAATTTTTGCTGGTTGCTTTAATGTATTTATTAGAGTGATTCCTACACATTGATCGGCAAACTTTCCACTGTTGAAAAATAGCATAATTCCAGTTTTTAATATAGGAATTATAACTAACCTTATATAACGACAAATAGATGTTAACTGGAATAATGTCACCCTTTCTTAGTTTTAGGTAAAATTGCACTAAATTATTGTCCAGAAAAAAAGTATGCATGTTCCAGTTTAACGCCAGCAATTGTGAATATCTGGCTAGCGTAGAACTAAACTGGTCTATCTAACAAAACACAAAATCGGAGAAAACAGATGAAACGCGTTTTAATGCGGTGTGCGATTGTTGATGTATGTTAAGTGAATATTGTAAATTATTATGTTAGCTTAATAGTTAACTTAACATTCTGCATTAAAAAAAAATTATTATAGAAACGTTTTTTATATAATATTTATATGTAACAAGAAAACTTGTTACATAGACCACTTTAGAATTTTCAATTTTTAAGGAAGTTTGAACTACAAATTGAAAATTATATGAATAAAGTAAAAAATATGTGAAAGGAAGTAAGTACTTTAATTGCAAAAATAACATACACATGTTCGTAAATGATCACCTCTGCATGAAAAGTAACAGTAACCTAGTTTTCTCCACGGCGGGCTGGTAGAAAATCTTCTGGATTGTTTTCTGTTTCATCTCTGCGGTTTACATGTGGAGAGACAGGTAAAAGGGGTGATGAATCGGTGGTACAAATTTCAACATTTTTTTTATGTCCTGCATTTTTTTGAATTTCAAATCGCGTATGTCGCTGCCCTGATCTGGTGTAAAATTCTGCAAGAACTCTATGAAATCATGTAGGTTCACGCTAGATTTCTTTGTATCGACGGATTTATATGTTTCACAATAATCATCATTAAACTGCATCACAGATTCACCCTTCACAAATTTTGCCTTTCGCATTTGGGAAACTTTTGCACCGTCCTCTACAATACTCTGGTAGGCCCTGAACATTGGCCGCCGTTCGTCAAATGACATAAATTTCCCCACCATATTATTAACATCAAAAGGAGCATGCTTTCTACAATTTTTAACCAATTCCATCCACTCATCTGGTGTAAGATCATACTGGTCTATGGTAGTCTATGCTAGTTGGACCACTTTAGAATTTCTTGAAATGACAAAATGACGTGAATTCTAAAGTGACATTTTTGTCGTTTGGACACTTTGGTGAAGAAATAAGACCTACATCAATTTTGCACGGATAAATTTATGATTTTCAAGTTCAAAAATGTGCATAACTCGATTTCTGAAAAAATGTTAGATAGACCAGTTTAGTTCTACGCTAGCCATCTTGTGTAGTTTAAGATTAATAATATAATACAATGGCGCTATTATAATTCTGACGAGTTTTATGGCCGAGCTTCTCTCCCAATTCGAGGTGTGCTCCTTTTTTTTGTTTTTCCTACTAATTGGGTGGACCTACAGTTTTATGCCGGCTCCGAACGGCGAATGCATTTTTTGTGAGAAGCTTTTTCATGGCAGAAATACTCTCGTAGGGTATGCCGCCCACTGCCGGGAGGTGACCGCTGCTATTAAAAAACACAATAATTGGATTTTTACTATTTAGAAAAATTGTTTTGGTGTTTGGCTCGGACCGTGGTTTGAACCCGAGACCTCTGGCATAGCAGGCGAGCACTCTACCCACTGCACCACAGCGGAAAGGCGAAATTCAGACTGAGTAATAGGTATCGTGAATTGTAGATATAATGCCGTGGCAGGGTGCAGGAGACCATCTTCAACAGTGTTGTTTGGTAATAAGAGTTTAAACAAAGGTTTATCTTATCACCAAATCTTAATTATGAAATTGTCAAAAGAAATGTAAGAAACCAAAAGAAATAACTTACATAATATGCATGTATCTTCATTTTATCTGCGGTGTGATTATTGAAAGAAAACATTCGCTCAATAATTAGCAACGAAACCACATTTTTCTTACCCCGAAACGTACTATATAAGAAACCGTCGTAACGTCCATGGTTAACAGTTCTAAATTTACGTGTTTGATATTAAGAGCTAAAGCAAAAAACAGTCACTATGAAATTCGCATTTGCACTGTGTGCGCTTATATTGGCCGTTGCCGTCAACGCTGCACCACAGGGTCCACCATTGCCAAGACCACCATCATCACATTTGCAATATAGACCACCTATGGTATTTGCAAAGGAAAACGTCTCAAAACTACAATTGCAACCACCCGTAGTAGAACCAGAAGCCATGAAACAAATTAAGGAGATCGAAACAGCTGAGTTGAACATAAATCACATGTTAAATGGAATGGAGCAGAATCCACAACTAATAAAAGCTATCATGGAACATTTGAAGCCAAAAGTTCAGTCGGGTAAATTTCCGCGACCAAAATACCTGAGCAGACGTACCAGTTGGAGTAATGAATATAATAGCTACCGAAACAAAGCAGCCAAAGATGACTGGTATGGCAATAGCCAAGTGCTGGATGATTTAATTCGTGAAATGGTTAAAGAAGACAAATAAGAAAAATAAGAAGAAGAAAGAAAGAAGAAGAAGAAGAATAAGAAGAAGAAGAAAGAAGAAGATATAAGCAAAAAGCCCTTTGAAAAATAAATATATATGTATATTTGTGAACAGAAATACATACTATGTATATGCTCTGCAGTAAAAATCCGAAGTGAATCCATTACTAATCACTACTCTGAAAAAAAAAACGTTGTAAATCTAAAGACTTTCGCTGTTAAATCAACTACTTTCCGCAGTTGAAATGTGCCCAACAACGCTCCGTTGTTGTTTCAAAGGTGCGAGCGTTGTTGATTTAAGTCAATAACGGAGATTGTTGGAAAATATTCTCACCTAAAAATAAATTTTTGTTTGCATTTTACTCTTCATCTTCTCTCCGCCCGGGTCCCAACTGCAAATATGCAGCCTCCGCTTGTTCTTCTATTCTTCTCTCTTCTTATCATTCACTGGTTGCTATCTTTATTTCTTATTCTGATTTTTCTTCTTTATTTTATATTCTCCTCCGGATTCGAACCATGACATCAACCTAAAATTCTATCCAATCATCACATAGTGGAACATTCAACATTATATTGAATTTTGGTAACCTATACTTCCATTCCCTAAAAAGGAATCCATGAATTATTTGAATCATTGTAAAAACAAAATTTAAAAAAATTTGTTCTCATTAGTTTTGTTTACAACGGAAACTGTTGGGTCAAATACTTTTGCCTTAAAGTCAACAACGGGGAGAAAATTGTTGCTAAAAATAAACTTTTGTTTGGATTTTTCTCTTCATCTTCTCTCCATCATAATTTTTTTGTTGGTATTCTCACCAAAAAATATTTTCTCACAAAAAATTTTTTAAAGGCAAGCAAGTTTTTGAATCAACAACGCCCGTTTTTGAATAAATTGTTGGATCAAAAATTTTGCTGTAAAAACAAATACTTTTGCTGTTGAATCAAAGACGGAGATTCAACAGCAGAAAGTTGTTGGTTTAACTACGGGTATTTTTTTCAGAGTAACGACGTGGAAAGATTGTATAAGGCATCGATAATGTTTTTTGGCATAAGAATTCAATAAACGTACATTTTTAATTACGCAATTGTCGTAACTGAAGTTTTGCCTGCTTATGAAATCATGTAATTCATGTAAATCTTATCTCGTTTGTCATTGTTATGCATCAGCTCGGTAATTAGCCAAAATACGCTATTTAAAAAAACGGTTTAACTTTCGAAGCTTATTGTCTGCTTTGGAACTTGTGGCAGTTAGAGAGCAGACAAAAAATTAAAAAAAAAAAAAATAACACGAAATTCTGAGACATCTCTATAAATTCTAATGGTCCGAAAAAAAAAAGAAAATTAATTTGTTAAATTCAGTGGACAGGCATCTCGAATCAATTAAGAGTTTTTCCTGAAGGAACGAATTACCAAAATGAAATTACTCAACTGGTCACATATGCACACTAATAGAGGAGTCGTATTTCTTTGATACAAAATTAATGGAATAATGGCATCAAATTTATCAGCGAATTAGAAAAGAATTCTTTGCCGCTCGAATAAAAAAGTGGAGCATTAATAAATAAGTACTAGAGTGGCGCCTACTGTCGAAACTCGACAGTTTTCTAAGTGTTTTCTTAGGACTATAGTATTTTTTGTTGTTGCTGCTACTACTATTTTGTTGTTGCTATTAAATACTACTATTTTGTTGTTGTTGTTACTCGTCTTCCTAATTATTTTACCTACTTATTTAATTATATTTTTCCTCCTTTCTACTTATTCTTTATACTTAATCCCACTTATTCCTTGTCCTTTTTGTTTGGGTATAGTGATTTTGCTTCTATTTTTATGTTTATACTTCTTTGAAGCCACACACCACTTCCAGCTAAACACGTTCACAATTGCATGGTAAGTTTGGTGACCATGCACAAACTCATCTATGCACGCGCATTGAGTGTTCAAAAGCATGCAACAACAACCACATGGCAATTTGCCAACGGCGATTTTGGACGCATTTTCCAACCAATTTTAATGAACGCATTTTCCAACCAATTTTCACGAAAATTGGCGCGGTTCTATTTGCGAGCAATACCTTTCTAATGGTGTGCTTAGTTTTAAAATCGGTTCAGTAGTTTCAACGGAGAAGATGGAACAATATTTATCTTAGCGTATTAATAATATAGATTCCAATTTATATTGTAATGTATATTTTTTAAATAAAATAGTTTGCGTGAATTATTTTTTTTGCACATTAACAAAATATGTATATACTTACTTAACAAATATGTGTGTTACCAAATAAAAGTAACAAAATTCGATTATTCTATGTTCATTTTGCTAAACTTACAGCAGCATTTGTTTTGTTTCTTCAACAATGGCAAAACTTTTGATGCCTCACAGCACTTGTTACTTCTTTCCAGTTTCAATTTCATTGTTTGTCATGCGTTAGCTGCGTTTTTTTTTGTTTGCAACTTGCATGCGAGTACCTGAGTATATATGTATATTTGTATTTTAATATGTACATACTCGTTATTTGCTAATACTTTGTTTCCTCGCTAGATTATATTTACCTGTTTCATAGTAGATACGAGTAAAGTGTAAATTTAGAGTTGAAAAGTAAAGGCATTCCTTTTTATTCATGTATGTATGTTAAGGTGGAGTGAAATTTTTTTTTTGGAAATTCAATTTGTTCCAAAGCCAGAACGGCACCTTTGTAGCCCAGAAATAAGCCTGTAAAATTTTAATGACCAACTCGCATGTTTAGAGGTGTCCCCAGCCCCACAAAGTTGAAAAAATAGCACGATCTGGTACAAATGTAAAATTTCTAAAATTATAAAATCAAAAAACGGAGTATGAGGATTGATAAAAATGGCTAAGCTGAGTATTAAAGTGAATTTAGTTTTTCTTGAAACAACAACAACAAAAGTTGTTGTTGCATAACTTTTGTTGTTGTTGTTTCCAAAAAAAAAAATAAATTCACTTTAATACTCAGCTTAGCTATCTTTATCAATCCTCATACTTCGTTTTTTGATTTTATAATTGTGAAAATTTCATATTTGTACCAGATCGTGCTTATTGCTTTCAACTTTGCGGGGCTGGGGGCAGTTCAAAACGTCGCCCTATCGCCATAAAATTTTGTGGGGTTCATTAACTCGTATAAAGGCAACTTTTAATTATTGGTACGTTCAAAAAAGAACAAAAAAAAAAATTTCCAAATGTTTTCACCTTAATGTATGTACATTAGAGTGGCCCTTATTTTCGAAAGTCGGAAATTTGCAGTTGTTACCCCCTGATATGTTTTTGTTTAGTAAAAAAATAATACCCTGAAAATTTTGGCCCGATTGAACAACTCCAACCCGTGCCACAACGAGTTGAAGTTGAAAAATTGGTAACATCACTTTTAGTAAGCGCTTCTTTTGGCTATGCAGTGATAAATATATGTATGTGCATGAAATTAATCAAAATACTTTTATTATTTTACCGTTACAATTGCTTAAGTAGTAGAATTCGTAGAAGATGTATGTACGTATGTAGTAGATGACATTAAATTTTGCTTCTTACGTATAAAGCAACATAGTATTAAAACAAAAAAATCAAACATTTCACTTAAAAAGAGTGTATTAATTTAAAATCATATGCTTTTCTTCCAATACAACAATTTTAAAACGTGCAACTGGTGAAGTCAGTGTACTGAAGCACATGCCACACGTAGGTACCTTTTTAGCACATGTGAAACAAATAAGTTTTTTATACATAGCTAAAGTGAGTATCTGTCGGCATTGGGAAATTTTGTGTCCGTATGACGGTCATTTTACGCGTAGTCAGCGTAACTGTCGTTTGAAAATGATTCAGAAATATAATATCGAGACGGTCCAGCACTATTCATGATAGAGTCCTCAATGTCGGTTTCTCATTCATCTTCCTCGAGTCATTCTGTAAGAATTTCATCCGAGGAGGCACTTAGAATATTAAAAATTTCCAATTTTCCACATTTGCACACCATTTTAGTTAAATTCTGAAATAAAGGAAATAGTAAGAAAAATCCCAAAATAAAATTTTGTCACAAAAATCACCTCCATAAAGTCCCTGGACTGTGGTATATAGGTTCTTTTGTCTGTGGATATCTAGTGAAATTCTATAGCGAATAACTTTCTATAACTATTTAACCCTCTAACATACTTCGAAATAATATTTTTTGGGACTTTCTAAAAAAAGAGTAAAAGCGAGCTCATCGTCGGGGTGTTAGAGTGTCACCTATTTTTAAAATTTCCCATATAAATATGTATGTACGAGTACATGCAAAATGTATATTACAAATTTCAATTTTCTTAAATTGTTTGTATATATGAGAAAATAAGTCTCCGTGACATTTCACTACTTCAATATACGGAATATCAGTATCTTTTTTTTATAAATCATTTATTTGTGGAGTCTAATAAATAACAACGTTGTAATCTACTAAACTTCAAAAATATAAGAGAATTCGTCCAATATAAACGTCCACCGAACCATATAACCCTTAGTTCATTATTTCAACACATTGTGGCACGGGTTAACGTTGACCAATCGAGCAAATATTAAACAGGGAATATTTTCTTCGTACATGAAACCATTTCAGGGGGTAACGTCTTAAAAAAGTAGAAAAAAAATTTTTTCCATAGGCGTAAGGGCCACTCTAATGTACATAGGCATTCACATACGTATTTTGAAAGAACTTTGTGCTGTTTTAAAATGCATATTAGGGTGCACTCTAATTCAGTCATTATCAAAACTTCCACCATTCAACCAATCTGCATCTTTCGAAGCCATATAAAGTTATTAAATATTTACATAAGTATATGGTCTAAGCTGAAGTTCTAAGCTAGTTTACATATGTATATTGCCGACAGAATATTGGTGGCAAGTTTTCGATAGCTTTCCAAGCATTTTCAAATCCTTATACACAGTCTTAGAACTGAAAGAGAGTCACCTTGGCAGATTTTGTATTTGAATCATAGCTGGGGAACTTCGATTAGAATTAGAAATCATTACGATTAGAAAAATTAAGTAATCTAATCATTAGATTTTTTTTGATTCTTTATATTTTGATTACTAATTGATTAGATTAGAGCTAATCAAAAATCTAATGGCGATTAGCGACGATTAGCAAATCTAATCAAAACTAATAAAAATAAAAATCAATTGGATTTCCCGATTAGTTTTGATTAAATTTGATTAGATCAACTGTTTTGAAATATTTTTTTTGGCATTTAATTATATATTATAATACAATGGCGCTATTATAACTCTGACGAGTTTTATGGCCGAGCTTCTCTCCCAATTCGAGGTGTGCTACTTTTTGTTTTTCTTACTAATTGGGTGGACCTACAGTTTTATGCCGGCTCCGAACGGCGAATGAATTTTTTGTGAGAAGCTTTTTCATGGCAGAAATACACTCGGAGGGTATGCCGCCCACTGCCGAGAGGTGACCGCTGCTCTTAAAAAGCCCTCAGGAGCCAATGTAAAATATGGTTTAAACCGTTCTCTCAATTGATGTTCTAATTGTACTGCTGTAATAGGCTTCATTAGCAGCTTGTACGACTCCAAATATTGAAAATCACTTGATGTAAAAGGAGACAGATTCAGCTCATCGGAAAGCTTATTCAATTTCTCTTTGTACTGTAGTAACTGCACGATTGCAAATATTTCAAAATAGTTGATCTAATCAAATCTAATCAAAACTAGTCGAGAAATCTAATCGATTTTATTTTTGATTAGTTTTGATTAGTTTTGATTAGATATGCCAATCGTCACTAATCGTGATTAGATTTTTGATTAGTTATTATCTAATCAAAAAGTCGTCGATTAGAATAGCCATCTAATCCTAATTAATCAATTAGGATTAAAAAAAAAAGTTTCTAATCCGATTAGTAATCATTAGGATTACTAATCATTATTCCCCAGCTATGATTTGAATTGGCTTGATAATGAGAAAACGCACACCCTTCTTACTTTTATTTAAAAGCAATGTGAAAACTTTCTTCTTTTCTAAATGAAATGGCAGAAATTTGTATTTGCATTGCAAACATACATATATACATATGTATGTATGTTCAGGTAATGCTTTCCATGTTAGCTCTTGCCTTATAGGGTCTATACACGATGCGTCTGACTCAAGAGTCAGTTTAGGTGTATTAGTGAAAATGTGCATGTAGTAGTTACACCGACATGACTCTGGCATGACTCAAGAAAATCAAAACTAGTTTGATATTTTGCTGTGACGCGGCGAGTCAACACGTACACAGATGACTCGCGAGTCAGACGCACTGTGTATAGACCCTATTAAAAGTTACAAAGTGCAACGGTGCGTATGAGTGATGCGTAGATTTTGTTAGCAAATGCTAAGGCGTATTCTTTTAGCAACTATTTATGTAGGTACATACGCTCATGCATAAATATGCACACAAATAGACGCAAATAGACAAGGTATTTGTATGCAAATAAGAAGAAGTTAATAGTTGAAGGAAATGCAAAAGGTTTGTAAAGTAAATTTTTTCAATTTTCGTGAAATGTTTTAAATAGAAAACTTTTTAAGATTGAAATTCAAGAATATGCATAAATGCATTTTTACGTGCTGGCAAAGTGCGTAGCTAATTGTTGAATGCCAAAATTTCTTCTTTAGAATTGCAAAAAGGGTTATTCGTGCGTATGAACATATGTATGTAAATACTTACATATGTATGTATGTATGGATATACATATGTGTGTACATTAGAAAAATCTCAAGGAATTTATTTTCGTCATTCTTTAATCGGAACAAGAACTTAGTTAAGAATTGAAAGATAGTCCATTATTTAAATTATACAGAGTTGCATATAATCAGCAAGTAGTAAGCTGATATAACAAAAATTAAAATATAACTTCCTATTTAGCTAATCTTTATGCAGAAAATAAATATGACAAAAGTTTTGAGTTATGCCATAATTAATTTCTAAACTCATTCTGAGTGTACTCAGCGAGTCTAATTGAAATCCTCCACGTAAATATTTCTACCTTATTTTCAACTCAATTACAATTTCTGCAATTACTATTTACTTTTCCAAATGAAATTGTCATATTAATTTGTCAACTAAAAATCTTAGCAATCCAAGTTCCCGAAAACAATCAAATTAAGTAGTAGTTATGCGGCAACAAACTTTACTGCAACGCTTTATTCTTGTACTGCGCTGAATGCGTTTAAATATGGAAGGTAAGTTTGGAGTTGCAGCAGAACGCCAAAAGCCGCGCTCGCCAACTCTTTCGCTATCATTAAAACTTTGACAATTTTGTGATGCGCTGAAAGGGCAGGTCTGCAACTAATTCATAATACTCAAATGATAGTTATTTGCTGGTCCAGCAGGTGTTGAAATGGGCGGCTGCGGTTTTCATAATCTTCAACTAATTGGATTCACTCGGTGCTCGGTTACTGCCAAGAAAATAGTTTTAAACTAATTTGTGAAATTTACTTATTTAGCAATTTTAGTTGCTATAATGTACGTTTACATAATGGCGCTACGGCTAAGTGTCATTCATCACATTAGCGACCACAAAACTTTTGGCGAGTATGAGTTGAGTGCGGAGCAGTTTGCCAGATGAGTTGGCAGCGCTAAAACTTTGTGTGTACGAGGGATGTGGGAAGGCTCGAAAAGGTTTCGAGGGTATATAAGAATTTTTTTTAATATTATTTATCATGAATTAGCAGTTCTTAATCTGCCAGGTTTACACTGCTATAACAATGGTTTGGTAAGCTAAATATGAGAAGAGTTGAAGAAAAAGCTCAAGCGTCTAAAAGAAATTGCTTGATTTTCTTTTTGCAAAGATTTTGTTTGAGGGGGCCCCCAGTGTAATTTTATTGCGAATAATTTTCTAGAACACCTTAACTCTCTATCGAAATTCAAAAATACTATTTTTGTCGGGCTTTATAAAAAAGTGATCAAAATGATCACTTAATGAGGTGTTAGCGGGTTAAAAATACTATTTGTGTCGGGCTTTATAAAAAAGTGATGAAAATGATAACTTAATGGAGGTATTAGCGGGTTAAAGTATTTTACGAAATTAAAGCCCGTGAAATTTTACTATATCTTTCTATATAATATGTATTTTAACCCATTTTTTTGCTTTATTTAAAAATCACTCAGACGAAACTTCGCAAATTTCAAATGGCAATAAAAAATACTTGGACCTCAGAGAGCAAAACGGCTTGGGAGCAAGGATGCCACTAAGAAATTTTTTTTCCTACAAAAAACCTACCAAAATGGCTTCAGGCCTACCAACTTTTTTTTTTTAAATGCGAGATTTAATCATATTCAACAAATTCATCTAGGGAAACTGTTCCAGTAACCGACCACCCCGCAGTAACCGGACACTTGTTTTTTTACCGCTTAAAATAAAAAAAAATTTATTATTTTTTTTTCTAATTTACTTTTATGAACGCTCTGCTTGTACAACAAATGCATGTTGCGCTTCAAACTCAGTTTCTGAAAAAAATCATATTCGGACAGGTTGGAGGAAATCGGGATTTATATTTTGTGGAATAACATTTGAGAAATAATGAGGGCAAGCAACTGATCCTCAAGGAAACGTTAGAAGATTTATCGAAGGAAATAGCGGACATTGTTTCCACTTGGTACAGCAAACACATTTACTACCTACGCAGGTCTGATGACCTGTTGTGATACCACGTGGAGCTCTTCATTACGAGTACACACCATGTATACCAACCACCTGGTTTGCTTCATATAGCGTAAAATATCAGATGCCTTTTTGTTTTCAATATTCTCCAGCTGTGTCTGTGGAGGCAAGCGTGTCTGGAGTTGGACAGAGCGGGGCAAGTGTATAGGTAGTGCCCTACGCATTATACCTCCTCATCCCTGCAGATGCGACAGAAATCGTTTGTAAGGAGAACCATGCGCGTTCCATGGATGCCCATGAGGCAGTGGTCTGTTGTTATGCCAGCTAGAGGGCCAATGTTGGGACAGCTGTGAAGAGATATGTATGTATATTCGGACAAAGTCAATGAGTATCTGGAAAGTATAGAAGAGTGATAACAAAATCTCTAAGAAAACGTTTCTATTTAGCAAAGTTTTGTGACAAAGCTCTACTGAAAAGACACGTTTTCTTAACAGTGTTGTGGCAAAGTGACCAAATGTACCAAATCAATGATGTTAGTTGAACGAAGGCAAAAACCTACCAAAATTCAAATCGTCCTACCAACCTACCAAAAGGCATAAAACCTACCAGTTTTGGTAGGAAAAGCCCAAAAGTGGCATCCCTGCTTGGGAGTGGCATTTCGTTGTTAATTTGTGTCAGAGTGTTTTGAACACACACCTTTTTTTAGAAATAATATCACCATTGAAGTGTCAATGGATTATTGAGCCACACTCGTAAATAAACCGCAAATATATCTCTACACCAAAATTCGTTAGCAGGCAATTAGTCACCAGCAGAAAAATCACAAAAAAGAACTACGAAACGTGCTAAAACAGAAAATTGAAAATGTCAAAATTTCTGCGCGAAAAAATTTCTTTGGGCGTTGAACCGTTAAAGTGCTGCGATAATTAAAAAAGTTATACGGTAGCAACGTGTTCTTTATCTATAACATGCAAACAACAAGTACGTACGTACTTACATACACATGCATGCAGGTTGAGTCATGGTTCCATATCTTCTCGCACTGCCCGCCAGTGGCAATTAGCAGCGAGTGCTATTAATTAATTAGCAAATACTTGATAAGAGTGCCAATTTTAAGTGAAGAATTTTTGTAAAAAAAAAAGAAGTACGTAGATTTTGTCAGTTTGGAATTTTTCTCTAATCACTTTTTTGCTTTCTGCCTTCTTCTCCGCTAATGTATGTAATTAGATTTGTGCTGCAACGAAAAATTTTAGCAATGCACATTCCCAATGTTCGCTGACATCATTTTTGTGTGTTGACTGTAGTTGCATGAGCGGCAAAAGTTGAGTTGAGTCTCAGCTCTTGAATGTGCATTATGTGTGTGTATTTCTGAGTTTACATCCTTCAAATTCAGCTAATGAATTTAGGGCTCACTTCTTGGTTTCCCTGCTTTTGTGATTTGCTGATTGCAGCACAGCAAAGTTACAATCAATCGCTATGAAATCGATCTCGTTTACTGATTTTTTTAGTGAGTGACCAAATTTTGACTTGCTGATTGCATGTTTACTTTGGTGATAAGTTAAGGAGGAAGTTTAAACATTATTTGCAAAAATTGATAACATTCTGCATGGACTATGGTATTGTCTTTGAATGTTGGCAAAAAAGTTCGAGTGAGCTTAAAACTAAGCTTGGACTTTCTTTCCGGTACTATCACTAAAAAGTGATTTTAGTTCAAAACTTCTACGCTTATCTACTACATAGTAGCAATAAGTCAGATAACATAAGCACCAAAACACCAGCTGCTTGTGTCGCACAAATAACATCTTTAAAGTGCATTCTTGTTGTGTGTGACTTCTTCACTTGCATTTCATTTAGGCAAATTCACTTTGAGAAAAACCGCAAATTAATTAGGAGCCTCTAAATCATTTATGCTCGGCCTTGTGCATGTTTGTTCAAGTTGTTCGTGAAGTATCTACAATCAGAATATTCATGCAGAGTAAAAATTTTAGTTTGATTTTAATACCATTTTGGTATTTATATATAACAATGCCAAAAAGCATTAAATTAAAACCATTCTGGTTTAAAAAAAGTAGAGAATATTGAGAGACAGAAATTATCCATGGTGTCAAATTAATACTTTCTTAGAATTAAATCAAAACCAAATTTTGATTATTGTTAGAATATTTCGGTTATTAAAAGTAGTTGAAATGGTATAAGATCAATACAAAAATTGGAATAAATTCTATACTTTTATGGAATTAAATCAAAACCAAATTTTGATTATTTTTATAATATTTTTGGTAATAAAAATAGCTGAAATGGTATAAGATCTATCCGCAAATTGGAATAAATTTTATACTTTTTTGGATTTATAATAGCTCATATATATTTTAAATACTAAAAATTTTAATAAACACTAGCCATACACGCACTCATACATATATACAAATAAAATGGGAGTAAAGAAGCTTCTTAGTCAACAAATTATTTAGCTTATACAAAAAGCTTTTGATGTTTATCATTTATTTTTGTCTCTTTGCCGGGCCCAGGCATTGTTGGTGTCATCGTCGGTGTCGTCGTCGAAGCATCCATCTTACCTGGCGTCTCTGAAATGAATGCCGTTTCATTTATCGTTTTTGTTGTTTCGGTCTTATTATTGGCCGCCGTTGTTGCTGCCACCACAGGCTTAACATCCAATTTCAATGGTTGTTCCATATCTACATTTGTTTGAATTTCCACTTGTATTTGCTGTTTCTTTTCGACGCTCAGCATCTGTTTGGGCACCACTGACACTTCAATATCACCCACCATCTTTTTAAACTCAGTCTTTGGCTTTTTAGCTGTCACTGACGCCAAAGCTTTCATAGCACCTTGGTCCTGCTCTTCCGCCTTACACGCCTGTTGCATCAATGGCATATGCGTATGTGCACCCAAACCAATTTTTTGCCTAACTTCCGCCATCGTTGACACAGCCGTTTCACGCGCCTTCTCTGCGCCCATCTCAAGCAAATAAACTAACTCATTACGTTGCAACAGCTGTTGTTGGATTTTATTGCATATGGGACGTAAATGTTCGACTATCTCCTCTGCGACAAGCATTTTATATTTGCCAGTATCGATATCTTTGGCATCCTCACAAATCTGTTGCACACTTTTGCCCGTGAGTAGCAGTATTGCTTTAATATTGCGTACACCTTGACGTGTTTCCGGATTGTAATGAACATCAGAGCAAAAGTCTGTTACCGCTTTTATTACTTTTTCCACTATGGTATCTTCATAATCTGTTAGATAGATTACTGCTTTGGGATCAGCATCCGAATTGGACATTTTCTTACTTGAATCACGTAGGGAACTTTTAGAAACATTTTGTTTATGTACATACATACTATGTATTTATTTTGGCTTTTTTTATGAAAATTTGTTTTAATATTCTTTTGGTTTTGATTTCAAACCAAAAAAGCTTTGATGGTAATATACATTGAGAAAGAGAAAGTTTTTTATACTTTTCAGGATTTGTTTTTAAACCATAAATAATTAAATTTCTTTAGAGAGAATTTTAATACTTCTCAAGGCTTTATTTTGAAACTATTTTGGAATAAATAAAATTGTAAAACTTCTCATAGTTTAAAAATAAGACTTTTTAGCATTAAAATTCAAATTTAATTCCAAGAATGATTAAATCAAGTACCAAATGATATCTATATTATTAATACGCTCACATAAATTTTGTTCCATCTTCTCCGTCGAAACTACTGAACCGATTTTAAAACTAAGCACACCATAAGAAAGGTATTGCTCTCAAATAGAACTGCGCCAATTTTCATGAAAATTGGTTGGAAAATGCGTCCACAATCGTCGTTGGAAAATTTCCGTGTGGTTGTTGTTGCATGGTTTTGTAAACAACAAAGCTGTATCAATGCGCAAGCATACCTGACTTTGTGCGTTTTCACCAAACTTATTATGCAATTGTGAACATGTTTGGCTGGATGTGGTGTGTAGTTTCAAAGAAGTAGAAACGTAAAAAGGTAGCAAAAGCACTACAACAAAAACACAAAGTCAAGGACTAAAATGGATAAGAAAGAATAATTAGGAAATAAATTTAGTAAAAAAAGAGCAGAAATAGAAAGAAAGAAGTAGGTAGGATAATTTGGAAGACGAGTAACGACAATAACACCAACAACAACAACAAAATAGTAGCAGCGACGGTAGCAACAAAAGGAGCAGTATCAACAGGAACAAGAAGAAAATGGTAGATAACAGTGCAACAACAAACAATTATACAAAAACTATAGTTGCGCTTTAGTCATAAGAAAACATCTAGAAAGACTGTCGAGTTTCGACAGTAGGCAGCGCTCTAGTTAGAATTAAACTATCATTTTTTACTGTGTGTATATATTTATGTATGTATGCGTGCGTGCGTGTACGTGTTTGCACTACTAAACCACAAGAGCTCTGATTATCCGATTGTGTTGGGGCTTTGCAAAGGAACCACATGCATGAAGGAAACAAAGAGGTACAGAAAATTTGTATAACATTAGATGTTTAAAAGTTTCAAAGTAAAATAAAAATTTCCTGGAAATTTTTTGAGTCTGAAGTTAATAGTTAACTAGTTAGTGAGTTAGTGCAGCGCATGCAGCCTCCATGCTTATAAGCGAGGCCCTTCCCTTCCCTTCACTCCAACTAAAGCTCTCGAAACCATTCTGAAATTTTTTTTAAAGAAATTCTAAACTAAATAAAGCTTTACAGGGCTTATTGTAGAGCTTTTGGGCTACGAAAAACAAACCTTATTTTGATTCCACAGTCAAATAAACCAAATTTAAATGAGGGAGGTTAAGCTTAAAGGTTTTCGTGAACTTGCTTTATTCAAACTTAAAAAAACAAAAAAAAAAAAAAACGTATAAAAATGGCAACATTTTCCCTGATTATAGTTCTGGTATAGAATGGCTTCATTTGAATAAGTGTGGAAAAGCTGCAAGGATATAACTCAGAACAAGTTTGTTATCAATCAAATTATTCGCCTCAATATGACACATCCATCACTCATACGCACTGCAGAACTCCTGCCGCATGCACACTTAACCCTTAAAGCTAAAAGTCAAATTGGAAAGCACATTTATTTGCAAAATTTCAAGCAAGCACATGCAAAATCGTTCAGTCGTTTTCTTTATGTCATACACGTACGCACATTTTCACTTACTACGGCTGTCAACAATTAAAACTCACACACAATTTCGCATGATGTGTGTAAAAAAAGGGAAAAGAAAACAAGCGTAAAAAGCGTAGTAAATAAAAAAAAGCAGAAAGAAAAAGAGTAAACCAAATCAAAGAGCAAAGGTAAATACGGAAATAAAAGTTACCTTTTTTGAACTTTTACTGATTGTTGTTATTATGTTTTGTTTTCTTCGCTTTTTGCAAAAAACAATAAAGTATTATTTTGCTACGGTTTGTTCTCTGTTTATAAAGTCACATTTGTTTATATAGTCACATTTGAAAACACTTTTGATTTGCAAAATGCCGTTTTTTTCCTCCTTCTTTTTTAGCTCTTTATGTGCAGGTATGTAAATTTATACATAACGTATACGACTTTTTAGCCGGCCAGCTGTACCGTAGATACTTCCCGTTTTATTTTAGTTTCTACTTTTCCTTCATTCACGTCACATGTTCGCTTTTGTTTTATCAAATGCATTGTACGCATGCGTCTTGTGCTTGAAGTACTTTGAATACGAAAAACAAAGCAAGCACAAAGCCAGGATAAATAAATAAAGTAACGAGAAAAAAAATCGTTTGTGAAAAGAGTTACAACTTCAGCAAAGACAATGCATATGCGTAGAACAATTGCACAATAGACACAAAGAAAATAATAATAAAGACGTTAAGGAATTGAGCTATTTGCTCTTTTGTACACGTGTAATTGTGTGTTGAAAGCGTGTTTAAAGCATGAGATGATATCAGTAAGCTTTTCCGCTGCAAACTATATATATTACTATTTTTAAAAGTTCCTAAACTATTAAAGCTTAAACCCTTTTCCTTAACCATATTTGTTTGCCAGAGATTAATAGGTTTTCAAATCCCATTTCGTTCAAAATGCATTACCTTTCAACTGACTATAATTTATTTGTGTGTATTCTTTAATTTAAAAACCCAAAAATCATCGGAATTTGTGGCTTGAACAATGTATTGTTTATGTTATTTATTTATTTGCATTGCCTTTTAAAAACCAATTCAACCAAAAAGCAATAAACAAACTTCTAAAACAAACAAACAAATTTTTATAAAATGAGTAAAGTTTGTTTTATTCTAGAATTGTGCAAATGCATTGGTCCTCACAGAAACCCTGCAGTAAATCGCGCTAGTTACAGACTAGTGCAGAACTAGTTCAAAAAGAGGCAGGATTGGTTATCGTTCTATGCCAACGCATTGCTTTGAACTGTCTTTTTTAACACGGCGATGCCCTACGAAGTGTCATTTATTCCCCTCTGCAGAAGTTTGGAACGCTTTCTAAACTACTTCCCATATGGACAATCCAGGGATATTGGACGGTCTTTGGCCGCGCTTTACAAAAATAATCCTCAGCCGGCAGAGCTCATAACGAACTGAAAATAAATGTGGCATCATATTATAAAATACCAAGTGTTTGAAACTTAACCATTCAAAAGTTGGAATTATCCCCATTCATATACAAATTCAAAGTAATATTTTGTTATATGTACGTCCTTTTAACCAAGTTCCATTTGGTACTACCCAGCAAAAGACAGAAAAAGGGGATATTATTGTAAAGTGCAACATTTTTTGTTGCTCAACTTTAAAGTAATAGCTGTAAAAATAAACTTTTCATGAAATCACAATAATAAACTGCACCGCTCTGCATACCTTTAGAACCAGTCCTGAGCTAGTTGTGAACTCTCTAGCTCCAGTCTTCATTTGTCGGGACTATCCATTATATTAGCTGCAGGGAATGTACATACATACACACATATGTACATTTATAAATACATACATTCAAATCCACCGTAAATACCTACCATATTGCCAGACTAGCAGAGTCTAGTTAGTTACTCATACGACCTGTACACCACAAAGCAAATAAATATGCGGTAAAGGAAAATATTTTATTGTAGTTCTTGTTGTTGTCAATTCTCAAACCACAAGCTGGTGCAATATGCATGCATACCGAATTTTGGTCAACAAGTGCTCATTTGAAATTGCTTCGAGTTGGTATGTAACTAAGAATAATACATGAATTAAAAATCTAAAGATTGGTTATCCCAGAATACGAATTTGGATTTTATGGTTTGTCCGGGAAATGATTTCACATGCATATGTGTGTATGTATGTGCATGTCACAGGAATTGCACAACCGCAAAATATTGCCACTGTGAACTCAATTTATGTGATTTATATTAAATTCGGTTTGCTACTAGAATATGAACTAACAAAGTTTAGATATACATATGTACATATGTATATTAGGTTGCTAATTAAAATCATATTAGCAATTTTCTTCGGTCTCACCACCTAGATCGGTCACAGCGCAGTCAAAGATATAACATATAAATTTTGGTTCCGATCGCAGACGGTTAAGGGTTGTCGCACAAGAGTCACATGTGTTAATATCGCGATAAAAATTATTATTTGCTATCTTTTAGTGCAGGACTATCGATTTTGGGTATTAGATATACAAATAATTAAATTAAATTTTTTCTGCCTCCACAGAGTTTTCTGAACTTTAAACCACTGTGCGACATCACTTAGCCGTCTCCAGACCTACATCAATTTTGCACGGATAAATTTATGATTTTCAAGTTCAAAAATGTGCATAACTCGATTTCTGAAAAAATGTTAGATATACCAGTTTAGTTCTACGCTAGCCATATGAAAAACATTTTCATTTTATTGTAATTTATGTAAGTAGTAATCAGTTTATTTCTAATTTTCAACTTTTGTATAGCCATCTTATGCCAGATGTAGTGGAAGAATATGTACATACATCTCGGTTAAAAGCAAAATACTTTGTAGAAAATACTGCAACTGGAGTTATTTTTGAACCGATAGTTGCTTGGAATTGGCAAGTTTTTGGCTAAAAGTTTGCATAAAATTTTTATACCAAGGTAATTTACTTAATTTTTCTAATTCAGGAGTAGGGTTTTCAATAGTAATTGGTGCTGATTTTACGACTGACTGTGGCTGAGACTGCGCCTCTGGCTGTGTTTGGGTCGGTGATGATGCCGATGGTGCTGACGGTAATGTTGCCTGTGGTTCTGCCGCTGATTCCGCCGGTGCTTCTACCTGCAATGTAGGTGATTTCGGCTCGTCTACTTCTACCATCAATATGGGTGGCTGCTTCAATGGTTTTAGTATTTCGCCCATTGGTGGAAGCATTACACTCGGGCGCATTGGTTTCGTAACTATTTCCAACGGCTGCATGGGTCTTTGGTGCCTGTTTGGACGATGTAATCCTGAATAAATATTTTCATGCCATTGATTGTGAACAGATTCAGATGCTGAGTTCGAACCTGATACTTGTAATTGGTTATATGGCCCGTAATTATACAGCAATGTTTGAATCAATAACTGAATTAGATGGTGCTCAGTTGGATAACCCTTTTCTTCAGATAGTTCACTCGCAGATTTTGCCTCTGGATATAATTCCTCTGCAATGAGTTCTTTTGTGAAATCTGCCAAATGTTCTTCTGCAAATTTTTCGCCTGAAATATTTTCTTCTGCAGAATTTTCCTCTGCGGAACGTGCTTCTGCGCTTGAATCATTTCTTGTTTTTCCTTGGAGTTGTGTGTCAGGTGTTTGTTGTTTTTGTTTAGTAGCAAATGTCGGTCCAAATACAGGTCCTCTCAATACACTTGCCTTGGCTGTGTTAGCCAGCACTAAAAACATACTAAATAATATGACAACTCTCATGATATCGTTTAGTTTAACTAAAGATTTGACTTACTAGAGGCGAGACTATAAATAACTACACTTGAAATCGTTTAAATATAATTTTGGTTTTGTTTCTTTTTCCGCGAAGCTTTATGCGAAAACTAATTAAAGCTATGACATTGCTGCAATTAAATTTGAATTAGTTGACATTCTTTTTTTCATCACTTTCAATGAGTGATAAGATAGAAGTTAAACTGAAAAGCAATTAATGAAGTGATTTAGAGCAAGAATGGCCAGGCAAATTGAGTAACGGAGCTACATACAAAGAATGTCATACAGTTTACAACAACATCGTTTCCAGAATCAGAAAAAAAATTCGAAAAAAAAAAATACTACAGAGAAGGAGGGAGATTTGGGCCATTTTGGGGTTGATTACGGAACAAAATCCATGGGGATAGCACATGACCACCATAAGCATCAACGAGGGCTCATTATGTCTATCTTGTCTGGAGGAGGAGGAGGATGACGACGACGGCAAAGAGTATTTCTCTGCACCTGTCTAGCCTTCGCTAGACTAAGTGAATTGATCGCATTTGTTCGAGCATATCCTATGAAGAGACTAATTGTTCAATCGGGGACTAATTGTAGACTGATTCTTCTCGAAAGAGATCAATCCGGAAAAAATCTCTTTCGGGATTAATCGCACATTTTTTTGCAGTGATGTTTGTCATATTCGGAACTAATTTGCTTTGTTGCTCAAATTGTGTGCGAAATTCATTAGCTCATTGTTTTAGCTTTTGTTCCTGCTTGTTTTGTGTTTTTTTCTATTTTTTCTCTATTGTTCATTACTTTTTTTGATATTTTAACATCATATCGTAATAGTTTTTTTTCCTATCGACCTTGAAAAAAAAAACGCTCCAAACTTGCTAAACAACTACTTGCGTGCTTATTTGCAACTCTGGTGTCAGCTATCAAAATTAAATGTTGTGAACGAGAAAAATGAATATTTAGATTAATAAATTTCGCATAAAATACGTAAATAGAAACATATATTTTCTTACACTCAGGGAAAAACCAAGCTAAATTTAAGTCTAATGGGATTGAAACAAGCCGCAAACGTCATGAAAGTCTGTTAACCTTGGAAATGGTAAAATCAAGAATCTTAAGAATAGATTCTTTTTTAAGAATGAATTTTTTTTTTTAAATATTATATTAAGATTGTGCAGTTTTGAAGCAAGCTTATGTAAATTTATTTCAAGCACAACCCATGACTGATTCAAGCCAGTCCAATCTTATTTTAAGAATGCTTATACTTATATTGAGAATTTAAATCTTGTTCTTAAATCTCATTTTTCAGCTTTTTATCTTGTTTCAAGCTTGTGGAAACTTAAATTTAATTTATTTGTCTTTAATTTCTCTAATTCTTGAATCAAGTAAGACACAGCTTGAATTTAGTTTGCTACTTTTCTCTGAGTGTATAGTCAACCAAAAACACTGTTAAACGAAACCAAAGTATTTAATTGTGCACATACAAGTGCTATTCACAATAGCTTCATTCTTTTTATTTGCAACACTGCTGTTCAGCTCGACTAAGTGCTAAACGCTTTAAACTCAACTTGCTTAGCCATCTGGGCTAGTTTAATTTTTGTTGTTGCTTACCATGTTATTCGCTAAGCTATCTGGTGTTTTTCGAACTTGCTTACAAAAAAAAGCGGCTAATGAGAATCGATATATTTTCGTTTATTAGCCTTTTTATTATTATGTTTTGATTTCAATGTTAGGCCATTAATTACAACACATTGTTGTCTGTTGCTCTTCTTCTTATCTCTATAGTAACACGTAAATGTTGTTGGCATATTTGTTTTTGCCCTTCTTTTCTTATTGTTTAGCTCTCCAGTTTATGTACTTATTTCTTTGTTATCAGCTTGATGAGCTTAAAATATTATCTTTACTTTAGTATTCAACATGTACAGCATTTAAGAGGGGCGTATTAAGTGAATTTTATTGGCTTTTATTACTATTGTTATTAGCCAAATTTAGTTTGTTCACTTTTTTTTGCAAAGATAAAACGTAGATGTACTTTGTAAGAAGACAGCCAGCGCCATAACTGAAGTGACTAGATAAGGCGGGTTGTTTTATGGTTTAGCCCAATGCGAAGTTTTGTTTGAATTCATATTCACTTACACAATACCTATAAATGCTCCAGTTTGTTAGAGACCAAACAAGAAAATTTAGAGCTTGCCAATATCTGAAAAGGTCGGTCATAATTTGCCCACATTGGCATACATACATTAAGCTATGCCCTGCAGTTGCTGAAACAAGAAGAGAAACTATAGATATAATAAACATTACACAGTGCTACAAAAAAAAAAAAAGTAAATACACTCAAAAAGTGACCTAGCTAAGATTGTTTATCTAGTCAAGTGTAACACGAAACGGTATTTGAAAAATCCGCTGTACCCTCAAATTTTTTTTTATTGCTAAAAAACCGTTATTCCATGCTTGTCGGCACATAAAAATTCCTAGAGGGGCTATTTTTTAACCGATTTCAATTTTTCCAACGGTTTCGGAAAGTTAAATAATGGTATTCTTAATATATAAACAGCAGTTTGTTAGTTTATAAGGTATAAGAAGAAATTTTTGCACTTAAATCTGAAATTTTCGTAAAATTTTTTCATTTTTTCGAGTTTGACGTCATTTTTTTGGTACAATTCGAAAAACATGCTTTAATTACAACAAATATTATTGTTCTACTATTAATTCTTAGTAAAACTAGACCTTATTTATTGAAAAATTTTAAAAATTGACGAAGTTATAACGCTTTTTCGAAAACAAGAATTTCAACGTTTTTACCACCCACTGCATAGCATAGCATATAAGCTGAATTTTATATCAAATTCTGAGGGGGTCGGGTTCAAAATGTTCGTTTTTTTCAAAAAAACGAAAAAATTTTACGAAAATTTCAGATTTAAGTGCAAAAATTTCTTCTTATACCTTATAAACTAACAAACTTCTGTTTATATATTAAGAATACCATTATTTAACTTTCCGAAACCGTTGGAAAAATTGAAATCGGTTCAAAAATAGCCCCTCTAGGAATTTTTATGTGCCGACAAGCATGGAATAACGGTTTTTAGCAATAAAAAAAAATTTGAGGGTACAGCGGATTTTTCAAATACCGTTTCGTGTTACACTTGACTAGATAAACAATCTTAGCTAGGACGCTTGATGAGTGTATTTTCACTGTAGCACTGTGTTATTGAAAATAATATGAAATTTTCATTTCACTTGTAGTTTTCTTCTATTCATGCAACCGTTGCTTCTCATTTAACCAGCTGCCAGTTATGACCTGGCAGACAGATGCATGAATCGAGTATAGATACGCTTGCTTTTATAGAAAGTGTGCCAAATTTTGAAGCAGCCTTATGCGCCTAGTAGCTCACTGAATTAAAAAAAGTATAATACCTTCGCTGAGATGAAACGAAAAAAAAAATACAAAGGAATCGATTTTTGAGCGCTCCGAAAACTGCATACATTCTTATCGTCTTACTTATAATAAATACACACTTATTCACAAAGCTCAAGTGGTTGGACACGAATGTACTAAAGTAGTACCTAGTATATTGTATACTACCAGCTAAAAAGTTTCCTCTTCTTCCCAGCAAACATTCGGAGTCATAAAAGAGTCATGGGCCCGTCAGAATGAATACTTTTCCGGCAATCCAGCAGCGTTTAACTGACACATACTTCAATTTCATATATTTGTTACGGCAAAGTTGAAGTACTGATTGTGTCGATCTTCATTCAAATACATGTAATTCCACTCTGCTGTCAGTTAAACGGATTGCTGGATTGACGGAAAAGTATTCATTCTGACGCCCCTATCAGAAAGGAATCCTAAAGCGCTGCATTCACACTCATTATGAGCTCATTTTGGAGTTCGAAATGTATGTATTTCTGTTACTAAGGCAGTCGCCTGATATGAGCCTAATTTCATACATCATATGAGCCTGAATAATAAGAGTGATAAAAGACAGCTATTGGACGCACATTTATGACTTTTTTTTCCTTCTTCTTTGATTAGCAAAACCAAAAATATTTTTTTTTTGAATTTTATAATAGCCAGTTTTTAATTAAGAAAAATTGAAAAAAAATTTTGGTAGAAGTTATGGATCCATTTCGGAGACCACCACATCCCTTCATCTGACTTCTTTTTTTTTTTTTTTAATTTTCGTTCCCCTGACCCAGTTCTCTCCAAATGCAACTTCACCCCGCTTGTTCTCCTCTTTTCCAGTCCTTGTTCGCCTTCACTGCTTGCTTTGTAGTGTTGTCTATTTTGTATTCTCCATCGGACTCGAACGTGACATCAAACTGAATTTCAATCCAATTCCATCATATAGTGGCACATTCAACTTTATATTGGATTTCAGTTGTACTTTTATGCTTCGCCTTTTTCGAAACAGCTTCTATGAATTATAATTATCATTTAAAAAAAATGTAAACGAAAAATTCTGAAGCTCATATTTCACACATATTTTGGACTCATATATGCTTCCAAAAGTTTAAGGCTCATATTGGACTACAAATTATGAGTGTTCCGAGAATGCTTGCTGGGTTGTTACTCTACTACAAACACAAATTTCGATGCTCAAAGGAGTTCGTATATACATACCAAAACACTTACAATATGGCGCATCATAATTTCTAGAACTGCAATGCAGTGAATTTAGATGTAAAATTTTCTCATTTCCATTGTTTGTTTTATTTTTTTTGCGTGTGCTTTCTAATTTCCCATCATATTCTTTGAGTATAATTGCACTTCTGCTGCTGCAAAGGCAACCAAAATTGCTTGTAGTACAAATATGCTTGCAGTCGAATGAATTGAGTTCATGCGGTTAGCTTAACTTGCTGTTGATGTTGTTGTTGGAGTAGGTATTTGTGTTGTTTTTGTGAGTATTTCTGTTGTTGTTGTTCGTATTTTTGTTGCCTTGACCTTCTTTTACGTACTTAATACAAGTAGTGCCATTTTCTGCTTGAAATTGTTACTGCTTTCAATGCCATTTTTGGCGCTATTTTGGCATTGGAAATATAAACGCAATTATCTTGGGGCAGCATCTAAATGCAAACAAAGATATTTTATGTGAAAGAAAGTGAAAATAGGTGAAAGTAAATTGAGTTTGGCAATAATGGAAAATTAAGACATATTAAATTTAGGAAAGAATAATAATCAATAACTCCAAACCCATAACAGACATGAAGAGCCAAGACCGCAGAGTGAGCATGTGATATCAAACGGCCATTTTGGATATATCCTAACATAAAAAGAGCTTTTTAACACAAAAATAAAAATTTTAGCAGCTTTCTCTTTAAGGCGGACTCGTTCCTATTAGCACTGAGTCTATTTTTTTAAAGCAATTAGCAAAGGCCAATTATAAATAGCACAATTGAATGAAGAGTGAAAATTGGCGAGCCTCAGCAGTTTAAATAATAAAATTAAAGCTGAAATGGGATTATAATAAAAAATGACATTCAACAAAAGCGAAAACATAAAATAAAAAAAAATAGATATTAATTAAAAACTTAATTGAATTATCAGCTAATTGTTAATCACTTTCAGCCATTGTGCATACCTACATATACGAGTATGTACATTCAACTGATAGTTTTTTAAATAAATTCGATACAAACGATATTTTTTCAATACACATTAGTTTTTTGCAAGCAATTCGATTTAAAAATTTTTAAATTAATTAGCTAGCGGTCAGGCACAAGCTGATACATATGTTTGCGAAATCAATTTGAGGATTTTTTCAATAAAAAACATAGAACAATATACGTATGTACATACATATTTTAGATACATGATAAAATGAATCGTGCACAGATGTAGTATATAATATCGTTAATAAAGAATTCCATTAAGTGGTACTTAATAAAGAAATGAGTGCGAAATACACACATACATACATACATACATATATGTGTGAAATATGAGCTCAAGAAATTTTTTTCTTAATAAGAGAAGAGAGGAACAAGCAGAAGTGAGGTTACATATTTGTACTTGGACATATGTATGTACCAGAGATCAGCATGCGATACATTTTTTGTGATTTAGAGTATACTCATAAAAAATGCGGTGGGAGTATGGCCGCAACCGCAAAATATGCGATCATAATAAACACCGCACCGCATTTTCTTGATCAATTCCGGTATGTGGTAGTATGGATATCACAACACCGCAAACACCGCATATCGCAAACACCGCATACCGCAAACACCGCATTTAACAAATAGAGATATTTATAATGTTGCCAGTGCGATTTTTTGTTTGTAATTTTTACCGTCTTATGGATTTCTGATGAAAAATATTACTGATTACAAATTGATTTTAACCAAAGAATATCTATACAGGAAAACTCTCAGGATTGGTTTTTTTTTTTTAATTTTTTCATTGAAAGGGCCACTTAAAATTTAGAGTTTGCTTACATTCAAAATAATTTGACTAATGAATTTCAAGATAAAAATATGTACTATTTACATGAAATAGAGTTTTTCCTAAAATCCTTGAATTACATTTATGGCTTCTTTGTAATGCACATAAGTTTTGTTTACACATTTTTGTTTGTCTGTGACATAATTCTTTATCTATTTATTGGCTACGATACATTGATTGAAACCGAAGTTTTTGTCATTTTATTGGAGCAATAAGAATACACATGTTTATTTTTATACATTTTATTATGCGCCCGTCGGAATGAATACTTTTCCGTCAATCTAGCAATTCGTTTAACTGAGAAACATAGTTGAATTAGATGTCTTTTTTACGGAAAAGCTGAAGTACTGAATGTGTCGATAGTCAATTAAATATGTACATTTAATTCAACTATGTTGTCAATTAAATGGATTGCTAGTTTGACGGAAAAGTATTCATTCTGACGGCCCTATTAGTCGTATTGGATTTCAAAAATGAAATTTTTTGATTATTTCATTATTGAAAAATATTTTATTATTCAAAAAACTGCCACAAAAACAAAGCACACAAAAATAAAAAAAATAATTGAGAATAAATTTGCTGTATATCTTATAATTATAATCAGTAACACATACATATTTATGTATTTATTACAAAAATGAATTTTCAATTGCCTATACCTTTGCAGTGTGTGAAAAATTTCCGGCAAAACTGAATAGTATACAAATAAACAAATGCGGTGTTTGCGGTGATTGCGGTGTTTGCGATATACGGTGTTTGCGATATGCGGTGTTTGCGGTGTTTGCGGTATGCGGTGTTTACGGTATGCCGTGTAAACAACACTAAATACCGCAATATCATTTAGGTTTTCAATCAATGCGGTGGCGGTGAATTTTTTTTCTGGATACTTATTTATTGAGTGGCTTAAAAATAAGTATTTTTGCGGTACTTTAGAAAATGCGGTGCACCGCTGCTGATCTCTGGTATGTACATATATATTTCGGACTCCAAAATGAGCTCATAATGCGTGCGAACGCTCCCGTATAGAATGCCTTTCTGACCCTTTTAAGACTCTAAATGTTTGCTGGGTGTGTGCTAAAATCCCTGCATTGCATTTTGTTCAATTTAATTTGTCTTTAACATTTCATATGATTAAGTACGTTTTTCAAATAGCATGACAATCTTGAGCTTTTATTTTGACATTTTATTTGCTTTGATATTGCAATTTATAACTGTCAGCGCTCGAAAAGAAATGCAATGCAAACTAAAATTTGTTGTTTGTTTTTATTTGTTTGTGCAAATGCATCGTACAATTTTAAAATAAAGACCATTAGCAGACTGTTTGTGAGTAAATTAGTTGTTTTATTTTATAAAATTTTAAGACAAGTATTATGTAAATTAGTTAATTGCATTTCTTCAGAGTTATTTTTAGTCCTGGGTTAGATCTCGCAGTAACTAACAATTGGGCTCAATAGAGCTCGTCTCACGGCATAGGGCGATTGGATTCTACATTGATCTATCTGCTTAAACAAACGCTGTCCAAAGAACCTATCTTGTATTAGTTTGGGGCCAAGCAAAACAGCATTGTTTTTTTTTTGACACTGAATACAAAAACAAATGAACAGGAAGTAAAAACGGAGAGAAAATCACGTTTAAATGATAATAAAATAATGTTTTACCTCAAATTACAATAGACCAATTTTATTTCCGTTCAACTTAATTTCGTTTTTAGCGCGCAGCTTGACTTGCAAAAAATTGAGTGGATGGGAGAAAAGTGAACAAAGGAAGCTAGCAAAATGATAAAGGGAGAAGATATAACTGATTTTATTGTTTAAGGGTCTCAAAGCAAGGACTTAGAACAACCCAGAACAAAATACAAACAAAAAAAAAACATAAAAATCGTAACAAAGAAAGCAATAACAATAACAATAAAGGCAGTTAAATAAATAAAATAAGTTACAAGCATTTTATGCGCTGACAATAACGGCAACAAACGGCGAGATTGGCGCAGAGCGTTAAAAGTGCAAACTTTACGCGATAAACGAATAAAAAACGCAAAATAAAGCAAAAGAAAATGGAGTCTTTATAGGATTTAGTTTTTTGCTTTCATTTTGAAAAAAAAAAACTTCTTGAATAAAATGTAAAATACTTCTACATAGAAAATAACAAAAATGACTACTAAACGGCCAATGGACAAAGTTGCTATAAAGAGTACATGAAAACACAAATAAAAATGCAAAAGGAAAGTTACCTACAGCAACTTATAAAAGGCAGCAACTATTGTAAGACTCAGTGTTGCAGGGCATTTGGAGATTTGTATTTACGTATGTATGTATGTAGGTGAAGGAAGCCTGATAAGAAAATTAAATTATTGTAATATTGCCATTGGGTGCTGCATTTGTAATGAAATAAATGTTAATGGAAAATGAAATAAAACTAAAAAATGGTGCTTTGAAAGCCCCTATAGTATGTTTGTATGATAAATGTTAGGACTTGCTGCTTTCATATAAGAGTTTTATATTTTTGCAGCTCTTCTAAGGTATACAAATATTCTTTATTGTATGCCATAAAGTTTAGCAATAAAATGAATGCTGCCAATTTATATAATAGAATAAAGTTGAAGTATTTTTTTTTTTAAATATAAATACAATAAAATTTGTATGTTTAGCAAACATTAAAAATAAATAAAAGAAAACTAAATGTAATGAAATACTTGCAGCATAAGTAGACGTCACCGATACAAGTCAATTGTTGGCAAGTATTGGCTAAGTGAAATAAATAAATAACGTCCGCTGACCATACCGATGTACATTTATAAATTTGTTTATATGGATGTTTTCATATTAAATTTTTTCTAACAAATAATTCAATGCAATTTTTAGCATGATGTACAAGAGCAGAAAAGAAAGTGCAGTTGAACAAATGGAACAGAACTTTTTATTTTCATTTTATTCATAAGTAGATATGTATGTACCAGGTATTTGAATAGTAAAAGTTAAATGTTTGGAAATTGAAGTTTCAAATTGGAAATGAATGAAAAAACATTTTTTTTTTTGTTGTTTGCCAGGGAGACGGAAATTCGTTCCACAATACATTGAAAAAAACATGTTTGAAAGTGCAATTGAACAATTGTGAAGCTACCACTATTACAAAAATATAATATTACCAACACACTTGCACTCGTATGTGTTTCTACCAGACCTGGGTAAATTTTCAAGTACAAGTACAAGTACTAGGAATTGAAAAAGAATTGAAGTTTTAGCAAACACTTCAAAGTGTTTGAAAAGAATTGAAAGTACTTGAAAAAAATTGAAAAATGTACTTGAATCGATTTTTCAATTCTTTTCAAGTACTTTCAATTACTTACACTCTTGAAACCAATATTTAAAAAAAAAATTACAAAATTAAACGGTATTTTATATTTTTTACATATCGCTTGTAGTACATATTATGTTTATTTAACAAAATGCATTTGAAATTTAACATAAATAAATAATTAAATTTAATTTAAAACAAAAAAAAATAATTCAACATAAATAAAATTATAAGAAACAAGTAAGGAAGCCTAAGTTCGAGTGGAATCGAAAATTAGATACTTCATTGTTTGTTTGCGTTTGATGGAAACACGGTGCACTTAATATAAAGCGAGTGCTGCATAAAGTGGGCGTAGTCACGCCCATTTTCTAAATTTTTATCAGTCATCCAACTAAGCATATCAGTATTATACTTTGTGCAAAATTTCATTCCTTTATGGCTTCTAGTTACAAAGATGTCACGTTACAAATTCCAAAAGGGTGTTCCAGAAATATCTTTGTTAAAAAGTAGGCGTGGTCATAAACCGATTTCAATAAATTTTTGCGTGGCTAAACCAAGTTTCGTCATAATATCTCAATTATTTGTGTGAATTATTATTTCAATGAATTATCTTTATATTTGACAAAGATATCGCTAAAAATGTTTTTATTAGGCCCCTTTATAGTTCTCATATATAAAAGTGGGCGTGGTCGTCAACCGATTTCGCTAAAATTTTGAGCGTGTATTACCACAAGTAATGAAAGTGTACACACCAAGTTTCGTCATTATATATAAATTATTTGTCGAGTTATGGGCTCAGAAATCTCGTATATTCCTGTTTATAAAAAGAGACGGTGCCACGCCCATTTTCCAAAATTTTTGTGTTTTTCATTTTATGTCCACAGTTGGACTCCTGCTATAAAATTTCAATGATATATCTTTATATTTGACAGAGATATCGCTTAAAATGTTTTTATTAGGTCACTTTATAAGACCCATATATAAAAGTGGGCGTGGCCCTCAACCGATTTCGGAAATTTTTCGTCCAAATATTTGACTAAGTAAGTATATCACACGTACCAAATTTCATCGATATATCTTCAACGGTTTCTGATTTATGACTCATAAAACTTTCAATGTTTGCCCCTTAATAAGTGGGCGTGGCACCGCCCATTTTCCAAAAATTTTGTGTTTTTCGTTTTATGTCCGCAGTTGGACTCACGCGACAAAATTTCAATGATAGATCTTTATATTTGACAGAGATATCGCTTAAAATGTTTTTATTAGGCCCCTTTATAGTTCTCATATATAAAAGTGGGCGTGGCCGTCAACCGATTTTAACTATTTTCCGTCCAAACGTATGCCTAAGTAAGTAAATCACGCTTACCAAATTTTGTCGATATGTCTTCAATGGTTTCTGAGTTATGACATATAAAACTTTCAAGGTTTGACCCTTAATAAGTGGGCGTGGCACCGCCCATTTTCCAAAATTTCATCAAATTTCTTCCTAGGGGCCTGAGCTCAACACGTGGGTAAAATTTCATCGCTCCAGCTATATTAGTGACTGAGATACCAATTTTCCGATTATTTCTATATAGGAAAAGTGGGCGTGGTCATGGTCCGATTTCGCCCATTTTCAATACCAACCGTCCCAGTCTCGATACCAACTCGCATTTCAAATTTCATCAAAATATCTCAATTTTTGCGCGAGTTAGAGTGTTTACAGACGGACGGACAGACGGACGGACGGACGGACAGACGGACGGACGGACGGACGGACGGACGGACATGGCTAAATCGATTTCTCTTTTCACCCTGATCATTTTGATATATATAAGTCTATATCTATCTCGAATATTTCACTCTGTTACAATCCACCGTTATGTGATTAAAACTATAATACTCTGTGTACTAGTACAGCTGAGTATAAAAATATAACGTATCTTAATCCTAAATATCTAGAAAAACTGTCGAAATTCGACAGTAGGCGCACTCTATTTTTTTTAAATATTGGTTTCAACTTGACGTTCCGTCGCCGATTGTAAGCAATTGAAAGTACTTTCAATTCTTTTCAAGTACTTTGAAGTATTTGCTAAAACTTCAATTCTTTTTCAATTCCTTGTACTTGTACTTGAATATTCTGAAAGTACTTAGTACGGACTAATTACTTCAAGATCAAAATACATATAAAGTATTTAAGTACGTGATAGTCCAATTACTACTCAGTATTACCCAGGTATGGTTTCTACCCAAGTGCAAAACCAATGAGATAAATAAGAATAGAATGGAATTTGAAAATACACATACGAGAACGTGATGAATGAAACGGTCACAAAAGTTCCTGATGGCCTTAAGAATGTGATAGGAAATATCCCACAACTTTTGGTCATGCCTGACCAGCACAGTTCTTGCAGGACATAGTATACATTTTCTTTAAATAAATTTGAAAATATTTCGATTGAAAACTTTCTTTTTATACCTATTTATTGATATAAAGCATGTGTTTAAGTTCATCGACGTACGCCGATGATATCGACATCATTGGCACTAACACTCGCGCCGTATGTTCTGCCTTCTCCAGGCTGGATAAAGAGTCTAAGAAAATGGGTTTGGCGGTTAACGACGACAAGACGAAGTACCTCCTGTCATCACACAAAGAAACAGCACGCCTTGGCAGCCACGTCAATGTTGATAGCTACAAATTCGAAACTGTTAAGGACTTCGTCTATTTGGGAACCAGCATTAACACCAAGAATGATGTCAGCACGGAGATCCAACGAAGAATCACGCTTGCCAATAAATGCTACTTCGGACTAAGTAGGCAACTGAAAAGTAAAGTCCTCTCTCGACAAACAAAAATCACACTCTACAGTACGCTCATCGTTCCAGTCCTCATGTACGGCGCAGAAGCATGGACAATTTCAAAATCAGATGAGATGGCACTTGGAGTATTCGAGAGAAAAGTTCTTCGTAAGATTTATGGACCTTTGCGCGTTGGCATGGGCGAGTATCGACGGAGATTTAACGATGAGCTGTACGAGCTTTACACAGACATCGACATTGTTCAGCGAATAAAGATCCAGCGGCTGCGTTGGGCAGGTCATATCGTGAGAATGGATGAAGGCGCTCCGGCCGAGAAAGCATTTCTATCGAAACCCGCTGAACACAAAAGAAAAGGGAGACCTCCACTGTGTTGGGAAAATCTGGTGGACAGCGATGCTGTCTCCCTAGGTGTTCCCAAGTGGCGCCATGCTGCGCGAAACAGAAGCAATCGGCGCGCTCTGTTGGACTCGGCCAGAATCGTCTAGACGGTTAAGCGCCAATCAAGAAGAAGAAGACGTGTTTTATTTGTTTGTTTTTGTTTTTGTTTACATTTAAAATTTTGCTATCCATTTTTCTATATTTTATGGCTTTTTATAAATATAATTAAGTTTAAAATTTTCAAACAGCTGGCAACCCTAGCAAAAATATATGCAACGATCCTATCTCTTAATCCACTTTAATTGGATACTCATATTTCCATATCTTATGGCTTCTTATAAACATAAATTGGCTTACAATTTTGAAAGAGGTGGCAACCTTTAAAAATAAAAAAAAAGTACTCGTTATTTGACCTGACCCAAAAAAAGAAACCTCGTGACCAGATGCACTTTTTAAACCCTTTGAATTTTTCAAAAACTACAAAATTGTTGCAACCATACAAATTCTCAACTATTTATTCCAATTTTTCCATACGAATCAACAATCTCTCGCTAAATATGAAATTATCTTTATAATTTAATAAGCATTAGTAAGTATGTCAATAAGAATATCGTCATTAATATGCGCGAAAATATCCAACCGATTATCTAATTATATTTTATTCAATTCATCACTAATTAATCACTCGATAATAAGCGGCTTATTACATTTTTCATGCTATTCCTTTGAATTGACATAATTTATTGCTATGCAATCATTTAAATACGAGCACCACTTGCAAAACTTTAATATTTTCATATTCCCAAACTTGTAAACAAATTAATTCCACTTGTGGCTGCACAAAAACTAAAATTTCAGTTGCGGAAAAAAAGTTTGTCCAGTAGCAATTCATTAATGTAAGTCCTAGTTTGTTGTTGGTGTTTAGTGGACGTATAAAAAGCGGGAATAAAGTCTCCAACAAGCAAGTTCCCATCTCGGTGCGTATATGTATATACACGTACTGCATATAAAAACTTTTCCTTGCCACATTTTATTGATATTTTTTCTTCCTACATATAAATTAGTTTCTTCTTCTTCTTCTTCATCTTCTTTAACCAATTTAATTTGTATTTGTATTCCTTCAGCGTTTCTCAGCTCGCGTTCACTTTGCTGCGTTGGCTGGCCATGTTGTAAACGAACTTTATGCCTTCAATCAGCGCAGAAGCCTGATTAAGCTGATTTTTATGTCGTTGCATTCGCTTTGCGGTGTCGTGGGAGACAAAAAATTGCTGCGCTGGGGGGTAAATTAAGAGTCGCCATATTCATCATCAACATCGTCATCAGCGGTGACATCGTTTGAATTTGAATGCGTTACTTGGCGGACGTTCGGTGCTTGCATTTATTGCTTGTGTATTTCTTGATTTCATTTACTTACATATATAAAAAATTTTTGTTTCATTTTCTTCGAATTTTTTATAATCTATGTATATGCGCTGATGTCAATTGAGAATTTATGGCACGTTGCTGATTGGCGTATCGGAAATGCAACCACAAAGGAAAACTGTTAATTGCGCTATAATATACCGGAAATGTTATACAAATGAAAAAACAGAAAAAACTCAAATGAATTGATTGAACTCAAGTTTTCATTGCATGCAATTAAAAGCAGTGTAATTTGTGGTGCATTTTCGTGAAATATTTTCTCTATTTATTGCAGTTATTGAGTGTGTAATGAGAGCCAGCTCATTTATTGGGAATTATAAAAAAATATGTAAGTCATTCAGCACTGCAAATTAAGTGCGTAATTGAGAAAGGATGTTAATAAATGATGTAAAGAGAGATATGCATAAGATGGATACAAAGCCGGGCACGAGTATGAGTCTAAGCATGAGTAGATATGAGTAGTCGATTTGGTTGGTTTGAGTGGCCCATTGACTCAAATTAGACCAGTAAAAGTAAAAGTAGAAGAGACTGAGCGGGTTAGTTACCACACCCTGCATCCATCCTGTTGAGTTTAAGTATTTTAGCAGCCCGTCAGGCCTGACTTCTTTGAGTTCCGAGAGGCTGTCGAAGAAAGGTTTGCCAAGCAATTTCATTCTGCCCTGACAGTGTGAAGGACACTCGCAAAGCTGGTTCCCCACCGTCTCCTCCGTATCAGGAAGGCTGCAGCTACGACACAGGGTGTTATGGTCCAATTCCAATCTGGTCGCGTGTGAACCAATGGTAAAATGTCCTGGTAATCAGGAAATATTTCTTCTGCCCATCTTTAAAAGACTGCAGATTCCATCTCATTGTATGAAGTCCCCAACCTATTGCAGGCCCTGCAGGTTTGCAACCGCCTCCATCTGGTTTTAGCCTCCGCGCGCCAGTGCCAAGAGATTTGGCCCTTGATACAACCCACGGGCACAAGAACCTTCTCACTGCACTGCCTGGTTAGGCTTTATTACATAAAACCTTCCGAGCCGCCTTACTATACGAGAAGATTTCTATTCTATTTCCGGCATCGGGGCACTTTCCGTTGAACGTAGAGCCTTGCAGGCCTCCTGTATGGCGAAAACTTTGGATTGAAAGCGCTTACCATGTCCGGGAGGATGGGTTGCGAAGATGCCCGCTCCCACTCCGCCTGCCATCCGTAGAAACTGAAACAGCGAATATATGAGCAAGTTTACCATCTCCACGATTGACTACGATTATGAGTATTCAATTGAGTATGAGTATGAGTATAATTATAAGTATGAGTACTTGTGAATTGGTATAGCAATGAATATGAGTATGATTGTGGGTATAGCTATACACAGGTACGCTTATGTATACCGGTATGAGTACTAATGCGTTTAGGTAAGGTACACTGAGAGAAAAAAAATATATGGAGGGGTCAAAGAAATCGTTTACCTATTTTGAACACTACTTTCTTTGTTTTGAGTAAATTTTCCTTAAAACATGTTAAAAGGTTTATAAAATATTGTTGTTACATGCGTTACCATGGTTTCATATACTTGTTTTGAAAAAATTCATACATTAAAATAATGAAAAATTCTTTAAGCGCCATTCTATTCCCAACTTTCCTTGTTTTGAAGACTTGATTTCTTTAATTTTGAGAAATTAAATTCCCATACAAATCCCCATGGCAACGAATTTGTTTGAATGTTTTTTTATGTTTTTTCCACATTTTTGAGAAAATTTACACAAAACAAAGAAAATTTTGTATTGGGACGCGTGTTCAAAATAAGGAAAATTATGTGTATGGGAATAATTTTGATCTAAATTAAATTTTTGTTATACCTACATTTTTTCTTTACACCACTTCCTTGCCAACTAACCAGTAAGATATCGTCGGCCTCCTGCCAGAAACACGTATGTGAAAATTTTTTTAAGTACGATGTCTGCTCTTTATCGGGTGTATATTGATGTAATAGCAATTAATATTTGTATAAATTCTTGTGTAAACATACATGCATAATATGTACTTGTATGTACATAAGCATATATACAAATATTAATTGTTATTATATCAATATATACCCGATAAAGAGCAGATATCGCACTCAAAAAAAATTTCACATTCGTATTTCTGGAAGGAAACCGACGATATAAGCCCATAAAAGGGTTCAATTTAAAACATTTTTATTTTCTGATTTATATCTACATTTCTATTCTTCATTTTATTTCGTCAACGATTCAAACACACCAATCCTATTCATAACTACTTTCCACTTTAAATATAAAACTATCAACACCTGCTTTTTGTCACGCATTCGTAAAGTTATGTAGTTTGCTGCAAGTTCTTCAAACTAAACCAATGAAAGTGGCATGAATAGCAAAGAATTTAAAATATATTGTTGGAAGTTAAAATATCAACTACCTTGCCATATATTCTTGTTTAAATATATGTATGGGTGTGTGAGTATACACCTCATTGCCTCTTCTTGCTGACAGCTAAAGTCGTTTACCGCAACTTTTTTAAAAATGTTGAGTTTAGTTTAAATCACTGTACAATATATATGCATATATATTTTTTTGTGCTGTACAGATTTATGGCTTCAAGAAAACTTTACAACAAATACAAGCTTAAGTTAAGTTATGGAATAGAAGTTGGCTCGTAAGTATAAGAACTAAGTAGGTCTTTAATGTGGCTTCTACGCGCAAAACTACGAAGTTTTACAAAAAATGTTCTAACAAGTAATGGAAAATGCAGCGCGAAGAGCTTTCAACTTAAGCTCTTGCGAAAAGTGAGTCGATTTGGCATAACAAATCTTCGGGGAAAGCTCAAAGGTTTGTGCGCTTCACATACGAGCTTTAAGCTTATGTTAAATGCGTGGAAATTAAGCTGGTGCTAAAGCTTTGAAATCATTTTTGCCGAGTTTATATCAAAAATTTAATAAAAACTTTAAACTTTATCGAATTAAAGCGCCACTTTAAACTTTTCCATTTGCTTCAAGCTGCAAGCTTCGCTTTGCTTCATTTTGAGCTTATAAAAAGCTAGAAAATTCCAAAAAGCTTCCTTCTGCACTTTTTCGCACCATAAAACGAGAATATATTTAATTTTCACACAATTTAATTTTCATCTTGTGCTTTTCTCCCTCCGTTCTTTATGATTCCCATTTTAAATCTGATATACGTACTGCCTGCGTTTAGAGATACCGCAAAGTAGCTGACTTTGCTAAAATTTTACGTAAAAATTTTTTTTTTCATTTGCGTGCTTTTTCGTTCTTCTTTTGTAACAATTACCTTATTATGTGCATATTAGCATAATTTTTTCAGCAACACCAATCATTTTTGGGGGAGTTTGAAGCTGCGAAAAGGACGAGCGACCAAAAAGCGCAACACTCACCAGCTGCTGGTGTAATCCCATGGCACTAGTGTTTGTATGTATGTGTTTGGTGGGTGACTAAGTATGTAGTTGCTTTCGCGTTTACTCAGCATTTTTTGCCATGGCACAAGGAGCGTAAGATAGCTGTTATGTTACAAAATTTGCTGAAAATTGTAAAGAAGGGCATGTCGAGTAAAGCAAATTGTGAATTTTATGAAAAAATGGAAAAAAAAAATGTGTTGCTTGTTAGCTGAAATTAGTGTTTTCTTTTCAAATTAGTTTAATAAAATTTATGTGCTAATTAGAGATTTTAATTTTTTCCATTATAATTTAATGGTTTTGACATATTTTACACGAATAGAAAAGCGAGAAAAGTAATAGATTAGGAAGTATTGGAGACCATGAGAACAATTTACATTAAAATGCTTTTTACAATTTCACCAGTGCGTATACGTAACTTTTAGTTTGACCAGATATTTGTTAGATATATGTACGTTGGACTCGTTGACTGCAAAGTTTGTAGACGTTGACAAGCAAGCCCTGGGAATTCTCTCCTACTTACTCAGTACTCTGACAGATTTATAACGGATTTCTATGCAAATAGTCAAGTAGAATTCTTAGCTTGAACGGTTAACCAAGAATCTGAAGGAGAAATGTCACAATAAAGTTTGATTAATAATAATAATAGACCGACATAGCTGAATGCTATTCTAACGAGTTTTATGTTAATTTTCTCTCCCAATTTGGGTCTTTCATTTTTCCGAGTCCGAATGGCATCTGCCAAGGTGGATGAGTTTTTATAAGAAGCCTTTTCATTCGAAGAGTAAATATGCTGACTCCAACCGAGGAAGTGATTATATGTCCTGTAATTAGTCCAAGCTCGAACCTTCCGAGTAGCAGTATACATATGCATCGTCCGTCTGGCATGCCAGGTAGGCCACCTGTCCTCCGCTTCTTTGAAGTAGAACTCATTTAGTGTGAGCTTGCTGGTAGAAAGCGTCGTACCTAAACCCTTCCACGACATTGAAAGTGGAGCGTATGTGCCCTCTCTAGTAAGTTCCTCTGCCATCTCGTTTCCCGGTATGTTACAATATTCAGACACCCATACGAGTTATATGGCAAACTGCACAGCCATATAATTTAGAGATTTAAAGCAATTTTCCACAGTTAAGGATTTACATATTACAGTCCCAAGCGTTTTCAGTGGAGCGTGGCTGTCTAAGAAAATGCAAACTCCTCTACATTCGTTTTTATTTGAATTTTATAGAGCTATTCGCCAGTTTTTAATTAAGAAAAATTGAAAATTTTTTTTTTTTTGGTACATTCGTTTTTCCTCGCTTTCAAGGACTCTACCGCCTGCTGTATCGCTGCTACCTCCGCCTGGAAGACATTTCAGTGATCAAGTAAGCGAAGTGATATTTATAGCCCTCCGCACAGTGGCACTTTTACTCAATTTAGACGTGAAAAATTAATAAAATGCTGCCCTGGACACGAAATCAATAGTTTTCGTGCATATATATAAAAGAGACAACTCAAAATTTTAGGTTTTTAAAAAAATCGATATGAAAATATTTTTAAATATTTTGATTTGAACAGGAGAAGTTTTTTCGAAATAACTGAATAACTTTATATTTTATGCATACGTCTGCGGATTTTAGATAGCGAAGATATAATCGGATCTGAATAAACAGCAACGCATGCATCAGGTCTTCCATTCTTCTCGAGCGGATTGATTTCCCCTTATTATGTTCATGATGCTGTCTAATGTCTTTATTACGGGCCTCCAATGCTTTTTCCAACAGCATACCCATAGGCAGTGAAAACGACTTTATAATTGCATCGCCATAAATTAAAATTTTATGGACACTTGATGGCATTGGATTCCATGCATAATGCGTAACATAATTTATAGAAGCACTTTCGCAATACTAAGAAAACTTCTCGTGTACAATAGGAAAGCCACTCGACATGCAGTTGAGGATAACACCAAAATGACGAATGTGTTCCACATGTACACCAGTGGCGCTAGTAGCTAAGCTATATACTCTTCAAAAAAATGGCTTAATGTGTTACCATCATTGGATGTGCCAAAACCTTGTTTGGGCGTGTCTACCATGAATTACATTAAACGCTTGATGCTACTTTGAAATTTTTGTTTTTCGATTTGGAATATGGCTTTATGTTCGTCGCTTATAACTTTCCAAACGCGAATGTTGAGGCGATACCCGCTATTAAAAATACATTCCCTATATCTTATATAAGCACGCAAAGTACATAATCCAAACTTATACAAAGATTCGTTAATCTCCCGGCCACAAACAACACATAAATCATTGTCAAGGGCATATCATGACTAATGTGACAAATTTCTTCTTCTACCTTAACAATTGAAGGCTGCAGCAAAGTAATTTTCACTTTCTAAGTATTCTCAAAACCTTGTCTGTTGCAGATCTAGTCCAAAACGGCTTTATCTTTTTTGTTTTGGTTGCGTTCTCTAACCTACACCTCATATAACTCTCTCCCAGTTATCGACATTATTTCTCGCAGGGGCAGATCGGGGCAGAAGAATCCTAATGGAATATATGTAGGAATAAAAGGAGTTTACTAAAAGTAAGGAATTATTTTAATGCGGCTTAATTCAAAATTTTGGCGAAGTTTTAATTTCACTGTTTCTTATTTTTTATATACAAATAAAGGAACGCGTATTCGGGACGCTACATCTGCACACTAAACGTACAAAAAAACTTGTAGGTAGTTGCAAATAAGAATCCACACTTTTTCCTATCCTAAGCTAGTATATATTTTTAAATTTCACCGGCAGAACCCTTCTTATTAAATTTTAAACTGACTCTTAATTATATGTGTACTCACGTAAAAAAAATATCACAGTTAAAATGCACACTTTAACAGCTGATTACAGCGTGAATAATGGGGTTAGAAAGGAACAAAAACCTGCATTGGCCACAGTGATCATCTGCCATTTGAACTGCATACAAAAGTTTTAAAATTTTTACAACAACAAAATTGAATTATTCACGTCTAAATTGAGTAAAAATGCCCTGTGCTCCGTCGGCTGAATAGACTCCCTTTTACACCCTCTCATTGAGCTTAGATCCATCTGTGTAGAGGGGGACAGCATTGTTCGGAACCGGATGAATCCTAGTCCAATAGTCTTTATATGGAATCATTATTTAATAATTCCTTTTGAAAAAGTGTTTCGGTAATCTTATCTATATATAAAAATGTTGTAAAAAATGTTACTAACCTCATCAGATCAGAACGGCTGGGCCGATTTCTGTAAAATTTTTTGCCAGTTGTTCGTATTCTCGAGGAGAAGGTTCTTACGGAAGAAAATTTTGGAAAATCCCTCCGGAAAAGTCCGAAAATTGGTAAAATCCGTGTGTATGTGTGTCCTTTATAGACTCCCAAAGTAATCAACCGATCTTTATGAAATTTTCACAGTAGATTCACGTGGTGTTAGCGCACATAATAGGGTATATAGAATTTTGTAAAAGTGGGAGCTTCCCGGAATACAGGCCTAAATGTGGACCCAGATCGACCCAGCAAGTCTTCGAGCAATATTGGTATCAAATGAAAGGTGTTGAACAGGCCTTCAAGATAAAGTTATTTTCATTGCAATGCCTAGGCCGGCTCCCCAGATATGGGTCAAAACGTGGGACCGAGTGACCCTGGAAAGTTTCTGAGCGATATTGGTATCAAATGAAAGCTGCTGAGGAGGACTTCAACAAATAGCTCTTTATATAGCGATGCTTAGGCCGGATTCCAAGATTTGGGTCAAAGCGTGGACCCGAAGAACTCCTGAATGTTTTCGAGTGATATTGGTAGAAAATGAAAGGTGTTGAGCAGGGCTTCCACATACAGCTATTTTCATTGTGTTTTCTAAGACTGTTTCACAGAGATGGCTAAAGTAATGGGCCGGGGTGGTGATGGACGGTCCCTGTAAGGTAAAGGTAGATAGGTATCGGGGTAGGGATACGGATAAGGATAGGGATAGGGATAGGGATAGGGATAGGGATAGGGATAGGGATAGGAATAGGGATAGGGATAGGGATAGGGATAGGGATAGGGATAGGGATAGGGATAGGGATAGGGATAGGGATAGGGATAGGGATTGAGATTGAAATTGAAATTGAGATTGAGATTGAGATTGAGATTGAGATTAAGATTGAGATTGAGATTGAGATTGAGATTGAAACAGAGATACACTGAAAAAACAACTTCCTCAGATTATGGAAAAGTGGGAATGATTCGGCGCTAAAGACATATTTCCATATTTTGATGAACGATTTTCTTCAAATCAAGGAATAAAAACCACGTTTTAAAGAAAATTGTACATCAAAATATGGAAATATGTCTTTGCGCCGAATCATTCCCATTTTTCCATAATCTGAGTAATTTTTTTTTTGAGTGTAGGGATTGAGATAGAGATAGAGATAGGGATCGGTGGAAGTAGGTTTGTCGCGGCGAATATACCTATAACTTTTATTGAGAAAAAAGACAATTTTTTATTATTCGCAGTCATTAAGATGGACTCTAAGATAATGGTAAGAAATACGGCAACCAAAGACTTTTCTTTAGGCTTCATAGGAATAAATTTTAGCAGAACAACGTCTGCCGGGTCAGCTAGTATTTTATAATAACAAAGTTAGAGTATTATCACTAACCCCAGCATTACATTAATTTTCGATTTTTGTTCATCTTTATTTTATTATCTCAGCAGCTAAATCATTTGGGACAAAAACTGTAACTGACATTTAATATTCCCCAAATGTAACAATAATAACAAAAGTTTTGCTAAGAAATGTTTCCAACGCAACAAAGCGAACATTTAACTCAATATTCAACTAGCGAATAATGATTGCAAGCATTTGTTTCAACCCTCCAGCTACCCTAACTATGTACTCCCGATATGTCACAGAAGCATCGCTCGCTCGCTTCTATGTCTTTCAACGCTAATAAATGACAATCAGCAAACTAGCTGAGCCACCTGTTGCCACAGCAAACTTCTTCATAAAAGGTTAGCATATTTTAGCACAATTTATGAATAACGCTGTCATTATAAATAACGTGAAATTTATGTAACTATTGTTATTATTGTAGCTACTTGTTGTTGTTGCTGTTATCACTCTTTTGTGTATAAACGCCATTTTACGTTAACACATTTTGTCGCTTTGAATTATGTTGATGCGCATATTTGTTTAGATGTTTGTTGTTGTTGTTGTTGTTGTTGTTGTTGTTGTTGTTGTTGTTGTTGTTGTTATGGCAAATTTTTGTCACAGCTGCTGCTGCTGTAAAAGCTCTTGGGGAATATGTAAATGAAAGTGAAGCGGTGGGAATTTTGTTTTTGTTTTTGCTGTTTAAAATGCGGTATTGTTCTGCAAAAATTTAACGTTATGTTGTTAACTCTTAAATAAGTAATATGACTTAAAAAAAAATATAATGGATTTAAGAAAATTTTCATTTTAAACGGTTAACTACAAGTTCTAACGACGAATATAATAGAAGCTTATCATGTTGTGAAGACGAGATGCGTTAAATAATAAAAAAAAAAATATACGTATGTATGTATGTATATGTACATATGTATAACGAAAATGGTGAAAAAAAAAATTAAAAAAGGTACAAAATTTCCAACAACGAAAATTTTTCGCACAGATTTACGCCGTTAACTGACCCAAATTTCAATCGAGTGCAACACCATAATAGTAAGCAAGAACTTACTGACCAGCCATAAATTTCACAAGCAATTTTCCACATGCAAAAATTACAGCGAAAATATGTCTGTAAAGGTACACACTGCCTCACATACGAACATACGTAGAATTTCAGAAACATGTAAGCACACTGCAAAAAGATTCATAAGCCTAAGCTGAAGCCTATGCTATCAAAATGTAATACGCTGGCAGCGCTGCTTGCTATTGTGCGCTCGTTTGCTCTGCTGCAAATGTTTCAATACTTAATTTTCTGTTATGCGCTCATATCTAAAGTAGAGAATTACGCCTTTTTATTATCTCTTATTATAAGGTGTGAAAACTCCATATCATAATCCCTTATTATAAGAATTTATTCAGGCCTTATTTCCCATGGAGAATAAGCCTTATTAAGTTATATAAACACCAAATAAGGCTTTATTATAAGGAAATATGGAAGTAAGCCTTATTCCCATGGCGGTTAAACTTTGGGAATAAGGTTTCCTCTCACAGAGAGAGAGAGAGAAAGAATAGACCTTATGGCCTGATGACATCAGTACAGGAAAATCAGCCTTATTATAAGCATTTTTCCATACAATTTTTGGCCGCTTAGAATTTTCAGGCATTATTTCGTTAGCCTTTAAATCTACCGGAATAAACCTTAAATAAGGCGTAGATTTTTTGTAGGGTAAGCATACCGTTATGCTGCCATTTTGTTTACAAACATTTATGAATGTATGTATGTCGGCGGCACACTTCAGTTATAACAATTTTTATCGCCTGCAAATGCCGAAAATTCCATTTTTATTTATTTTTTTATTTTTGCGCATGATTTTTTGGTTTGATTAAATTTTCACTAAAAATCTAAAAAACACGATTCAATGCAAATGCTTTAGTTTTTTAAGCATTTTTTAAAGCAATTTTTTTTCGTTCAGTATTTTTTCTAAAGTTTTGCCCAAGCACACAAATACTACATAAATGGCAAACGAGTAACTTAACTGTGCAATCACGCGAAATTGCTATTCAAATGCAGATTAAGCGAAACGAATATACATACATACATACAAATATTACTTTTCAATAAAAAATATATATATACCTATATTGTTTTCAGTATCTGTTTGCAAATTTTTGTTGTTGTGTAAAACTATTCACAACAGTTTGTTTTAAATTTGAATATTCAGTTGGAAAATTGAATTTGCAATTGTTACAATAAAATTATTATTCTCCTCGCAGCATATTTGGCACGATTGTATTAGCAAAAATTAAGTTTTTATTGCACTAAAAATGAAAGCAAAATAACAGAAACCAAATTTAAGTATGTAAATTATTGGGATTTAGGCTCTAGCAAAGAGGATTAAGAGCTTAGAAATATTCGGGGGTTTGAGAACTTAATAATCTATGAAATTTAGAGCGTAAATTTAAAAACTTAAGGACTTAGGGACTTAAGCACTTAAGAACTTGGGGTATTAAGAAGTTAAGGATTTAAGAAGTTAAGGACTTAAGTAGTATTAAGATCTTAAGAACTTGTGAATATGAGAACATAAGGAATTGAAAACTTTAAAGTTATGAATCTAAGAACTTAGCAATTTCTGAATTTAATCACTTAAGAACATACACGCTCTTGAAACCTAAGCAAATTTAAAACTTTAATAAATGAGAAATTTAGAACGAAAAATGTTAAAGAATTAAGAACTAAAAAAATATTTAATTAAAGAACTTTATAATTAAATACTTTTTGGTTGCTTGTTTTTCCGACAGGGTAGGAATATGATGTATTGTGGAACGATCCTCCGTCATCCCTTGTCAAGTTTGGTTTGTCTCCAAACCAAACTTGACAAGGGATGACGGAGGATCGTTCCACAATACATCAACTTTATAATTTTGGAATTTGTAAACACTTAGAACATAATAGTCTGAAAAAATTGCAGGTGACTAGAGGATTACAACGTTCTAGAAAATTATTCGCCATAAAATTTCAGTAGGGGTCTCCTCAGAAAAAAAAAACTTTGTAAAGTGAACCCAAAAAGACCACATGAAGCGAGAAACATATCGTCCCTGCGAATAACAAAACAGTTATGTAAATTTTTAGGAATTTTTTTATTGCATTTTTACTAGCCCTATTCATTTCCCACATTTCTGCGTTTGCAGTTTTTTCATATCTTGTTTGGTTTAGAAGTTAGCAAATAAAGTATGTGTGTGTAGTACTATAAATGTTCTGAGAAAAAGGTATATGTATACAGGCAAAATGGCAACTGTCAGTTAATTAGTTCGATACTCAACTATTCTATATAAAAACTAGGACTAGCGGTGTATTGTGTACAGATTGTATAGGGTTTTCCAAAAAAAAAAAAAAAAATATGGTGCATAAAAAAGGCACAAATCTTTATCACGTCGCAATGGGTAAAAAAAATGATTTGTTAAAAGTGATTTGTTAAAAGTGATTTGTTAAAAGTGATTTGTTAAAAGTGATTTATTTCGTGTTCTACTGAAGCGATCGCAATAATTCCTATTCGAAAGGTTAATGATTTTTGACGACGTCTAAAATACAGTCATAAAAAGGTACATTAAGGTGGTATAAAATAATTACCGTGTGGTAGTGACCCCAATGGCACATATAGGGTTAACAGGAATATACAGTAGAAAACGCTCTTTGAAGGCTAATACACTGGTGTATTAAACATAGAGATCAGACTATACATAAATATAATATATGAAAAAAGTGTATTTAGGCGACATCTAGCGGCGTACAAAAAATTTTTTTTTTTCAGAATTTTTTTTCCAAAAATACGACACATATGGGGGGAGGCGTACAGTGGATGTTTTTTGGTTCCTATAAGGCGGGGCGGCCTAATATACATATATGTCGATAATAAACTTAAGAAATTAGGAACTTAAGAAATTATAGACTTAAGAACAATCACTTTGCAATGTAAAAACTTAAAGGCCTAAGAACTTAAGAAACTTCTTAACATAAGAACATAAGAGCCAAAGAGCTTAACAATTTAGCGTTAATTTCTAATAAACTTAAAATAACTTAATTAGCTGAGAATTGAATAACTTAACAATCTAATAACTGAAGCATTCATAGCATAGTTATTTTCTAGTAAAAAATTGCTTGCTGCTTAGTTTGATTAAATTTATTTACCAACAATTTACATATTAAAGCAAAATTTAATAACATTAGCGAGTGCGTTACCACAAGATGTACGTACGTACCGTTTGATTTATTGTCCACTTTTATTAGCTTTTAGTACACCATTTACCATTCTCTCTTGTTACTCGTTTTACTCTTTGGTGACTAGGGCAGAATTGAATTAATGCAGCTCATTGAGTTGGAAGCAAATGCGCGCAAAGGTGATTTATCAAATGATGTTCAACTGCAAGACACGGAGTGTAGAGGGTTAAGAGAAAGTTAGAGTGCTTTAGATGAGCTTGAGTATGGATGCTTAAAAGGCGAATATGCGTAAAAAGAAGGTGCAGAAAATTAATGAACAAAATAAGTGTTAATATGGTGAAGTAAAGGTAGCTTATGTTTGGCTTTACTTAATTCGATTTAATTTAATGTAAAATAACTTCTGAAAAAAAAAAACACCAGCGTAAGTAAGTAAAATTAAGCGGAAAGAAGTGCTCCAGCTGTCGGTGGAAAACTGTGTTGTTTATGTTGCCAGAATTGAGCGAATAAAAATGTGAAAGCATACAAAGGCAAATTAAATCATATTTGGTACGAGCATTGGCAAAACAAACAAGAAAAAAACAGACGGCATGAGTAGAGTGGAGTTCATGCTTAGAATGCATTATTTCGCCAGGCTGTCCACTGAAGAACATTTTTCACACATAACTGCACATGCCTTGCCACCAGCGTTGCCGTTTTGTGGATAATTCCTCAAATTTGGGAATTTTTTTAATATTTGGGTAATTTTTGGGGAGTGCTATGATTTGGGGAATTTTGGGGAATTCGCCTTTTAATAATTTTATGAATAATAATGCTTATAAAAAAATTAATTATTTTCATGAGTTTCTATTACATTCGTATTGAGTGAAAGTGTGCATGAGTTTTTGCAGCATTTATTTAATCTTGAATTACCGGCTGGTCGAACATGTACAAGCAAATTTCATAATCCCATTAAAGTAAGAAGTTAGCCAGGAAAAAAATAAGCAATTGTATACCTTTCATGGACATGAAATGGTATTATAACATGGAGCCAAAACAGGTTTTTCGAAAGTTCCAGAAGGAGAAAAATTAAACCCACCAAAATATATACCGATATTATCAGAATCATGAGCTAGTTCCTCAGTTGTTAAGATACGCTGATCATTTGTCGGAATCGGCCCAATTGGACCATTATAAAATATAGCTCCCCTACAACCAACCATACATTTTGGGGTAAAACTTCTCCACTTAATTTGCTAAGATCATTACAATATTTTTTTTTATAAATATTTGCATAAAAACCCTACAGAATTGGAGGTACCTATTAATTAAAGAAAATCGGACTATTTAATGTTTCATTTCTCTCTAACTTGTTTTATGTTTCTTTATAACTTTTTTTAACCACACATATAAATACATACTCTGAAAAAAAAACGTTGTAAATACAAAGACTTTTGCAGTTAAATGAACAACTTTCCGCAGCTGAAATGTGCCCAACAACGCTCCGTTGTTGTTTCAAAGATGCGAGCGTTTTTGATTCAAATACTTTTCGTATTTAAGTTAACAACTGAAACTGTTGAATGAAATACTTTTACATTTAAGTTAACAGTTTTTGCTTTTGAATTAACAGCAAAAAATTTTAGTCCAAAAGCGAGCACTGTTGATTCAAATACTTTTCGTATTTAAGCTAACAACTTTTGCTTTTGAATTAACCGCAAAAGTTTTTGGTCGAAAAACGGGCACCATTGAGGCAAATACTTACGCATTTAAGTTAACCTCAAGAAAATTGTAAAAATAATATTTTTTTTTTAATATAATAGATATTATTTTATTTTATTTTTTTATACATATAATATATGTATGTATGTTTACTTATCGAGCCCTAACCGCGATAAAGTGTATCCAACAAAATTATCGATTTTAGCGTTTTTAATCACTCCCACAATTTCATAGACTTAGGGCCGGTTTCACCACCTCCGGTTAAGCACTTAACCAGAGATTTTTGCCCGGTTAAGCAATTTATTTGACAGCTCGCCATACAATTTACGTCAAACTAAACAGCGATTAAATTAACCGCAGATTGTGAAACCGGCCATAAATAAATTTCAAGGCTGATTACCAACTGTATGAAAAGAAAATAAAAAAAACTCCTGTAAAATTTAATTTTTGTTGGATACACTATTTGGCGGTTAGGGCTCGATATGTAGTAATATTAATATTAAGGCCCGCCGTCACCAAACGAGTCATTCATCCATTCACCATTTCCAAACGCATCAGTACATCTGCAGACAACTCTCACTACATCAAAAAAAGCTGAGTTTATGAATAGATATTAGTTTTTGTTTAATTAATCTTTTTTATTTATGTATGTATGTATGTATGTATATTACTTTCTTTATTTTATTTTAAAATTGAAACAAATTGAACGAATTTGAAAAATTTTGTTTATTTTTTTATTTTTTCTTTCAAATCCTTCTTCCTTTTTACTTAAAAAATGTTTAACAGCAAGCAAATTTTTGAATCAACAACGCACGTCTTTGAATTAACTACGGAAATTTGTTGAATCAAAAACTTTGCCGTTAAAACAAATACTTTTGTTGTTGAATCAAATACGGAGATTCAACAGCGGAAAGTTTTTGATTTAACTACGGGTATTTTTTTCAGAGTATATGCACATAAATTTAAAAATACAAACCGTTATAAAGTAAAATAAATTTGAAAATATTTCTTTATTGGAAATCTCTTGATAACACTACCCGACAAAAAAAAATATCCTCGACATTTGATTCCTATGTATTCCTGCTGATTCCAAATATGTAATCAAATGGTTCAAAAGTAGAACAGTTTTCGAGATATTTTGAAATTTCAGTTTTCGCACTAAGAAGAAAAGGAGGATTACTAATCTGTCAATATCTCCGCCATTACCGTCTTGAGTTTTATGTTATTTCATTTCATTTTGAGAGGATGAAATACCCTTTCCAATTCCAAATAAAATCGACGTTAAGGTGACGGAATTATGGCGGACAAAAGATTTGTTTTTATGCAAAAAATAAGTTAAATACAAGATGTATAAAATGTCGAGGATATCAAAATTTTAGAAATTTTGTTGGGTAGTGTAATTTGAAAATTTGTATGGGGAATTTTGGGCAATTATGGGTAATTTGAATTTTTTTTTGGGTAATCTCAAGAATTTAAAACGGCAACGCTGCTTGCCACACATGTATGCTTTTAAGAGCATGTGTTCCTGGCCATTATCAGCTCAGCATTGCGAAACGGAAATTTCAAATTGTGACAACTGTTTTGTTGGCTTATTTTTTCGAGCATTGAAATTGGTTAGTTAGCTTCTAACAACTGCAGCTGCTGTTTTAGTTAACCAAATGACAAGGAAAAGTGAATGCTTTCCATGCAGCTGGTGGTGCATTCAATTGCAACGCATGTGTATTACAGCATACAAAGTATCTATGTACCTACTACATTGTTGTTGGTGAGGAAGGCAGTATAACTAGTGATGCAATGAAAATGCAATTCAATTCAATATTAGTGCATGAGAGTTTTTATGGAATTGAAAATGCGAGTTGTGGTTTTTAAAACTTGAGCAGTACTGATTTGCAGTCTTCATTTGTTATTGCGATTATTGGGAACTTTATGCTGCATGTGTTTTAGGATTTTTGAGACGTTTCTGTTATTTTAAATTTTTATGATTTTTATGATTTTTACAATTTTGATGTTTTTTTGCTTTTTGCGCTTTTTATGACTTATGATTTTTATGCTTTTATATGATTTTGTGTCATAGCGCGATGGCATACATACATATTTAACTACTCAGCATGACTCCAATTCCAGTGCAGTCAATATAGCAAATGAATATGAGAGTAAAACTTAAAATGCCGCAAGCAGAAAACCTTAGGGGGTTAGTTTAAGAGCGAATATGTATTTATGTATGTATATGTTGATATGCTTCTATGTTATTCACCTACCCTCCAAAAAATCTACGCCTTGCTTAAGGTTTATTCCAGAATGTGATAAGGCTTTTGAAGTAATGCCTGAAAATTCTAAGCGAAAAAATTGTATGGACAAAGTTTTATAACAAGGCTGATTTTCCTGCGTTGATGTCATCAGGCTATAAGGACTACTCTCCATCTCTCTCTGTGATGAAACCAGGCTTAGATAATTCCTTATAATAAGGCCTTATGTTTGGTTTATATACCTTATAAAAAGGCTTACTCTCCATAGGAAATGAGGCCTGAATAATTTGTTATAATAAGGGATTATATGGGATTTTTATACCGTATAATAATGAATAATAAAAAGGCGTTTTTTGTTTAGTTGCATAATTAACTTTTTTTTGCGCAACTTAAGCGTTTTGGCTTATTTAATACAGCAATTACATATGTTCGCCCAGAGTTGAAACGTTAATATTCAAACGTTTATGTACATATACTCTCTCTTAATTATTAAAACGTTTGACGCAGAGCGAATAACAGCAAGCAGATTTTTCCCTTTTGCTGCCAGATTATTCCTTTTTGCTTCCAGCGTATTCCTTATTGCTTAGGCACCTTTTTGCAGGCTACATATCCTATCATATACATACATACGTATTTATGTTCCATAAAATTTATATGTGATTTCGCAGTTTTCGTTGAAAGTGTTAAAATTTGTGGCAATTTCAGAAATGCTTCAATGCTTCCAGCAAAAAATTCATTCACCCATAAAACATACCTGCCCCTACCATACTTTGATCTGCGCTACTAGTTTTGGACTCAAAAAAAAAAAAAAAAAAAAACAAAAAAAAAAAATACTAAAAATGTTCGTGCTACAAATTTGAAAATCTGAAATAATGTTACAGTAGTGAAAATTTGTGTTGGCTCGCTCACTCGCTCGTTCGCTTAAAAATTCCACACGGAAAAAATGGCTGTTGGCTTTGCCGAGTTTTGCGCTCATAAATATTCATGTTGCATTTGCATTGTTGCATTTTGGTTGTATTGAGACAGTAGACAGAGACAGAGAGATTGTTGGAGCGAGCGGGCGGTTTATGCAAAGTGGAGTGTGTGAATGTTTAATGGCGGCATGTTTTGCTAACAGCTTTCTAACTATTTTCACTTTCAACGCAGTTATTATTTTTCTTCCTCGCCTTCTCCAAATATGTATTTATTCACTTGAATTTAAATGAGAAAAAAACTCTGAAATTTCACTTTTGCTTTAGTGCAGCTGAAGCTTTTCAGCGAAATTTTGGCACATATTAAATAGATATTAAATATTGTGGAGTTTGGGGAAAAATGCATGCAAACCTTTGGGGAATACATATTTGAATGTAGCTTTTGGGACTTTTAAGAAATTTGTATTTAAAACTAGGGTTAAATTTAACTATTTTGGCATTTTTTTTTTTTTTTTTTTTTTTTTTTTTTGAATTTACTAGCATTGAACAACCTGCCTAGCCTATCAATAAAACTATTTGCTAAATCCTAAAAATAATTAAAATCCCTTTTTATAAATTTGCAGGTACTTAATTATGCAAATGGATTTCTAAAGGTCGTAACTATGGTGCAAATAAAATTAATTGTTTTCTATTTAAGCGTGTACGTACGGGCTTCCTTCCTCGAACATTTAATCACTAAAAATCATTTCATTCAATCAACAACAACAATTAACATTTCCACTGCTTTGTTTGGTTTTCTATACAAAATACGTCACTGGCTGATTAATCACTGTTATTTGTCTGCCATTAATCGATTCAGAGCAGAGCACATGTACACAATTCTATATACATACATACAAACAATAAAAATAATTTAAACTGTCTGCATGTTGTAGTTTGGCCGTTTAAAACAATTTGTTCGAGTATTCTTTTATTACAAGAAAAAAAAGTTTTTATTGTTATTCTTGCTGTTGCCGCTTGCATTGTTGTTGTTGCCGTTGCCGCTTGCATTGTTGTTGTTGTTTTTGTTAACTTTTCCATTGTTCGTGATCCTTACATCACCATGCAAAGCGTCAGCAATACTATGTAAGAGCAGACATTGGTTAAGTGTTTTCCGACAAGCTTGACCATTTGTTTGAGTTATTGGCAAAGGGGTGGAGGGCGGATGGGCGAGCTGTACCTACACGTATACATTTTTTCGACAATGGATATCAGAATTTGTGATAGGGCGTTGGTGTGTGTTTACGTGCGCACTTTTGTTTTCGAACTGTGACAATTGTGGTCACGCACAACAGAAACTACAACAAAAATATACATATGTATGTGTGTATATTTGTTGCTGGTAGAGCACAAGCTGAGAAATGAAATTAATCCAACCCAGCAAACATTCGCTGAGCCCTCATAATTTTGGAGTCCGATGTGAGTCCGAAATACATTTGTGTGAAAATAAGCCTCAGAATTTTGGAGTCCGATATGAAACCGAAATAGATACGAGCATGAGTAGACCACTGTCAAAAGTCTCTATTTGCATTTTTTTCGATATTGATGGATTGTGTACCAGCATTTAAAGGTATAAAATGTCTATTAAAAATGTATTGCAAATTCCTTCGGTATTCTGAAAAAAATCATTACATAAAAACTACTATTTCAAATGTAACTATGTCTCATTTATACACTTTCAAAAGTCACTATGTTTCATTTATACACTTTCAAAATTCTGTCTCAAAACTAGCGATATGAAAAAATGTTGTCCCAAAACTAGCTATGCGAAAAAATACTGTCACAAAACTAGCTATGCGAAAAAATACTGTCACAAAACTAATTATGTATGTGAAATATTTAACGCCCTGCAAAAAGTGGGACCACGTAATATGCTAGTACAGGACCAGGTTACGTTGTGACAGGTCCCAGTTACAGAGGTGGTCCAAATATATGAAAAAAATTAAAGCGTGAATAACGGGTATTCGTGAACATTGATGTGTAAACAGTTTCGAAATCGGATATTTATTCCATTTTCTTTATTCCTTTTTTCCTGGTTTTCTATGGATTAACAGGCGACTATCGTTTTTGTAATTTTTTGTTGTCATTGTGACTTCTACTATTTTGTTGTTTTTGTTTGTTTTGGTTTTTGGTTTTTGACTTTTGATTTTTTATGTGGTTTTTTTTTTTATTGCTCAGAAACATGCAAGATCATCCGAGTCCACGTTTGACCCATATCTGGAGACCCGGCCTAGGAATCATAAAGAGTAGAGCTCCGTGTAGAAGGCCTGCTCAACACCTTTCATTTGATACCAATATTGCTCAGAAACATTCCGGGTTAATCCGGGGTCACATTTTGACCCATATTTGGGGACCCGACCTAGGACTCATAATGAATAGAGCTCTATGAGAAAGCCCTGCTCAACACCTTTTATTTGATACCAATATTGCTAAGAAACATTCAAGGATCATCCGGTCCTCATTATGGCCCATATCTCGGGACCCGACCTAGACATAATAAAGAATAGAGCTCCATGTAGAATCCATGTTCAAGGCCTTTCGTTTGATATCAATATTGCTTAGAAACATTCAAGGACATCCCGGTCCTCGTATGGCCCCATATCTCGGGACCCGATATAGGAATCATAAATAGTAGAGCTCCGTGTATAATCCCCCCTCAGAAGCTTTCATTTGACACCAATAATGCTCAGAAACATGCAAGATCATCCGGGTCCTCGTTTTGACCCATATCTCGGGACCCGACCTAGGAATCATAAAGAATAGGGCTCCCTGTAGAATCCATGCTCAAGGCATTTCCTTTGATACCAATTTTGCTCAGAAACATTCAAAGATCATCCGGGTGCTTCTTTTGACCCATATCTGGAGACCCGGCCTAGGGGTCACAATGAAAAGAGCTTCATATCGAAGTCCTGCTCAAAACCTTTCATTTGATACCAATATTGTTCAGAAATATTTAAGGATCATCCGGGTCCTCCTTTTGACCCATATCTGGAGACCCGGCCTGGGGGTCACAATAAAAAGAGCTTCATATCGAAGTCCTGCTCAAAACCTTTCATTTGATACCAATATTGCACAGAAAATTAGATAGGTAGATGTAGGTATGCATATCCATATATTTGCATACATGTTCAAACAGGTTGGTCCTTTTTATTTTGCCTATTTGTCGCATTGTTGCAGAAAACAACAACAACAACAACTTCACTTCGCTTCGTTGCTGTTGTTGTTGATATTTGCATTTGCACGGCTATGCATGCAAGCATTTGTAAGTACATGTCTATCTACCACTGACAGTGCCAAGCGATTCACACGGACGCAGCAGTGCACTAACACAAAGGTCATTTACGTTTACGCGTAAACTTTACCTGTTTTTCGAAATCACTCGTAGCTATAGCAAAGATGTCAAAAATATGGTTACATTAATATTGTGATGTCATAGGACATGACCACCCCTGCTTCACCGCTGAATAACAAAGGACTATATAAAAAACCACCCCATTTGGGCCATAGACTAATATCCTTACAGTGGACCACGTTTTAAACTACATCCCAATACCCTAGACCGAGCCAAATTGCCGACCAACTACGAATTAGTTGGCGGCGAATGACAATTTACATTCGATGTGGTCCGATGCAGCATAACATGTAACCAAGTCCGTAACCACGTCCCTTCAGACCTACTTTATAGCCCCGTCCCATTGGACTACCTGGTCCTCAAATTTTTGAAGGGCGGTTTAATTTTGTTATATCCCTAAATTCCTTATGGGCTAAGCTTACAGGTAATAAAAAAATATTCAAATAAAATAGAGCTTGAGACAGTGATGGTTTTTTGTAATTTATAGCTTAATATGAAAAACTCACATAGCCACTTCTGAGAGTGGACTACTCATATGTGTCAAACGTGAGCTTAGATTTTTTTTTAATTTTTTTTGTTTCATGTTTTAATTCTTGGGTTTTTAAAATGATAATTGTAATTCATGGATGCTGTTTCGAAAAAGGCGAAGTATAAAAGTAGCACTAAAATTCAATATAATGTTTTATGTCGCACTATATGGTGGCGTTTGATTGAATTTCAGGTTGATTGTAGGTTCGAATCCGGAGTTGAACACAAAATAGACAACACTATACTTAAAGCAAGCAAAGAAGCTGAAAAAGTTTCCACAATGAGTGAAGAGTAGAACAAGTAGGGGTGAATGAAAAAGAGTCCTTTATGACACTTATTCAGGCTCGTATGATGTATGAAATTAGGCTCATATCGGGTGATCGTCTTCGGAACTGAAATACGTACATTTCGCACTCCAAAATTAGCTCATGAGCTCATATTGAGTGTGAACACTCCGTTTATTACTTCTTTCTGGCTCCTTTATCATTCCAAATGTTTGCTGGGAAGTAGGTATGTGAATTAGGCATGAAAGTGTGTAGAAATTTTTATGTAGCCAGTTGCCTTAATACATATATATATATGTAGCTTGAAAAAGGTGTGACTTAGCCTCTGCAATTCTGTATAATTACAAGTATTGTTAAGTATTAAATATGTATATGTAAATACCTACCACTGAAGTCTAACTTTTTTTTTTTCAAAGTTTAACTTCATTCATTTTACAAGCAGACATTTAGCTTACTCAAGTATATATGTATGTAACTTCATGTATTTGCTTGGTGTGCTAATAAATACTACAAAGTTGTTGTACATTCATTTGTTGTAAGAGGATGTGCTGTCGACAGCCTTGAGTTACCCATTCACAGCTCCTCCATAGTTTCAAGCATGAAAATACATAGTGTGATAGTTGCACATATATCTACGAAAACTTTAACACAAAACACATTCAATTTATTTTATTGTCTCTAGTGAGAACTCAGCGCCTTTTGCCGTTGCTGACAGTTTGTGCTGGCGTTGCGTGACAGTTGTAGGGCAAGTCACGTTAGATACACGTATGTATGAAAGTATATGCATACGAGGGTGGTTTTAGAAAATCTGCGAAATGGCAATAAAAATATTGTGACTATTGGAACTAGATTTCAATTCAATAAAAAAAACTTAAGTTAATTCTGCTTTTCGTAAAAATTGTATTCAATAAAAGCGCTTAAGTTATAGAAGTTATATTTTGAGTTAAGCTACCTTAAATTAACGGCACTGATATACATACATATAAAAGCTTTTGGTGTTTATTGGTATTGTTAGAGCGTCTACTACACTCAGTTTATAAACAGGAAACATTAGAGAAGGAAGCGCTTTTGTTGGCACATCAAAATGAATGCCTTTTGTTTCAAATTTTATTTAAATTCCCTACTATTATTTGCTTCTCTGATTTCAAATGCATTTAGGTTAATTAAGTTGTAATTGAAATTTATTGTTAAATGGGCTAGAGAAATGTATAAAGTTGAATGGAAAAAATGAAATAAAAAATATTTTAAAATTATATAGATTTAGGGGTGAAAATTTAGGAAGAAAAAAAGTGGAATGAAAGAGCTACAGAAAAACAAAAAGGGGACGAATTCATGAATGATCTAACTTTTACTACTCTCTAACAAAACACCATACACGGCATGCGCAAAAATCATCCATTGAAAAACAAACAACAATACCTCAACAAACCATCTTATTTTATTCATCTGCAGAGGACTATGGATATTTTCTGATTAGTTTTTCTGTATTTCATTTGCTAAATTAAAAGTGCTATCTTTGCAAAAAAAAGCTTGAGTTACATGTATGTGTTATGATATTGTGTATGTATATGCATAGATCTATATACGTATATAAATAAAATGTACACAAGTAAATATACAAGAAATAATCAAAACACTTGTCTACGCAACAAGTTTCACTTATCAGTTGTGCTGTAAAATTGCACATCAATCTGTGTCAGCAGTAAAAAGTCAGTGAGTAATTAGCGGTAATGTGGTTAAGTTGGAAGCCATTTTTTATTTGTTTTTGTTGTGGGAGAATATATTTAAATAAACTTGCCATGCATATAAAGTCTTGTGTGTATATTAATGAACATAAGCATGTATGTATGCTGATAAAGAAAGTTTTTGTCATACTTAATGAGAAAGTTAGTCAGTCATTCTTGTTGTTGAAACAAATGAGTAAATGTGGTGTGTAGTGACTAGGACAGACACCGCAAATGAAAGTGAAGGGGAAAGGCAAGAAAAGAAGTAATGAAAACTCAGAAAGATTAGCTATTGTGCTTAGTATTTACTCTTATAAAATAGAACAAGCGATTCTGAAGGAAATAAAATCGTCTTAGAGCGCCCCTTGTATGAGGCGACAACAATGTGTGCCAGGGCGTATGAGTGACCTAATTTAGATAGAGACTATGGAAAGTGTATTTGTATTTAAAGATTTTTTTTAGAAGAATTTTGCAATAGATTTTTAATAGACATTGTATACCTTTAAATACTAGTACACAATCAATCAAAAAATCAGTAGAAACAAGTACGAGCGCGGCTGTCTTCGGCCGTACCGAAGGCTTCATACCTTTCATGAATGGGTCTGATTTTGTTTAATTTACACATATTTTCACCTTGACAGTTCACAGTAACGTCGTTTAGGTCCATATGGGTAAAAGCACTTCAAAGTTTCATGCCCTTAGCTGTTTAAATGGGGGAGTTATACCGCAAAATGTCCATATCTGAACAATCGCTTGTATGGGAGCTATATGTTATAGTGGTCCGATCTTGACAAATTTCGGAGACCTTATTTAGGTCCATATGAGTACAAATAATCCAATGTTTAATTACCTTAGCTGCTTAAATGGGGAAGTTATACCGCAAAATGTCCATATCTGAACAATCGGTTGTATGACAGCTATATAGTGGTTATAGTGGTCCGATCTTGACAAATTTCGGAGACCTTATTTAGGTCCATATGGGTACAAATACCTCAAAGTTTCATGTCATTAACTGTTGAAATGGAGAAGTTATACCCCCAAAATATCAATATCGGCCGATTCCGACAAATGATCAGCTTCTCCTAAAAATATACTCACATTCCGAATTTCATGCAGATATCTCGAAAAATGGGGGACTAGTTTGCGTTCATACAGACGGACAGACGGACATGGCTTAATCGCTCGCGATTCTGATTATATCGGTATATATTTTAGTGGGTCTGTCACGCCTCCTTCTGGTACTTTCAAGATTTGTATTTCGGCACAAAGTTATAATACTATTTCATTCTCATGAAAGGTATAAAAATTGAAAAAATTTCACATAGACACTTTTGACAGTGGAATCAATTCATAGCATTTAAGAGAAAGCAAAGAATGCCTTAATGTAATTTGTTAATGTTTGTAAGGTGATCTCTATGGAGTTGCTCACTTAGGTACTCCTTTTCTCAATCAATGTGCGTCTAAGACCGTATACTTAGTACAGCTGTATTTTTGTATTAATTTTTTTTAAGTTTCATATTTTCTTGTACAAAAAAGGCATATTTCAAGAAAATAAAACCCAAATGTACATACGCACATATATTATTTAAATAATTTTAAAAACGACTTTTTTTGCATAAAGAGACTCAAAGTTTTCTTTGCATTTCACAACTTTTACTCTGCAAATTGTGTTGAAATAAATTCTCGCACGCAACCATTGCTCATAAAAACTTTAATCAACTGAGAGAAGAGAGAAAAAGAGAAATAAAATGAAAAGAATTGTACAAAATTTCAGTAGCCAACTTTTTAATTTTTCCCGCAAGCATCGCACATATATACATACATCATAGTAAATACATCCACACATGCCTTTAATGCACCTACACAACACGTTCTTATCTAACTAAAAATACACATGTACCTCATCATGTTTTGCATATGAATAAATGTGCAACTGGACACGGTAGGCAGGAAGCGACGATAGGTTGCATGAAAATGTCGAGAAAAAAGGAAAGTGGGGTTGTGTTATGTGATGTTTATAGATGGAACATCCGTTGAAATTAAAATCCGAGCTGCTCCTTTTTCAAGGATATCCACATTTTTTGTTTTTTTTGAAAGGATCAAATATTGAGAAAATCGAAAATTCGCCACCGTCCAAATTTTTCCGATTTCAATACATTATTTGGTCGCTAAGGGATACAAAAAAAGGTATTAAAAAGAAAAATGGACACCTGTAGTGGAAAAATCCAATGTGAACAGGACCTAAAGGATAACCACTGAAATATAAAATAACACAAAAAGTACCCACTTTAATTTGCGTATAACTCCTAACATGTTAACTCTACGTGAAAATTCCTTATAATATGTTTCATTCAGAATAAATAAATGAATATTTCTTTGATATACAATTTTGATGTACCTGCAGTGGTTAATGCACTTTGGTCCATCTAAAGTGAAAATTTCAAAAAAAGTACGTTTTTTTATGGTGATATTTTAAGTTCAAATATTTTTCTAGTTTATGTAAATATTTTAATCTAATGATCCAATTCTCATTCTTAGATATCTATACGTTAATATTAAAAAGAATTAGAGCTGAAATACGCGCTAGCTGTGCACGGTGGGCGGTAAGCAACAATAGGTTGCATGAAAATATCGAAAAAACGATCGCCGGCTAAACACTTACGTAAAATGATATTCTAATATACTTCATAAACACACAGCAAGCGTGAATAAAATCTCCAACATTTTTTTTAAACGAAAATTAGTACCAGCACACAGCTAGGCACATATTCGTTGGGCCATCGTTTTTACGATATTCCCATGCAACCTATTGTTGCTTCCCGCCCACCGTGCACAGCGGGCGCGTATCTCAGCTCTAACTCTTTTTTAGTATTAACGTATAGATATGTAGGAATGAGAGTTGGATCATTAGATTAAAATATTTACATAAACTAGAAAAATATTCGAACTTAAAATAGCACCATAAAAAAAACGTACTTTTTTTGAAATTTTCACTTTAGATGCACAAAAGTACATTAAGCACTGCAGGTACATCAAAATTGTATATTAAAGAAATATTTCTTTATTTATTCTGAATGAAACATATAATAAGAAATTTTCACGTAGAGTTAACATTTTAGGAGTTATACGCAAATTAAAGTGGGTACTTTTTGTGTTATTTTATATTTCAGTGGTTATCCTTTAGGTCCTGTTCACATTGGATTTTTCCACTATAGGTGTCCTGTTTTCTTTTTAATACCTTTTTTTGTATCCCTTAGCGACAAAATAATGTCTTGAAATCGGAAAAATTTGGACGGTGGCGAATATTCGATTTCCTCAATATTTGATCCTTTCAAAAAAAACAAAAAATGTGGATATCCTTGAAAAAGGAGCAGCTCGGATTTTAATTTCAACGGATGTTTCATCTATAAACATCACATAACACAACCCCACTTTCCTTTTTTCTCGACATTTTCATGCAACCTATCGTCGCTTCCTGCCTACCGTGTGGAGATTGCTTTAAATTTCTCACACGTTGACAACGGTTCTAAAGGTGTTAACTTTATGCCCATGCACAGCCATATACACATATATACATATATGTAAGTAATCAAAAATTCAAGACTTGCTTGTATTCATGCATTCATGTAGTGGTTGTTGTGCTTTATTGTCCTGCAAGCAATTTTTGTAAAAAATTGCGCAGAGTTGAGGAATTGCACAAAACTTTTGATATCCTTAGGCAAGCAAGTGTGGAAAAAAAATAACAAAAATAAATAAAGAACTTCACCTACGAGGTAGAAATACATTCCAAGCCTGCAATGGAAATTAATAGTGAGAGACAATGACCCGAATTTGAATTGGAAATTCTAAACTAAAATGAAGTATTTTGTATTTTCAAATGCTATTAATTTTTAAAAATTTTGCTAATTTTAGTACGAATTAGTGACTTTTGCATAAGCATTTTTTTGCTACTGGGTATAAAAATCACAACTAAAGTTTATTCTTTACATACATTTGTAATGTGAATTGCAATGCCTCTACTGAATTTAAATTTTGTTGCAAAGTATTCGCTTGTATGTATGGTTGTGCGTATGACGTATGCTGTTGCATCGTGCTACAAGCCAGTGGCAAGTGTAAAATATTGCTGTGGCATTTGAGCAGGAAGTACATATCGCACGTTTTATGCAATAGGGATTTAACTCAAAAAAAATTTTTTTTGGGAAAACGCAAATAAAGTTTTATAATTTCAAATAGTTTCCTTCTACAGCTAACTACAAAATCACTTCTATTTCCGCCATTTTTATCTTTTTGAGTATTTTATAAGACTAGACTCAAAGGCACTAACCAGTTATTGAAATATGTGGCAAAATCCCAGAAATCGAAAATTTCGAGTTAAATCCCTATTGCATAAAACGGGCGATATGTTATAAATTTATTTTTTATATACATTTTTGAGTTGAAATAAAAGTCAGGTGTTTTGTTAAAATTTTAGTTGAATATTGTGATGCATATGATGTATGTACATACATACATACATATGTACACTATTAAAATGTTGCATTTCAAGTTTTAAAGATATAAATAAATGCTCTGAGTGATCTTGATATGGTTTAAAAATTTGCTGCTGCAGTTGTGTTGCTGTGATTAGAACTCAGCAACTGTAAAAAACCGTGATGACTCGTAGTGAAATTTTATGTCGAATATTTTTCCTTTTCCCTTTCCCCTTTCATTTCCTTCGCCATTTTCATCACTTTCCACTTTCTCCTTTCCTTCCCTTCCCCTCCCTTCCCTTCCCTTCCCTTCCCTTCCCTTCCCTTCCCTTCCCTTTCCTTCCCTTTCTTTCCTTTCCTTTGCTTTCCTTTCCTTTCCTTTCTTCTCCTTTCCTTTCCTTTCCTTTTCTTTAATTACCTTTCCTTTCCTTTCCTTTCCTTTCCTTTCATTTTCTTTCCTTTTCTTTTCCTCATTTCCTTTCATTTCATTTCCTTTCCTTTCCTTTCCTTTCCTTTCCTTTCCTTTCCTTTCCTTTCCTTTCATTTTCTTTCCTTTTCTTTTCCTCATTTCCTTTCATTTCATTTCCTTTCCTTTTCTTTTCTTTTCTTTTCTTTTCTTTTCTTTTCTTTTCTTTTCTTTTCTTTTCTTTTCTTTTCTTTTCTTTTCTTTTCTTTTCTTTTCTTTTCTTTTCTTTTCTTTTCTTTTCTTTTCTTTTCTTTTCTTTTCTTTTCTTTTCTTTTCTTTTCTTTTCTTTTCTTTTCTTTTCTTTTCTTTTCTTTTCTTTTATTTTCTTTTCTTTTCTTTTCTTTTCTTTTCTTTTCTTTTCTTTTCTTTCCTTTCCTTTCATTTTCTTTCCTTTTCTTTTCCTCATTTCCTTTCATTTCATTTCCTTTCCTTTCCTTTCCTTTTCTTTTCTTTCCTTTCTTCTCCTTTCCTTTCCTTTCCTTTTCTTTAATTACCTTTCCTTTCCTTTCCTTTCCTTTCCTTTCCTTTCCTTTCATTTTCTTTCCTTTTCTTTTCCTCATTTCCTTTCATTTCATTTCCTTTCCTTTCCTTTTCTTTTCTTTTCTTTTCTTTTCTTTTCTTTTCTTTTCTTTTCTTTTCTTTTCTTTTCTTTTCTTTTCTTTTCTTTTCTTTTCTTTTCTTTTCTTTTCTTTTCTTTTCTTTTCTTTTCTTTTCTTTTCTTTTCTTTTCTTTTCTTTTCTTTTCTTTTCTTTTCTTTTCTTTTCTTTTCTTTTCTTTTCTTTTCTTTTCTTTTCTTTTCTTTTCTTTTCTTTTCTTTCCTTTCCTTTCCTTTCATTTTCTTTCCTTTTCTTTTCCTCATTTCCTTTCATTTCATTTCCTTTCCTTTTCTTTTCTTTTCTTTTCTTTTCTTTTCTTTTCTTTTCTTTTCTTTTCTTTTCTTTTCTTTTCTTTTCTTTTCTTTTCTTTTCTTTTCTTTTCTTTCCTTTCTTCTCCTTTCCTTTCCTTTCCTTTTCTTTCCTTTCCTTTCCTTTCCTTTCCTTTCCTTTCCTTTTCTTTAATTACCTTTCCTTTTCTTTCCTTTCCTTTCCTTTCCTTTCCTTTCCTTTCATTTTCTTTCCTTTTCTTTTCCTCATTTCCTTTCATTTCATTTCCTTTCCTTTCCTTTCCTTTCATTTTCTTTCCTTTTCTTTTCCTCATTTCCTTTCATTTCATTTCCTTTCATTTCATTTCCTTTCCTTTTCTTTTCTTTCCTTTCCTTTCATTTTCTTTCCTTTTCTTTTCCTCATTTCCTTTCATTTCATTTCATTTCCTTTCCTTTTCTTTTCTTTTCTTTTCTTTTCTTTTCTTTTCTTTTCTTTTCTTTTCTTTTCTTTTCTTTTCTTTTCTTTTCTTTTCTTTTCTTTTCTTTTCTTTTCTTTTCTTTTCTTTTCTTTTCTTTTCTTTTCTTTTCTTTTCTTTTCTTTTCTTTTCTTTTCTTTCCTTTCCTTTCCTTTTCTTTTCTTTTCTTTTCTTTTCTTTTCTTTTCTTTTCTTTTCTTTTCTTTCCTTTCCTTTCCTTTCCTTTTTTTTCCTTTCCTTACCTTTGCTATAGTGAAACAATTAAAATACATTTTTTAAATAGGTGGAAACCCTTCTATAAAGGTTTAAAAAGTTAAGCAAAAAATTCATTTTTGAACAGGTGGCAACCGTTTTTGTAAAAATTCTGATAAATTTCTCTTTACCTGAACTTCAAAAATCAAACAAACTATAGCGCAAAAAATTAAATGTTTAAACAGGTGGCAACACTTTAAAAAAAAAAATAAGCCTCCCTGCACAGCTACAGGCCAAGCCCTATCATTTCACACCTCATTTTCGAGTATTGGTATAACGGTGGAGATCTTATGGCTTGTACAAAAAATCCCTTATCGTATGTAAAGAAGATGGATCCAGAAAATTAATAATACTTGAATATTTTCCGGATGCCACGGCACTCAGGAAAATATAAAGGAATTATTGCCGAGAAAAATAAGAATTCGGATTTTGTATGATACATATACAATATGGAAAAATTGTAATGTATGGAAATGGATGTATGTATAAGAACTTACCGCTGTGGCTGCAGTATTAATCGCAAGTGATTTCTGTATTTCAAAAGGAAAGCGCGCTGACTCTCAGAAAACTTAATTTCGTTAAGTCAACGGCTTTATACATATGTGTATGTGTACTTAAGGTAGCGGCTTTATACATTTGTATGTATGTGTGTACTTAAACTGTGCTCTATATATATGTACGTAAATGCGGATTAGGGATGGCCGAAATATTTAGACTCTTGGTCTAAACAATACTCCAAATACAACTAAAGTTCTTTTAAAACGGCAAAAGTTGCACACAAACTTTAATTTAAGGAGAGAGTAAAGAAAAATCTTTAAAAACTTCTTTTACGCTATGCACGCTTTCAAGCGTTGGCACAAAACAATCGCAAATCGCCTACTGCAACTCTGAAATGAAAAATAACTTTCCATTTGCCTTGTGAAAGGACTAAGAAAACCTAAATGAAAGCAACTAAGAACAACAGTAGTAAGCACTTACAACTATACAAGTGCACAAGTATACATATAAGTGTGTATGTAAGTATGCAAGTGCTTATATGCTAAAGTGCTGCTTTGTTAGAGGCAAAGGTTAATCACCTCCTTGGGGCATTTGGCGACAGCGCAATGACATGTCTGTCGTTAAAGCTCAGTGCTGAGCGTTGAGTGCTGAGCTTGCTTTGTGTTTGCGCATTTATTATTCAGCACTTTGACTTACTCGCTGTCATTGGCTAATGGAAAAATGAGATTTTTTTATGTAACTTTTCAATTGTCGAGTTGGCTTTAAAGCGGCAGACGTATGTAGATGTGGTGATTAAAGTTTTTTTAAGTTAAAGCGAAGACTAAGAAAGATTGGAGGAAACAATTTTAAAATGGAGTTATAAAAAGCTTTGATTGTTCCTATTTGATGTAAACACTTTGGTAATATTGAGTAATATTTTGTACTAAGTATCATAATTTTGAAACCTCTTTTCTCGATCTTTATTTAAATATGCTTACTTTAGTTACAAAGTAATTTATTCACATGCTTTTCATAAGAAGAGAACAACAGTTGATTCAATAAGTGTCAAACAAATACTAAATATTAAGAATATAAATGTGCAAATTTTGTACAATAACAAGTAAACGAACAGGGCTTGAGTATCGATTTGCCAGCAAGGTCAAGCATATGTATGTGCATATAAGATGTGTTGCAGTATCATAAATCACATTTTACACTGGCGTGCTTATATGTAGTACGCAGAAATCATAGGTGGACGCTTCATACAAACCGAAAAGCCCGGAAAGCCTAAATATTTTCGTGCAACAGTGCTGTTCACATCAACACATTATCAAAATCAGGAATAAGTGTCATTTTAAAAAGCAACGAAAATCAAAATCAAATAAAATCAAACATATCAGGACTTTTGCTATTTCAAATTCAGTTTTTCAAATACACGTCGATATAAGGAAACTAAAAATGCCTCCACGCTTTCGTGTGGGATTTGGATATTTGTCTTAAGTCAATAAATGTATTACTAAAACACTGCGAATTTATAGTAATTAGTAATTCATTTTATTGACATATTTTCATTTGAAATGACATATGAGCATTATAATAATACAAACATAACAAATTTATTTTCTTTATTTTTATTTTTATAATCCAAAATTTTATTGTAACTAGTGTAATGGGTAGGACATGTGCGAATTCCAAGTACTTCAGAAACTTATGAAATATGCTAAAGGTTCAGAATCAGAGTCGATCCGTTCATTCGCTTTATCGTCTGAGTCAATTTGGCTTCATTACAAATATCTACAAACCTTTTATTCAAAAATTTCTTAGTTACAAAGAAAATGAAATTTAGGTTCGAGGATAACTTTCTCATGGAATAGCCCATTTATAAAACGGGTTTAAGCAAATTCAATGACGCAACCGCAATCAGACATTCAGATAATACAGGAAGAAAATTATGTAAATGGCTAATGGCTATGCTTCATACATAGGCTTGCGCAGCCAATTTATGCTGGGACCGCCACTGGCATATGCACGTATGGAAAATTTGTATATTAAACTGCAGTATATGCAGACGCAGTTGATATTGGCAATCAGCAGATAATTTATATTATATGAGAAAGATGAGATAAAGATATAGATGAAAGAAAGACTCGAACAAACACATTTTCTTTGGCAAACAAGTGTTTTGTAAGCGAAACTGAATAAATGGCATAAAAATAACTAAAATCCCGTGTAAAGGATATTCGAGTAAGAAAAGTTATGTACCAAAGGTTTTTCATTGTAAACCTTACTCCGAAAATTCTACTCTTATTGGTTTTAATAGTCGTATCAATTGTTATTGGAATTGGTATTTTTATACTCAGCTGTACTAGTACACAGAGTATTATAGTTTTAATCACATAACGATGGATTGTAACAGAATGAAATAATCGAGATAGATATAGACTTATATATATCAAAATGATCAGGGTGAAAAGAGAAATCGATTGAGCCATGTCCGTCTGTCCGTCTGTCCGTCCGTCTGTCCGCCTGTAAACACTCTAACTCGCGCAAAAATTGAGATATTTTGATGAAATTTGAAATGCAAATTGGTATCGACACTGGGACGGTTGGTATTGAAAGTGGGCGAAATCGGACCATGACCACGCCCACTTTTCCTATATAGAAAAATCGGAAATTTGGTATCTCAGTCACTAATATAGCTGGAGCGATGAAATTTTACCCACGTGTTGAGCTCAGACCCCTAGGAAGAAATTTGATGAAATTTTATAAATGGGCCGTGCCACGCCCACTTACTAAGGGTCAAACCTTGAAAGTTTTATATGTCATAACTCAGAAACCATTGAAGATATATCGATGAAATTTGGTACGCGTGATTTACTTACTTATGTAAACGTTTGGACGGAAAATAGTTAAAATCGGTTGACGGCCGCGCCCACTTTTATATATGGGTATTATAAAGTGACCTAATAAAAACATTTTAAGCTATATCTCTGTCAAATATAAAGATATATCATTGAAATTTTATGGAAGGAGTCCAACTGCGGACATAAAACGAAAAACACAAAAAGTTTGGAAAATGGGCGTGGCACCGCCTCCTTTTAGACAAAGGAATCTACGAGATTTCGGAGCCCATAACTCGACAAATAATTGAGATATTATGATGAAACTTGGTTTATGCACTTCTATTACTTGTGGTAATACATGTTCAACATTTTAGCGAAATCGGTTAACGACCACGCCCACTTTTATATAGTGACCTTATAAAAACATTTTATGCGATATCTTTGCCAAATATTAAGATAATTCAGTGAAATTTTGTGGCATGAGTTCCACAATAGACCGGAAACAAAAATAGAAAATTTTTGGAAAATGGGCGTGGCACCGCCTCTTTTTAGACAAAGGAATATACGAGATTTCGGAGCCCATAACCAGTAATTGAGATATTATGACGAAACTTGGTTTATACACTTTTATAACTTGTGTTAATAGACACGTAGGAAGTTATTGAAATCGGTTTATGACCACGCCTACTTTTTAGCAAAGATATTTCTGGAACACGCTTTGGAAATTTGTAACGTGACATCTTTGTAACTGGAAGTCATAAAGGAATGAAATTTTGCACAAAGAATAATATTCATATGCTTAGTTGGATGACTGTAAAAATTTTGAAAATGGGCGTGCCTACGCCCACTTTATGCACCACTAACTTTATATAAAATCCATCAAACGCAAACAAACAATGAAAGCATAGAGCTGAGTATCTAATGTTCGATTCCACTCGAAAATAGGCCTCCTTACTTGTTATTTTTATAATCCAAAATCTTTGTGTAACTTATGTAACGGGTAGGACATGTGCGAATTCCAAGTACTTCAGAAACTTATGAAATATGCTAAAGGTTCAGAATCAGAGTCGATCCATTCAGTCGCTTTATCGCCTGAGTCAACTTGGCTTCATTACAAATATTTACAAGCCTTTTATCTAAATGTTTCTTAGTTATAAAGAAAATGGAATTTGGGTTCGTGGATAACTTTCTCATGGAATCGCCCATTTGTAAAACGAGTTTAAGAAAAGTCAGTGACGCAACGGCAATCGGACTTTCAGATAATACAGAAAGAAAATTACATAAATGGCTAATGCCTATGCTTCATACATAGGCTTGCGCAACCGAATTATACTAGTGCCGCCACTGGTAGACACATATGCACTTACGGGAAATTTGTATGTTAAACTGCAGTATATGCATACACAGTTGTTGTTGGCAATCAGCAGATAATTTATATTATAGAAGAAAGCTAGACAAAAGAAAGACGCAAACAAAGACATTTTCTTTGGCAAACGAGTCTTTTGTAAGCGAAAGTGAGTAAATGCCATACAAATTACTAGGTTAGGTTAGGTTGCGGTGGCTGGCAATTCATGAAAGCGGGGACACACTTAGGCCGAGGTGGCCCATTGTGAAACAAACCTTTCCGGAAAAATTAGATTCAAAAGTATGATAAGATTAGATGCCCGTGAAGCTAAACCAGCGCGTTTGTTTCATGAAGCGCAGAAAATCTAGTGTCCTTGCATTTTCCATCTCCGCCAGGCACTCGAAAAAGTGTTTATGGAGGAAGCGGTACCTGGATAGCGACAGTGCGGGGCAGTGGCATAGATAGTGCTCAACACTCTCTATTTCCTCCACGTCCCTACAGCTGCGGCAGAAGTCGTTTTTATATAGGCCCATGCGAGAGGCGTGAGTGCCCATAAGACAATGGCCTGTTAGAAGTCCCACCAGCGGACCTATAGAGAGCCGATTCAGATGCAGCACCGATGCAGACCTAGCCTCATCCAGTCTAGGCCAGATTTGCCTAGAAATCACACAAGTTGACTCCTTGGCCCATCTAGCGTTAGCCTGTTCAATGGAGCGAGATCTCAACCAATGCTTGCATGAGTTAAGCGGGGGGCCAACCCATGCCGCAGATGTGATATCCTGCAAGCTTGTGCCTTCCCTTGCCAACTCATCTGCAATGCAGTTGCCCCGAACGTTGCTATGGCCTGGAACCCAAATGACGTTCAGGTCGCACCTTTCGGCTAGTTTGTTCAAAGACTCCCTACATTTCGTTGCAACTATAGATGTAGCATTGTTACTCTGTAAGGATTTTATGGCAGCTTGGCTGTCAGAGAAGATTTTGATAGAATTTATGTCTGGCAGATCTGTCAGGCGACGAGCTGCTTCCCATATGGCTATGAGCTCAGCCTGATAGACGCTGCAGTGATCAGGTAGGCGCAAACTTACTTTCAGATGAAGCTTTTCGCAGAAAAACCCACTTCCAACTCTATTGTTCAATTTAGAGCCGTCCGTGTAAATGTGCAGTGTATTAGGGTCGGGATCCCCTAAGTTCTTCCACTAGCTCCTCTCCGGGATTCTTGTGGAGAATTTGTTATCCCAACAAAAGGCTGGTATTGCATAGTCCAGCTTTAGAAAATTGGCAGGGACGTTACTAAGAATTTGATCGTGCCCGAATCTGGTGTCCCTCCAGGGTTCGGTTGCATTGAGCCTTGCCGCGTTGCAGCTGGCAATGAGTTTCCCCTGTATATCCGTGGGGAGAAGAAATAGGATGGTTTCGAGAGCTTTAGTTGGGGTGGAGGGAAGGGCTCCGCTAATAAGCATGGAAGCCATTCGCTGCACTCTAGTTAATTTGCTCTTATTGGTTTCGAGTTCCAGTGCTGGCCACCATATGGTGACTGCATAGAAGAGAATAGGTCGCACTACCGCTGTGTACAGCCAATGGACGATTTGGGGGTTAAGTCCCCATCTCTTGCCTATCGCTGATTTACATGCGTAAAGTGCTAACATGGCTTTTTGGGATCGTACTTCTACGTTCCGTTTCCAGTTTAGTTTTCTGTCTAGAATAACACCAAGGTATTTAACCTCGGTAGAGATTTTAATCTCCTTCCCATTTATGGACGGAGGTTTGAATTCAGGTATCTTATGTTTGCGGGTAAACAGAACCATTTCCGTTTTCTCAGAGCTGACACTGAGCCCGCATTTCAGAGACCAGGTTTTTACAATGTTGAGTGCATTTTGCAAAAGGTCGCTCAGCACCGGTATATGCTTGCCAGTCGCTGTCAGGGCGATGTCATCGGCGTACGCAATGACCTGGCAGCCCGTGTGCTGAAGTTTAGAGAGCAGGGTGTTCACCGTTAGGTTCCAAAGCAGAGGAGACAAAACTCCACCCTGGGGTGCTCCCCTGTTGGCATACCTAGTTATCGATGAATTACCCATTTCAGAAATAATGGCTCTTCTACTAAGAAGAAGTTCGACAAACCTCACGAGAGCCTCTTCTACCTCCAAGTCCCGTAGGGCGGTGGTAACGGCTCCCGGTAGAACATTGTTGAAAGCTCCTTCTATGTCGAGAAAGATGCCCAGTGTGAATTCCTTAAAGGCTAGCCCCTTTTCTATCTTGGAAGTGATAGCGTGTAGAGCAGTCTCTACGGACTTGCCTTTGGAATAAGCGTGTTGAAAAGGAGATAGAGTATTCGCACGGAGCCTGATATAGACATCCAGCAATCTCTCAAGAACTTTGAGTAGAAAAGAGGTCAGGCTTATCGGCCTGAAATCCTTTGAGCTGCTGTAGGAGGCTCTGCCCCCTTTAGGAATAAAGATCACCTTCGCCTTGGTCCATTCCAGAGGAATGTATGACAGGTTGAGGCAGGCTTTATAGATAGGAACAAGTAGAGGGGTTAGAGTACCACTTGCTGCCTGTAATTCAGCAGGAAAGATCCCATCTATTCCCGGAGATTTGAAGGGTTTGAAGGATTTAATTGCCCATTTTACCCTTGTGTTAGTAATTATGTGCTCCAAGTCATTAGATGTCCTGGGGTTAGAGTAGGTTCTATAAGGTTCCGAGGTGCACCCTGGGAAGTGTGTGGTGACCAGGGTGTTCAGAATATCAGTACTAGATGTGGCCCAGTCCCCATTTTGCATTCGGATACAGCTTGGGGGAACTGGGTTAGTAGAGAGGACCTTTCGTAGACGATTGGCCTCAGAGATTTCTTCTATGTCGCTAGCGAAGCTTTTCCATGAGTCTCTTTTAGCTCTTTGGATCGACTTCTTGAAAATTTTTAAGGAATCCTTGTAGGCTTGCCAGTTGCCAGTTGTTTTCGCCTGGTTGAAGAGTTTTCTGCTGTTAAGCCGAAGCTTGGAGATCTCCGGGTTCCACAAATAAGGTTTCTTTTTACCCCGAACTTTGACCTCCGGGCAGGCACTCTTGAAAGCAGCGTTACAGGATTTAGTAACAAAGTCAACTGCTTCATCGATTTTAGACGATGTGTCCAGCACACCGAGAGAAACAGACCCGTTATTGGAGATAGGCGCTTCATCAGTTGTTAACGGTAGGCTTAACATACCGAGAGAAGCGTGCTCAAAGAGCGTAGCAGACAGTTTCTGATTAAACAGAGCCCAATCCGTACGCCTCCTGTTCCTGTATCCCGCTCTAAGCGGAGGTCTCAAGAGTAGATTAAAAGTTAAATACATATGATCAGAGAAGGAGTTTTCTCCGGACACCTGCCATTCCTTGACATAGTCAGAAAGCGGGCCTGTGACCAGAGTGATATCAAGTACCTCACTCCTGTTTGCGGTGACAAAAGTAGGTTTGCCTCCAGAGTTACATATAGATAAATTATTAGATATAATAAAATCAAAAAGAGACTCACCCCTCGCGTTTACATCCGATGAGCCCCATGTTGTGTGGTGGGCATTGGCATCGGCCCCGATCAGCAGTTGGAGCCCTAAACGTTCGGCTTCCTTAACCGCACCAAGTAGCCGATCTTGCCCAGAAATGGGGCGGTCATACGCCAAATAGACAGAGGCGATCCATATCGGTTTACCTTTCAGCTCGAGGCTGATGCAGACCATATCTTCGTCGCTGAAAAGAGATACCATAAAGTAGGAAAGAGTTTTGTGTATTAGAATACATGATCTGGTCCTACCTGTCGCAGGTGCTGCCACCACATGGTAGTCCCCAGATTTGAGGCCACAGACCCTGGATCCAACGACCCAAGGCTCCTGGACCAGAACGATCGCCTCAGCAGTCTTGCTGAGACGTAAGAGTAGTGCAGCCGAAGCTGCTTTGGAGTGATGCAGGTTAATTTGCAGTACCTGCATCATTTTGGTCGTCGGAATGCATCTCGACGTCCGCCGCTACTGTACCCGCTCCTTCGGAGACCTCAATGACTGTGGAGTCAAAGTCGGCCTCCTCCGGATCCGAATCCAGCAGCGTGCATTCGTCGAGCATGTTGTAGAACGGGCCTACCAACTCAGACACCGAGAACGTATCGCTCTCGGAGTCCAGAGTGCTGTCTGCCCGTTCATTAGCGGCCCCATGTCCACTCGAGGTGTTGCATGGAGCCCGGACGTCCATAGTTAAGGGGGTAGTGGGTTCGCTCATGGCGTTGCCCCCTACCTCCACAGAATTGGAATTGGATGCTGTCGTAGAACACCCCCCATCCCCAGAGCCCTGCGGATCGGGTGCGCTCAAGGCGCTAAACTCAGCCCCAAGGCTCGGAAGACCAGGGTTGTCCTCGTCGGCTACCAATTCATCCTCCTTCTGGGGATCATCCCTTCTGATTTTCGGCGTGATGGTAAAAAGGCCGTAGCGGATTGTACCACCTCGCTTCTCAATCCACGGGAGAGACGCCTCGCTTATGACAAGCCCAATCTGGCGTTGCATCTCCCTCACGTCACCAACACGTACTACCCTCCAATCGCTTGTGGGCATTTCCGCGTTGGAGCGAGAGATGATCTTCAGAATTCTATCCGGATCAGATGGCTCAGCCGGGACCCAGACCCAGGCTCTCGGTCTGTTCGGAATTTCTTCCTTACTGACCGCAACCAAGTCAGACCCGGGCCACAGCTCACCCACCTCGGACATAGCCAGTATATAAAGCTCGTACGAGCGCTCATCTGCGCATGTTACGAGCTTTATTCTGCCCTGATGCCATCCGCCATCCCGGATATCAGGAGGAGGCCCCGGAAAACGGTCCAGAAGCTCCTCATAGTTCCTGAGAAGACCTATGAGGATCATCTTCCACTTTTCCGGGGACAGGTTCCCGTCCGCGTGGCCGCGGTCCATAACTGCCAGCGTTAAGGTGGCTTTCGCCGCCTCGCTGAAAGTTTTGGTCAGGGCAGGAGGTGTGTTCGAAGGCCTGTGCCTCTTTGGAACGTTCGAAGCGTTCTCTAGAGATCGGGGTCTCTTTGAGGTCAGTGCCTGGTTAGATGTCGAGGGACCAGACTGGGGGGTGGTTGTCGGACCGGAAGTCGCTTTAGCCTGTTTGGCAGCGATAATCTTCTTTGCCCAAACCAACGAACTCTTCTGCTCCGCCGTCAATTTGTCGTAGGGAAGATTTTTAGTCCTCTCTACGATCTTGGCGGCGCTGCGAACATTTCGCTGGCTGCGCACCGACATCGGAATCCTCTTACTAGCCTTAGAACACTCGGGGTGTTCAGCGGGCTTGGTAAGAGAGTCCCTGGCAGGAGCAGGGGCTTGCACTTCGTCCGTGGAGGACTTGGTGCTGCTATCCACTGCCTGCCGTTCAGAGGTGCCCGGTTGAGGGATTGGGGAGACCACCCGTGCCAGCTCAGCTGGTGGTTGCTTTCCCTCAAGGGGCTTAGCTGTACCAGCTTTGACGGCAGTAGTCGGCTTACCCTCAAGGGGTTTAGTCTTCCTGCTTGCTTGCATAGGTGGTCGAAGTTGTGATGTGGGCCGTGAAGGCCCGCTCGGCGCCGTCTTAGCGGTACCCGAGGGGTTGGTTACTACTTTATCGCCAAGTCCAACGGCGGCATCGTTACCCGTGCAGGGATCCGAGGCTATTTGTTTTTTATTCATTTCATGATTTGTGCGGTCGCCTACTGAGACGAGACCTTTCGGCGACCTGAAGTAAGGAAAGGGGGAAAGGGAACGGTCTACTACGGTAGAGCCCCTTACCGCAGCAAGTCCACCGTTACTCCCGGAGGTGGACCGGTATCCGGGAGGCTCCGTAAGAATACAGTCGGTTACCCCTGACTGCAAACCATCCAATGGGCACGGAAACGCATAACACCCTGGATTAGGGGGTTTTTGTGTGTGTGTTGGTGCGGTGATCTCCGCATGGGACACCTGGGATACAACCTGCTTGCCGCGACAGGCAGGATGCGCCCAAGGGTACCATACGGAGCTTCCCTCTTAGTTCATGGAGAGACAGGGCAGGTCCCTCAAGGGGAATTCACCCTGGTCCCCATTTAAGCCCCATCCCCAACGACAAGGAGACCAACGTGATGGAGATACAAATTACTAAATCTAAAGTAAAGTTATGTACTAAAGCTTTTTCATTGTAAACCTTACTACGAAAATTCTACTCTTATTGGTTTTAATAGTCGTATTATTGGCATTCGTATTTTTATTCTAATCCACACTAAAGTGTAGTCTTACATTTCCACAAACATATTTTAATGTTCACATACGTATGTATGAATGTACATACATTATTAGCAAAGCACACATTGTCAACATATTTTTCTTATTACATATCTCACTCGTATGCATGTATGTATGTACAAAAATTAATTACGCCTACAATTACCGCTCAAACACAAATGTTACATATGTATATCTTTTTTTGTCATTCCAATTCGAATTTAGGCAGTAGTTGACTCATATGTTTTGTTAACTTGTCACTAAATGCATTTGTTTGCGCTCCCACCAAGTCTGTCTGTCGAAAAATAGTGTGTTGTGATAACAGAACAATAAACTAAAAAATAAACTAAAAAAAAAAATAAACAGTAATGTTATGTTCAGACACAACCTTAATTGAACATTAAGAGCCTTCATTCAATTTTCAAGCCCAATGATTCTCAATTTACCATACAAAAATTGACCAAGTTAATGCTTCATTAGAAATTAATGAGTTGTTAATGAAGAACAATTCTGCATGCAACCCTGTTAAAAGGCTTGTTTCATAAGTAAAATGAAATGTCATGAAAAGAGAAATTTGATTAGCGTCAGTGTCCACTAAACAGGTTGGTTCGTCAGATCAGCTGCATTCTTGTTCTTCTTCATCACCTATCAAATTTGTTTTTATTTCTGCTTATTTTATACATGCATTCGTGTTTACGATTGGTAAAAATTGTGAGATGAATGTCAAATTATTTCGTCCTCCTTGCAATTTTGACATTTAGGTCACGAGAATTTGATATTCAGCTCACGGCGTGTATGTGTGTATGTATCTTGAGCCGACCTGTTAAATGGGCCAAGTAAATTAAATATGTCTGAACACCAAATCTAGAGATGTTCAATCAAGCCCAATTGACTTAATTAATTTTTATGTCTGAACATGATATAAAAGCTTAACGAAATTTACAGCCGCATAAAAAATGCGAACTAGAAATTGGCATAATTTACATATGACTTTTTTATGCCGCTGCTATCTTTATTCGTTTTTAATGAATCTCGAAATTTGGCGCTCGTTGGCGCGCTTGGCATACAAAAACTAGAATTGGTATTGTGCCAACAGCACTTCTGTAAGTATGCAAGCACATTCGTACTTACAGAAAAAAGTGTTTATACAATGAATATTAGCCAGCGCTGACTGTCAGCCAATTTCATTTTTCTACTTTTTAATGTGTTTTTACAGCTGTTATCAGACTCGGCGACTTGACAATGAACTCTTGCAAAATATTTTCCAATTTACTTCGCCGCTTTTTTCATTATTTTTTTGCTTTTCTGCTTTTTTTTTTTGTTGACTGGCTTTTAAATAGCAATGTTATTTAGGCAAGATCTAGTCGCTAGTGCCCTCGTCCCTTCTGTTATGTTGTGACAAATGAGACTTAAAATAGGCAAAGATTTAAGGCAGCAAAAAATTAATTGTTAAACTTATGAATGTCGGTTTATCCGTGAACATTAAATGAATTTAACACAAAATATATATAATTGATTCGTTTATTAAGTTCAAACGAATTTAGTACAACTATATGAACATTCGGTTAATTTCGGTTAAGTTACACGGAGAGCTGTGCTCTGGTTGGTGCCAAAGTGTCAACTGTTATATCTGCGTTCTGACTGTTCGAACCTTCGTTAGTTTTGTCTGGTTTGCTATTCGTTCTAATTGATCGAACGTTCGTTAACTTGTATTATTCTCTCTTCGTTCGGTTATCAACCTACAGGGTTGCATTCTACTGGAGTGTTGAGTCAAAAACTAAGTCCGCTTCTTGTCCTACGTCCGTCTGTCATTCCAACATGAATACACATGTGTGTAATAGAAGAGAATAAAGACTTGATATCAGAACTCTTCAACACAAGCCCAATCAATAGTGACTTATCCATTAGTACGTTTGTCACGTTTTTCAATTTTAAAACGAAACTGAAATACTTCAATAAGGATACTCTTAGTGTAGATATCTGTTTTAGCAGAGGTATCACTTATTTGAAAAATCGTAGCTAAGACTTCCTAAAGGAGGGAAATATTTGTCTTCACATATACGAAGATAGTTATAGACATTGTTCAGCAAATAAAGATCGAGCGGCTACGTTGGGCAGCACATGTCGTGAGAATGGATGAAGGTGCCCCGGCCCAGAAAGTATTTCTATCGAAACACGCTAAATGCAGAAGTAAACAGAGACCTCCACTGCGTTGGGAAGATCAGATGAACAGAAACTCTGCCTGCCTTGGTATTTCCTGCTTTATTCGATTCGGCTAAAATCTTCTAGACGGTTACGCGCCAATTAAGAGGAGAGGTAGACTGTTCGGTACTCATTGGCCGCTGATTGAGTGGTTTCAATCGCCATGTTCTGCATAGTAGTTGAATATGGAAGATCAGCTAAAGGTGGCAAATTCAACTAAAGAATTTCTTTTCTCTCGCTGTTTAATTTCTGACTCTTAATTTATTTAGTTGCTCGGATGGTAACCAATTTTCTTTAATGACAAAAAGCTTATAAATGGGGCATAATAATTTTCTTACTTATTATAAATTGAGACAACACCAGACTAAAATTTAGAAAATTTACTTCCAAAGATCCATCCTTAAATCAGACATGCATGAAATACTTTAATATTTCGTAAACCTAATATGTAAGTTATCAAATTTATTGGATGCAGGGCCGTGCGCACGGGGGGGTTTTGGGGTTAAAACCCCCCCCCCCCATGACCAAATCTAAGTTGCAATGATTTTGCAAAAATTTTCAAAATACAGTTTATAAATTTTGCATTGAATTTTGACTCATAATTTTTGACAATATTAGTTACAATAATTTTACGGAAGAAGAATTGGTAAAGTTGCAAAAAATAAGGTTGGTCAATACATAAGTTCGGCACTTTGAATTGCACTTGGAGCTTTCCGAAATTACAAAGTTGTGTAGCATATGTTCGTTTGGCATTTTTAAAAAAATTGTACTGATAACAAAAAATGTTCATTTTGTGAAAACAGTGAGCAGTTTCAATTAACAAGTACTGTAAACAGTACACGGAAAGAAATTTGTATACTTGAATCAAGAAAAATGCTTTCTTGAACTCAATTTAGAAAATTTTTAGGGAAATAAGAAAAATTTACTTAATTATTACTGGAAATAAGAAATTGAGTTTTCCAAAAATGAGACAATTATTTTCTTATTCAAGAACACTAACAAAATCTATAGAAAAATTTTCTTAAATTTACTTAAATGAAGAAAATCTTTTTGCTAATATCAAGAAGAATTTAAGAAAATTGTGTTTCGACGAATTGGAACAACAAAATACAGCGAAAAAAATGTAAAATGAATATGAAAACGTTTTCTTGAGCGAAGTAAAATTTTTCTTGCTGAATTTGCATTTCCAAAGTTACATGTATTTTTTTTTCATTTTCCATCCGCTTTGCATATTTCTGAATATTTTTGCAATTCTCAGATTGTTAGTGAAGCATTTGGTATAAGGAGTTCACTATTTGCATCTTCATTTATATTAAATAAAATGTTGTCATTTCAATAAACAAGTCCTAGGAAAATACTAGTTGACTAATTATGGTTTTCTAATCCCTCATGATTAGTTTTAATTTTCCTTATTTTTTACGTTTTTAATATTTTTAGAAAATATTTGCTTAATTTAATATTTAATATTTTCTTATGCCTCAGACACACATGTGGTATGAATATTAGAATATCAATATTATGATTTGGCTATGCTATGAAAATTTTCAATTAAACTACAATATGAGGGTGACACATATGTGGTATAGATCGAAATATTATTACTATACTACGATGTGTGTCTCTCGCATTACTTACTTAAGCTCGTATAAGAAAAGTTTTACTTGCAAAAAAAAAAATAATTTCTTAATTTATTTCAAAAAACAAGAAAAAAACACTTACCCTAAGTAAAATATTTCTTATTTATTTAAAATCCAATTTTACTTGAAGCAAGAAAATGTTTTCTTATTTATTTAAAATCCAATTTTACTTGAAGCAAGAAAATTTTTACTTATTTATTTAAAATCCAATTTTCTTGGATTTTCTTGATATTAAGAAATTATTTTCTAAGTTCAAAATCAAGTCTAATTTTTCTTGTCTCGGCATTGATTCTAGTAAAAAATTCTTTCCGTGTACTATTCAGGACCTGGTTAACTAGGTTTTGATGAATCATAATGAGTTTCAGAAAAGTTAGAGAACATTTAAATTTATGGTGTATGGGTCTGGATATCTGTTTCAGCAAATATGTTTATCTTAGCGAAAAATGTATGCGAATGCAAACCAAAATTAAAACCCCCCCAAGGCTAATTCCTGCGCACGGCCCTGATTGGATGCATTTCCCTGCTCAAATATATCAAAGCTTAACTTGCACTAAATTCTGCATATGAGCGCATTTATTTGAATGTCATAAAATTAATGTAAAACTTCATTTCGGTATATTTGAATATTAGCTAAGGTATGCCAATATTTGCGACAGATCGTGCACAACACATGCAAGATATTTGACAGAACTGTATGTGCAGGAAAACTTTGAAAATGATAGTTACACGAATGAATGATAACCAAGCGCAAATAATACAAACTGACAATGCGAGTTATACTCATACATATATCTATATGATACGAAGTGGGTGGGTGCATTGGAAGAGGATATGAGAATGTAAAATTGTTCAAAAGAGCGCAGCACAAAAGCTACTCAAAAACTAAGTCAACGGAAAGGAATCAAAGGCAATTTGCTAGCATATGAGCGGAAGTTTGGCAGTCAAACTCGTGAAGTCTAGCAGACAGATGAATATGATAAGGAAGAAAAATGGAAACGATTTTTTAGAGTTGCGTTTTGGGGATGTTCCAAAGAAGTTTAAAGGAAATTTTTGAAAATGAAATTAAACTACTTAAAATCAAGTTAAAAATTAATTACAAGCATATATTTGTGAAGGCCACCAACTCCGCAAAATAAATTAGAATTGAATAGAAGGAGATCTTAGACATTTAGATAACTTGATTAGTTTTTGCTACTTTAAAAAAAAAAAAAAAATTGTGGCATTTTCAAGGCGTTTGTTCTTTTTATTTGAAGGTTTCACGGCATGGGCAGAGCTAAAGAACATTTTGTGGGAAATTTTTATTTTGGCTCAGTTTGATAGAAAATTTTCCCTAGTGATTTTTTTTGTTGAAAATAAGTTGTTATAAAATTTCCCTTGAGGGAAATTTTTCGGGAAATTTTTACTTTAGCTCAGATTGATAGAGGATTGTTCCCTGGTAACTTTTTTTTTGTTTAAATTTATATTTTTATAAAATTTCCCTTGAGGGAAATTTTTTTTGGAAATTTTTATTTTGACCTTAATCAATATAAAATGGTCCTAAGTGACAATGATCTTATTTATTTTTAAAGAAAAAAATTTCGAGAAAGCTAAGGAGATATTGGCATAAGGCCACGAAGTCCGTATAATAAATTAGAATTGAATAGAGGAAGATCATCGACAGTTAGAAAACTTGATTAGTTTTTGCTACTTTTCCAAAAAAAAAAAAAAAAAAAAAAAATTGTGGCATTTTCAAGGCGTCACATTTGTTCTTTTTATTTCAAGGTTTCACTGCAGGGGCAGAGGATCTCTCATCCTAAAGGAAATTTTGTGGAATATTTTTAGTTTAGCTCAGTTTGATAGAAAATTGTCCCAAGTGCATTTTTTTTGTTAAAATTTACATTTTTATAAAATTTTGCTGGAGGGAAATTTTTATTTTAGCTCAGATTGACAGAAGATTTTTCCCTGGTAACGTTTTTTGTTGAAATTTACATTTTAATAAAATTTCCTTCGAGAGGATTTTTTGGGGAATTTTTTATTGTGACCTAAATCAACATAAAATGGTTCCAAGTTACAATGATGTTGTTTATTATTAAAGAAAAAAATTTCGAGAAAGTTAACGTGTTTGAAGGTTTCCCTGTCTGGGCAGACAACTTTCATTCTACTGCTTTTGCTACTTTTTCAAAAAGACTACAGAAAAAAATTGGTGTTGTTGAGCCTTGAGGTATGTGTAACTACTTGCTCTTGGAATGTCCCAATAAATTCCCTAGAATAAAATATGCGCATACGATTATCATTTAACTTGAACTGCCATCTGTCTGCTGACTTTATAAGGACTGACAAATAAAAAGAAGAACAAAAAATACACCCACAAACAATCGTCACAACATACATACATACATAAGTGCATCCATATACTTACACCCGCTTGAAACTAAGCGCGCATCATAAATGATGTTGGCGAACAAAATGAAATCAATAGCTGGCTTTGGTACAACGCACGAGGAAATCTCTTGCATAAAAGCACGTAGCGCTTGGAAATAATAGTCGACGATGGCACATCCTTATTGCCTGTCACAGTGGGCAGAGCAGATATTCACTTATGAAAGAATCCAGCTGCGTTGCAGTTGTTTGTGCTATTATTTTTGTTTTCGGTATGCGTTATCATCAGCCATTTGCTTGAACCACAACCACCGCTTCTACGAAATCCTGCAACGCTGCACAAATACAAAGAAGCGGTAGTGTTCAACTGAATGTATAAAAGTTGTTAGACAGTTGGTGGTGGTGTTGTCGTCACCACAGGAGCACTATTTATAAGAATCGCCCTGCGGGTGGTGGTGGTGGTGCTGGCGCAGCTTAAGCAGCGCAGGCGGATTTGTTACAAATACGTATGTTAAACGAGATAAAGTTGCCATGTGTTATTGCATACAAATCACACAATGTCGCCGAGTATTGAAGTAGCAACAAACAAAAAAAAAAAAAAAAAAAAATTACTATGGTAGCGAATGCGCATTTATGCCATCATTTTAGACAATTTTGCTACAGCGAAATTTCAATTGTGTTACTCATACGCATCGTTGCACTTTTTAGTGAATACATGGAAGTACTTAAGTATGTAGTTTGTGCAGTGCAGTGAGGTGTTTTTTTTTAAATTTATTGTTAAACTCTTCTTTTATTTACTACTAAATATAACCAGTGCCGCTAGCAACAAAAAAAATTATCATAAATCATCATCATCAATTATCAACAGTTTTCATAAACTATCATTAAGCATCATAAATCGTCGTCAATCCTTAAGCTTCAATCATCATGATCATCAAAAATCATAAATCTTCCTAAATCCATCATCAACCGTTATAAATCACCAAAAAAAATCATCATCAGTCATCTTAAAAATCGCCATCAATTGTTATCGTCAATCACCACCAATCGCAATTAATCATTGTTTTTCATCATTTGTATTAAGCATCAGCCATCATAAATCATCATAATCAGCTATCAGTAATCATAGTCATTACTCATAATCATCAATCGTCACCAATCGTAATCAATCGTTGTTACTCATCATTTGCTTTAATCATCAATCAACATCATAAATCGTCATCAGTCATAATAATTATCAATTATCATGGCCAACCGTCACAAATCATCAACAATCATTGTAATTCATCATTGTTATTGAATTAACCAACATCATAAATCATCATAACCAGTTATCAGTCATCATAATCAATTATCATCGTCAATCGCCACAAATCATCATCAATCATTGTTATTCATCACCTGCCTTAATCATCAACCAACATCATAAATTATCATAATCAATTATCAGTCATCATAATCACCAATCATCTTCGTCAATCGTTACCAATCGTCATCAATCGTCGTTATGCGTTATTCTTAGTCATCAATCATCGTCACTATAACATTTGAATAATTTAAAAATCTTTGATTTATAACGATCAGCTAATAAACATTATAATTTCTACAACTAATTACGCATCTAGGTATATAATACACATAAGTGAGTAGACATCATAACGTCATTTCAACTTGAAAATCGCCTGAGTGAAACTTTCATAATCGCCTAAACTACACTTGTGCCAACTATGAGATTTGAATTCCTGACGTGCAGCTCTATCGATCCGTTCCAAACTTTTGGTCTTGAGAACCTCTATACTTCATTTTATTAATGTCTTTGTGAGCTCTCAAATTGTAGAACTGGGCGTCAGGTTTGGTAAACTTTCCTTTTGCCGCAAGTGTCGCTTAGGCGGTTATGAAGCTTTCACTTAGGCGGTTTTGAGTTTTAAACGTCGAATATGACTTAAATACATATTCTTACTATGAAAGTATTATGAATATAAGTAAGTAAGTACATTTATATATAAAAAGAATAAAGTATTATAAAATAATAGTTCAAAAGGCATGAGATTTCACAAAGTTTTATTGATGCAAATAGAAAATAGAGTTCCAGGAAATGTTACGTATACGCAGTGTAATTCCATTCTTTATAAACTTCCACTTATGTATGTGTGTAAATGCGCTATGGCGCTTGTTTGTTACGCCGAAAAGACTGCAGGGATTTTGTAAGCGTATAACAATTGTTGTACTTAGTATAATCGGTTGAAGGTTTTAAAGTTTTAAAGTACGTTTTTAAAAAGCAACTCTGAGTGAGTTTGATATGCATTTTCTAGGTGCTGATATACAAAATTTGAAATTGTGCAAGCATTTACTTTATTTTATTTTATTTTATTTTGTTTTATTTTATTTTATTTTATTTTATTTTATTTTATTTTTTTTACTCTGATACAAATGATTTCACAGTATGACAGCAGGCAACTAAAATAATTAAAATTAAATAAAATGTTGCGCAAAAGCTCATATAATAACAATTAATGACAACTAGTTAAAGATATACAAATTAACATTGATTACAAATTTAATATATAATTAATTAAACAAACCACAACTAAATGTTACAAACCTAAATTACTCATATTTTGTGTTTATATGTTTACATGAAGGTACGATTAATTAATTTTCTAAATTGTTTTATTTGTCATTTTGCGGAATGTAATTAACATCGCCCAATTGGGTGCACATAGCAGAAGGAATGACGAAAATCCCCTCTAATTACTCTCAGCAACAAATTGCAACAATTGAAATAAACGAACAGAGTGAATTAGAAAGCGTGATGCTAATGTCTGCGCTGTTGTAAGCATGTAAAAGAGCAATAGCAGAGTTTATGGTGAAAAATACGAACGACTGGAGAATGTAGCATTGAAGTAGAGAAATGTAACATTGAAATGGTGTTGGTGTTAAAACAAATAATGGAAATGCTTAAAATAAAATTGGATAATTGCAATAAAAAAAAAAAAAAAAAAAAATCTAAAATATATTATCAATTGAATGGAAGCAGTTCTGCATAAAAAACCCAATATTATTATCAAAATGAAAGTTTTGCCTTTCTATTGAATACCTGCAATTAAAACAATGACGTCTGAAACTAGTAAAATTACTTAATTAAATGTAAATGTTATCTCTACAGCCATCATGTATATATGTAAATCAACAAGTGGTTGCAACTGCTATGGCCTCGTAACGGCTTTGTTGGCGAGTGCTGTATTCACACAAAGCGAGATTTTTGTTGCGAACAAATGTTAGCAACATTTGTTTGGCAACATGTTTAATGCAGCACATTATTTTATATTGCAGCCTCTTTGCAACTAAATAGATAATGCTCATACGATTTTCAATAGTTAAATATGAAAAGAAAAAGTGTATAGCATATAATTTCAAGTGTGCATATTTTTACATTCTTTTTTGCACTATTTAACTCTTACATATATACAAAGAAAAAAACAACCACAGCACACTGCTCTAGGTACTTGATCGCATAAAATTGAATTACTTATAGCTAAGTCATTTCTGTTAGGAAGAATTTGTTGGAAATAGTCTTAGTGACTAGTTCTATGTGGATTGTTAACTCAACTTTGCTTTTCTTATATAAAAATGTATGTATGTATTCACATGAATGCATATATGTATGTAGCTATGCACATCTCGTACATTCTCATGTAATGGCAGTGGCAACTGCTTGCCTTCATTGTGTTGACCAGCAAGTGGTGGCGGCAAGCTTTATAGCAAACACTTAACTTTGTCTTGCTTTAGTAGCTAGTCAAACACAAAGCCTGTGATAAGTAGTGGATATAAAGAGTTCTACCTACATTGCGGAAATAACAAGTGAATTGAAATGCTTAGTTGAAGAAAAATAAGCAGAAGAAATGGCAAATAAATGTAAGGCTGTAACTATGCACATACATACATATACATATATATAAACGTATATATGCATGTGATTTTATGCATTTCTTTAACACAATATTCTAGCAGATCATGTAGAAAGCGCAGTTGTGATATTGGTTTGAGTAATGCAGTTGTTTTATATAAAGAATTTTCTGCTTTACACACACATTTCTCCTCAAAGGCTGTGCAATCATAGAAGTGAATTTCAGTTAAGTAAGAAAAACAATTTTGTTTTTGATAACTCTTTTCATTGAAGATATTGGCAGAGTTAAAAAAAATTAACGAGCAAGCTGGTGTCAAATGTGTGTTTGATAAAAAAAATAGAATAATTGGCATGTAGTCTGAGAGAAGTAAAAAAAAGTAAATTAAGTCCTTTGATGCTGTAATTAGTATTGTTTTCACTTTTCACAAGCAAGTGAGCTGTCATGCCGAGAAGAGTAAAATTTCTGCCAAAACAACAAACAAGCTGAAAAGAAAGCTGAAAAGCTAGAGTGGAAAATTTTGCTTTTGTGCTTGCTGAGTACATGTTACTTATAGCACATTTTTTTGGAGTTTCCAAAGCTTTTTTTTGTGTGGAAAAATAAGCAAGTTGCATTTGAAATGACTCTAAATAATTGACATTCTTAGAATCTTACACTGCAAAGAGATGAATGCAGACGATTTGCTATGAAAAAACTGTTTATTATCCAAAAATAACACCAAACAAAATTCACTAAAGAAACAAAAAATAATAACAAAAAACATAGAAAAATATTTTATTTCAAACATATAATTAAAATTTATCAGTCTCAAAGCAAGTTTTTCCAGCCGTCACACAACTTCTGCATGTACTATATCTATGTATGTCGATAAATAATCTGCATAACGTCGGCAAAGTGATTGCACAAAAAAAAGCTAAATTAGTCAAAGCGAAAGATAAAAGAAGTGAATAAAAAGTCGTTGAGCGTTTAAAAAATAGCAAAGAATTTTTTAATTAAGAAAAGTATCATGTTGGCGCATTTTTTTGCTGCTACTTTTTCTCTCCACCCTCTCCCTCCCCTTTTATCACTCTGATACTACATCGATTCCCTTTTGTTTCGTTGGTTGGCTTTGGTTAGAGGAATGCCTTTGACAATGACATTGTATGATTTTGAATGATAAAAGAAAAGAAAAAAAAAAAACAGGTTGAAAATGCCGTGCTATTTAAACGTAAAGCGCAAAATATTTGTATAAGAAAAAAAAAAAAAACGTATTTAAAATTTAAATTGAAATACGTACATACATATCGTTGTACCATACGAAAACTAGCATACGTTTTTTGTGGCTGACGAAAAGTAACAAGTTCGACTTTTGGCTGAAGAAAACTATCAATTTCGTTTAAACAACAACAATTTCAATGTAAAAATAGTATATAATTACTAGGGTATGGAAATCTATGCAAATACATGTTTTTCTTAGATTTAGGTAGAGCCAAATAAATAAACAATCTTTGGGAATCGTGAAATTGTCTTAAAAATAGCATTCAAATGTTTTTGCATATTTTGCATATTTTGGTCATATATGCATATTTTTACATATTTTGCGTTGTTTGCATTTTTTTATTACATATTTCGCATTATATTGCCTATTTTTGTAATTTGCTAGTTGGCAGCTTTATACAAACGAAATTCATGCATAACAGCCATCTGACGACGAATAGAGTTTCGTGTGAACACGGCTATTATTAGTATTTTCGATACGGTGCATACCTGTCGGCAAAGAGCCGTTTTCAAACAGGCTCCTATTACCTCTGTGGATGTAGAACGTTCGTTTTCTATGTATAAGAGCTTTTTTCGACCGAATCGGCAAAGTTTTCTTTTTGAGAATATGAAAATATATTTCATTGTGTACGCTAATGAATCGTTGAATAAGGATTAACCTTTGCAAATTATGAAATGTTCAAGACTGAATTTATGTATCTATATATACATATATATAAACATACATATGTATAAACGTACAACGTAAGAGCAAAATTGAATTAAAAAATGTTTGTACCTAATTTATTTAACTATTATAACTTCAATAAACATGAATTATCTGAAGTTGAAAAATTTGAATTAATGCACTTTTTCATGCATATTTCTCAGTTTTTGTTGCATTTTTATGCGCATATTTTAAATTTTTTAGTACATGAAATTCCATGCCATAATAATTACTGATACTTTTCGTCAGCCAAAAGTCAAATGTGCTACTCTTTGTACAGAATTTTTTTTTGCCAGCTTGCGCCAGAAATTTTAAATATGCTAGTTTTCGTATGGTACGACGATATGTATGTATATTACCTTGAAATACGCATATTACATTATACCTTCAGCGTTCTTATTCGCATAGCGAGAGTGAGTTCAGGCAACATGGCTGATTTGGCTTCTCTTGCTAGTCCTTAGCGCTACATATACTCGTAAACCCACATATATGTATGTGTGTATTTTCTATCGTCATCAATGTTTGTTAATTTTACTTGCTATAGCAAGCAAACAATTAAATATAAGTCACATGTATATATGTACATTAGGCATATAACTTTTTACAATTTTTGCAAATACGAAAAACGGCATACCATAGTCGAATAGAGCATAAAAAGGTATGAACCCCATTATGTTTTTTTTGCGAAATTGCAAAAAAGTTTCCGCGCAAAACGAAATTACTTTTTTATCAGAACTGCTGAAAAAAAAAACAAAAAGTTTTGTACAGTGCACACGTTTTTCTTCATAATAATAGATATTTATTTAACTAATAATCTTCCTATTATTCCAAATGCCTTTTAATGGACCTAAGGGAAGTGCCCCACCCACCCCAAACTAATTTTTCTTCAGAAAATTCTGATTCAATATAATAATAACACAGCTGTGCGCGGAACGTTTTTGAACCGAAATCACCTAAAAAAGTGATATTCATTACTTGTACAATATTTGCCATGGTGGTATGCCAAATTTTTCGTCAACATTTGTTATATGCCTAATGTACATATCGTCGCCCGGATAAATTAGTGTCGTATGTGAAATTTGGGCCGAATTGAGTTAATAATGCAGTTATACTAAAATAATCAAGATCTTTTGAATGACGTTATCCGTTTTTTGCTATCTCTTTTAGTTTAAGAGATATTGCGCAGTATTTTGTCGTATGTGCAAGGTCACAAGCGATTTCGCCTAATTTCTTATGTGCTTTTAATTGCTGTGAATTATTTAATTTATTTACTTTTATGGGAAATAAAATACAATATTTAACTAACTTAAAAAATTTTTAATTTAGTTCAAATTGGAAGCAAATTTTGTAGTTCGTTATACAAATTTTCTGCAAAACTGAAAGAAAATCCTTTATAAATTCCAAAATAATAAACAATATATAACAAAATTAAAATAATTTACGAATTTTCTGGCCTAGTAGTGTTCAGCCAGACTTTGGGGAAAATCTAATGAGACGTTTTGGAGAAATACAATTCCAAGCTTCAAACCTGTTTTCCCAAAAGTCTTTAGATGCAACATACGACTTTAATTTATCCGGGCGATGATATGTACATATGTTCTCGATTACATATTTTATGCATACTCCCTCCTTTTCCAGGCGTTTCGTTTTGAGTTCGGCTTTTAATTAAATCCATCGCTTCCAAAAATTGGCTCATTAAATTTTCAATTGTTTGTCAAGGTGCTTATTAATTTCAATAATTGCATTCGTAATGCCATTGGCTATACATATGTAGATACAAGTATTCACACACACATATTTAAGTGAGTGTTGAGTTACAAGAAACCGATGAACAAGGTTGTATGTTCGTGTGGCGAATATATGTACATGCGTTACAAATGGGTTATATAAATGCAAATTAAATAAAGTTAGGTACATACATACATACTTACATATGTATACATCCCACCATGCAAAGCTCGAGAAATAGGCAATAATCGTCTATGGCAACAAATTGGCGACTCGCCGATTTATTGCCTTTGTGAGAAATTGGCAAAATTTCGAATTTATTGCAGCAACGTATCGATTTCTTATTACAAAAAATCAGAAATATTTGTTTCTCCTTCTCTTCTTGCCAATTTGTTGCCTTTATAATAAATTGGAAATAATTATTTGTTTTTACTTGGCGATGAGAAATGAAAATATCAGAAAGCCTTGAAACGAATCGTTCAGGTAATAAGAAAACGAATCATTGAGGTAATCAGAAAGCGAGTCGACTGTGCGAGTTGCCTTCGGCGGACGTTTTAGTCCGACTAGTAATAAGAAATCGGTAAGATTTCGATATTGCTTGCAATATATTTATTTTCAAAATGACTCGATTTTTTATTGCCGACAACAAAAAATTTTTGGTGGGATAGTTCACTTTGTTTTTTTTTTATTTCTCACTTTCACACACAAACAAAAAGAAAAAAAATACAAAGAAAGCACACGCATTAATTTCACGTCGACCATTTACATACATACGAAGATTTATATGCGCGCTACAATTACAATGTGTGCTACAACGTCCATTCGATTGGCGAACTTACGCATGAATTCGGCCTCTTTTTACATTTTTCTCAAACAAAAACGAATTTCAATCAATCTCAGTAACTACGATGGAACATCCGCCCAATAAAGTTTACTTTTGCCTGCAGTGCTGGCAATTTATGAGCCCAATCGTTGCAAGTGAATTGATGTGTTTTACGATTGAGTGATCCACCGTGTGGTTTGGTCGCTAAAGGAGAGAAAGGTTATTAATTAAGTTATACATATACACATGAGTATGTGGGCATATTTCCAGATACATACGAGGAGATGTTGCATACATGTGTACAGTATTCAGAAAAGGAGAGCGTTGCTATTTGAGTCAAACTTAGTCGAATATTATGTTTTTTTTGTTGCAAAGATGCCAATTTAAACAACTTTTGTATGTATATATTATATATTTTTTCTACGTGGTTCGAACCGCATTGATTTTTGGAGTAGTTTGCAGCCCTAGTACATACGTATGTGACCAATAAACTTAGTAATCTACTCGTATCAATTCGACCATAAGTCTTTACATATCTTATATTATTAATACGCTAACATAAATTTTGTTCCATCTTCTCCGTCGAAACTACTGAACGGATTTTAAAACTAAGGACACCATTAGAAAGATATTGCTCTCAAATAGAACTGCGCCAATTTTCATTAAAATTGGTTGGAAAATGCGTCCACAATCGTCGTTGGAAAATTGCCGTGCGGTTGTTGTTGCACAACTGAGCTGTGTCAATGCGCATGCATAGGTGAGTTTGTGCGTGCTCACCAAACTTATCATGCAATTGTGAACATGTTTACTGGAAGTGGTGTGAATTTTCAAAGAAGTAGAAATATAAAAAAGTAGCAAAAGCACTAAAACAAAAACACAAAGTCAAGTAATAAGAAGGATAAGAAAGAATAAGTAGGAAGGAAATTGTGGAAAGAAAAGAGCAGAAATAGAAAGAAAGAAGTAGGTAGGAGAATTGTGAAGACGAGTAACGACAACAACACCAACAACAAAAAAGAAACAGTGCCAGTAGCAACAAAAGGAGCAGCAACAAAATAGTAACAGTGACAATAACAACAAACGATTATACAAAAACTCTAGTTGCTCTTTAGTCATAAGAAAACAGCTAGAAAAACTGTCGAGTTTCGATAGTAGGCAGCATTCTAGTTTTAATAAATACCCATTTATTGAAAATATTTAATATTCGATGTAAAAATATATTGTTCTCTTCTAAAAATGCTTTATGATTTACACATATACAAAGCAATGGGATGAGAAAACAAAAAAAAAAAAACGTTTGTATGTAGATTCAATCAAAAATGGTAAACTTTTATAAGAAAAAAAATGCTGAAAAAAATGCTAAAAAAAACAAAAAAGTCACAATTTTTATGCTCAACTGCGATGTCTATTCGAAGTAAAAGAAAAAACATAAAAGTACATAATTGAATTGTTTGATATTTGCTTTTCAACAAGGGAATGACTGTTGATGCAAACACTGATCCAGGCAGTATAAAGAAAAAACACAAATGACTATGTACATAGAGAAGGATTTATAGATAAGTAAAAGTAGTGGTAGAAAAAAAGTTATGACCTAAATTTTGTGGCGTGGAAAAGAATAATTGCATTTTTCTCGGCGCTTCAATTTATTTGTGTGTCTGTACTTGTATATATTTTAATTAAGAGCGCAAAAATTATGTATATTTTTTTATACTCAGCTATACTAGTACACAGAGTATTATAATTTTGATTTCATAACGGTGGATTGTAACATAATGAAATAATCGAGATAGATATGGACTTATATATATCAAAATGATCAGGGTGAAAAGAGAAATCGATTGAGCCATGTCCGTCCGTCCGTCCGTCCGTCCGTACGCACGATAACTCGCGTAAAAATTGAGATATTTTGATGAAATTTGAAATGCAAGTTGGTATCGAGACTGGGACGGTTGGTATTGAAAATGGGCGAAATCGGACCATGACCACGCCCACTTTTCCTATATAGAAAAAATCGGAAATTTGGTATCTCAGCCACTAATATAGCTAGAGTGATAAAATTTTACCCACGTATTGAGCTCAGTCCCTTATGAAGAAATTTGATGAAGTTTTGGAAAATGGGCGGTGCCACGCCCACTTATTAAGGGTCAAACATTGAAAGTTTTATATGTCATAACTCAGAAACCGTTGAAGATATATCGATGAAATTTGGTACGCGTGATTTGCTTACTTAGGCAAATGTTTCGACGGAAAATTATCAAACTCGGTTGACGGCCACGCCCACTTTTATATATGGGAACTATAAAGGGGCCTTATAAAAACATTTTAAGCCATATCTCTGTCAAATATAAAGATCTATCATTGAAATTTTGTCGAATGAGTCCAACTATGGACATAAAACAAAAAACACAAAAATTTTGGAAAATGGGCGGTGCTACGCCCACTTATTAAGGGGCAAACATTGAAAGTTTTATATGTCAAAACTCAGAAACCGTTGAAGATATATCGATGAAATTCCGTACACGTGATATACTTACTTAGCCAAATGTGTGGACGAAAAATTACCAAAATCGGTTGACGACCACGCCCACTTCTATATATGGGTATTATAAAGTGACCTAATAAAATCATTTTTAGCGATATCTCTGTGAAATATAAAGATAATTCATTGAACTTTTGTGACATGAGTTCTACAATAGACCGGAAACAAAAAATAAAAAAAGTTTGGAAAATGGGCGTGGCACCGCCTCTTTTTATACAAAGGAATCTACGAGCCCAAAACTCGACAAATAATTGAGATATAATGACGAAACTTGGTTTATACACTTTTATAACATGTGTTAATAGACACGCAAAAATGTATTGAAATCGGTTTATGACCACGCCTACTTTTTAACAAAGATATTTCTGGAAAACCCTTTTGGAATTTGTAACGTGAAGTCTTTGTAACTAAAAGTCATAGAGGGATGCAATTTTGCACTAACAATAATATTTATATGCTTATTTGGATGATTGATACAAATTTTAAGAATGGGCGTGGCTGCGCCCTGTTTATGCAGCACTCGTTTCATATAAAATATACCCTATTTCGAACAAACGCAAATAAACAATGAAAGCATACAGCTGAGTATCTAATGTTCGATTCCACTCGAACTTAGGCTTCCTTACTTGTTTGAAAGAAGAAAATAAGAACAAAAAAAACGGGATAAGTGGATTTTTTCTTTTATTGCATTTGTGGAAGAGTGATAAGAGAAGAGACAAGAACTCTCAAGCTAGCAAATTCACTTTTCATGTTTTATATTAATGGGTACCTAATAGTTATGTAATGTAATTTATAGGTGATGAATATCATGTATCTAATGCTTTTTGCTTATATCAAATATAATTGTGGGAAGCGTTGCGCTAAAGTCTTCCTTATAGTTTTGCGCTTTATGAGCATTTCCTTCTAAGCAAATATTACCAGCCGAAAAGCTTTATTGTAGCAATTAATTTTGCAATGCAATTTCAACACTTGAATTGTGTATGATCACAGTATTTACGCTGCTTGTTATTCTATTATTGTAAATGCATAATTAGCAACTGCTAATTGCTATCGTGTATACTTAATAGAAATGACTAAGCGCGTTAAAATACACTGCCGACATGCGTGTTTGAGTGTATTGAATTAACGCTCAATCTGACACAAGTCTTTTATAGAAAATACAAACATGAGTATGCATAAGCGTACTCTGATGCGAAACACTCAATTACAAGTACATACATAGATTCAGGGGCAAGTAAACAGCGAAATGTAAACACATACAACAAATCACAGACGAAACACTTCATATATCTGTAAGCACCCCGCATCTAATATAAGGGACAGTTCCGAAAAACGACAGTCTAGACCTGGAGAGTTCACAGCCAGCTCTGAACCGGTTTTAAAGTTATGCAGAGCGGAAGAGTTTATTATTGTGACTTCATGAAAAATTTATGTATACAGCTTTTACTTTAAAGTAGAGCAACAACAAATGTTGCGCTTTACAATAATGTCCTTTTTGCTGTCTTTTGCTGGGTAGTACCAAATGGTACTTGGTAGAGGTCGGAAACTATCGATAGTCAGCACCATCGATAGTGTACGAAAGTTTTTTGCAAACTATCGATAGTATATCGATAGTTGACGATAGTTTCGGGTGATTTGGGAGAGTCTACGGCTACGCTCACACTGTAACCGCCATTGCCGTCCGGCAGCAAATACATCAACAAACAAATCTGTTTTAAATGAGCTCACCCGATTTCACCCGAATGTAAACAAACTTTGCCCACCTGTCCTGGTCTTATTCTTACCAATACATGAAAGTAATATAAGATAATCCAATAAAACCTTTTTCAGTACATTATTTTGTTTTATTTATTTATTAGCCATTTATTCTTGTTCAAAAAAATTAATATAATAATTTTTTTTTTTCCTTCGCTGGCTTCAGGTCAATTGAAACACAATGTTTTTCAAATTTTAATATTCCCGCGTCTAACTAAGGTGACGTGTAAAAATAATCCCCTGAAGATGATCACCGTGGTGTGGTCGAAATATATTGGGAATATTAAAATTTGAAAAACATTGTGTTTCAATTGACCTGAAGCCAGCGAAGAAAAAATTATTAAAGTTATAGGTCGCCAAAAACAACTATAAAAATTATTATATTAACCAGAGACCATAACAATTATAACAAATAAATATAAAAATCACTTGATAACAATTATTGAAAAATTTTTCCATCATCAATAACAATTATTTTTTTCGATTCAGATCATAATTGTTATGAGCAATTAATATTGTTTTCGATTTTCCATAACAATTACTGGATGATGGATATTTTTTAGATCAGTTCATAATTAATTAAGACTCGACCAAATGATAGCCCTAGCCAAGCGCTTTCATTTGATACCCATTTTGCGGTGTTCGGTAGTCCAAGTGAAACCTGGGGCCACCCCCTTTCGTTGATACCCATATTGTAGGGTAATATTAGTGTTATTGGGCAATCACAGTTATCGATAAATTTATCGAAATATATCGAAGTCCAAATGAAACCTGGGGTCATCCCCTTTCGTTTGATACCCATATTGTAGTGTAATTTTAATGTTTTTGGCTAATCACATTTTAAACGACCATGCGACTACACCATTTCCAGATGGATTTTAGAAAGCGTCAACTGGATTTTAGAAAGAGGAAATTGTATTTTAGAAATGTCAATTGGATTTTAGAAAGGGGAAATTGGATTTTAGAAATGTCAATTTAATTTTAGAAAGGGGAAATTGGATTTTAGAAATGGTAGTTGGATTTTAGAAAAGGGAAATTGGACTTTAGAAACTGTAAATTGGATTTTCGAAAATTTATATAATTACGTATATGTACATTATACTTTCATACGCAAAAAAGAATTTCTATTCGAAAAATTCTGTGTAAAATTTATTTCACACGCACATTCTGAAATCCAATTCACGCTTTCGAAAATCCAACTGACATTTCTAAAATCCAATTTCCCCTTTCTAAAATCCAACTGGCATTTCTAAAATCCAATTTGCCCTTTCTAAAATCCAATTGGCATTTCTAAAATCCAATTCTCTCTTTCGAAAAACCAATTGTCTTTTCTAAAATCCAGTTAACGCTTTCTAAAATCCATCTGGAAATGGTGTAGAATGCATAGTCGTATTTATGTTGCTTTGACTACTTGCTAGTCAGCAATTCAAACCCTGCATGGAATAGTTACCGTTTGTTTGGTGCCTAGTGGTCACATTTCAAATTTTCAATAAACTATCGATAGTTCAAACGATAGTCGAAAACCATCGATAGTGTAAACGATGTTCAGAAACCATCGATAGTGACGATAGTGCCATCGATAGTTTCCGACCACTAGTACTTGGTTAAAAGGACGTACATACATATAAACAGAGTAATATAACTTGGTATTTGTAGGTGAATGGAAATAATTCCACCTTTTTTATGGTTAAGTTTCAAAAACTTGGTGCTTTATAATATAATGCCGCATTTATTTTCAGTGTTGTAGGAGTTCTGCCAACGGAGGATTATTTTTGTAAGGCGCGGCCAAAGAACGTACATATTTGAACTAGTCTTGAAGTGCTTTCTTTCGACTCCGCACTATTGATTTTTGAACTAATCCCGAACTGTCCATATAAAAATTAGTTTAGAATGCGTTCCAAAGTGCGGCAGAGGAGGATAATTGCCACTTCGTAGGACATCGCCATATTAAAAAAAGACAGTGGAAAGCATTGCATTGGGTTAGAACGTGCAGTAACCCTGTCTCTTTTTGAACTAGTTTTGCACTAGACTAGAACTAGCGCAAGTTGCTGCAGAGTACATACATGTGTTCATGTGTATGTATGCTTATGTGCAAAATGTTGTGTGTCGATACGATTAAGTATTTGAGCGTTCGTGCAAATCATCATCAAAGTCCACCATGGCGTATGCGTGACCTATCTGGCTAATCTACATAATTGAGTGACACTCATAGTATTATAACAAAGTGAAATGGAATTGTTTCGTGAAGCATTATGTGTAGCTAATTATTTGCAGTGAACCCTTCGGTAAGGTCAATCACATTACAATGTGAAGTCTTTCAAGTTCATGTGAGTGTTTAAATGTTGAATGAAAGGTTTTGATTTATTATATACTTTATAGAGAAAAGTATTTAGTTATAGTTTTCTCAACCTCCGGTTAATCTAACTCCCAGTTAAGCATCATTATCGAATTAATTTAATGAATAAATTTAGCATGCAGTCGATAATGCAGTAGACATTTTAACCGGCACTTAGACCCCGATTAGCGTTAACCGAAGTTTTAGCAAACGGCCCGTAGTATTGTTTTTATTACTTGCAATATTCCGTTTGAAAGAAAAAAAAAAACATATTTTGAGACATGTACTCACACACAAATTTTATTTCAAATTACTTAACTATTTCTTTTATCGAATTTCTTATTCCTCCATTTCATAATTTTTTGCTTCATTTGAGACAATTATCATAATTTTGTTTGCTTATCACTAGGGCAACAGAAAATATGCCCTAAAAAATTCGTTTTTAGCGCTAAAAATATGTCCTTAAAAATATGGTTTAAGCGCTAAAAATATGCCCTTAAAACTTAGTTTAAGCACTGAAAATATGCCCTTAACCTACGGCATGGTAGGTTGTGCGCTCCCCTCTCATGCAAGAGAAATAAAAAAAATTCACATTTGCGAAACACATCTTCGTTACCAAAAGAAAACAAGTATTTTTACATACGAAAATCTATATATATTAGGGCGGGTCAATTTGTACTGATGGAATAAAACCTACTTTGTTTCGGTCACAGCTGCATTCTCTGGTCAATTCTGAACAAAAAAATCCAAAGGAGCATAGTTCTAAAATGAAGTTTTACCCTCCGCAATTTTAATTTTAGATAGTCATCCCTAAATTTTTTTTTACATTTGTTAAAAAAATGTAGTTGAAGATACTCAAATTAAATTTTGAGATTTATTTGAGTTGAACCCATCCGTCGGCCGACACATTATTACAAAATTTAATCAATTTGGGTAAAGTTTACAAACGACGAAGAATTCACTATCAGAGATCTTAAACTTCTTTCCTAAATATCTCGAAATCAAAATTTATTACGGATATTCTGAATACGTCATTGTATTCTACAGGCAAAAATTAAGTTGACGTGTTTCGGCGTTTCACTTAGATATTTCAAACTTTTAAGATATACCTGTTGTAACATAAAATAATTGGGAGAAATTCTTAAGAAGGTGTTGGAAAATTAATGTATTTCCCTAAAAAATAATCAAATTGCATACTTATTTATTCAAATTGCTATTGCTGTAAATTACAAAATTTTGCGATAATTTTTCAAATAGAAAACTATGTAGATTGTCTCGGTAAGTTGAAGATATCGGGGCGTATTTAAAAGCAAGAATTTCAGTCACTGTGTAGCGTGTAGTGCTACACGTTCAATATGAATATTGCGATATTTTTCTCGCTCTGAGGTTCAATATATTTTACTTGCGTCCTTTTCGCACTTTCACTTTCAATTCGTTTATTGCCAATATTGCGATCCGGATCACGGATTTCAAAATTTTGCGATCCAGAATCGCGAGCCATCAATACTCGATGCTACACTATCAATATGAATCACGATCCACGGATTTCATCAATATATATTGACCGTCTGACGTATGCTATGTATGTAGATCAGCGATCGGCACCGCTGGCAGAGCAACCAACACACTCTTAAAATATTTGTGGTAGTGTGCGTGCAAAAGCAGAGCACTGAAAAAACATTTATCCACATACCATCCGCACCTTTCAACGTACAAGTGCAAACTGTTTCGCGGCCAGCTCAGCGATAGCTTGCTAGCAACGCACACACGATCTATACATGATAAACGAGTGGCCCTAAATGGCCCAGCTGCCGATCGCCGATGTAGATACCAGCGTTGCCGTTTTAGCCATTTTGTGGCTAGATTTAGCCACCGCCGTGATTTTTTAGCCACTAAAATTTCGATTTTGCCACTAGCCACGTTTTTAGCCACCGCTTGTAATGAACCATAATTTTCCACATAGGAAGGATGTGGTAACGCTAATTTAATTCAGCGATTATCACAAATCGATTTAATGGCCGTTTACTCAACCTCCCTCTGATTAACGCTAACTGGAGGACAAAGGTCCGGTTAAGCTATGGACTGCAGTATCGACCACATGTTAAATACATGGTTGGATGAAGTCGATAATGATGTTTAACCGAACTTTAACCGTGGTTAGCGTTAATCAGAAGTTGAGTAAACGGCCCTAAGTGTTAAAAAAAAAACAAGTAACGCAACTATCGATAAATGCCTGTTGATACTCGCTAGTGGAATAGTAGGCTGTCGATGAAAGTCCGTATAAGGATCTAACTGACTTTGTATATTGTTTGCTACTTCTACCACTTAGAAACGCCGAAGTGGAAAGAACCTTTTCCCTAATGAATAAGATATGGCTTTTGTGCCTGAATTTGAAAAATAACTTTAAAACATGTTAATTTGAAACAAAATTTTTTAGCCACCATTTTTAGCAACGAACCAAATTTTTTAGCCATTTTTAGCCACAAATTAAATCAAATCTAGCCACCACGAAAATTTTTCAACGGCAACGCTGGTAGATACCCAGCTGATTCGTGTAGCACATTGCGAAAATATTAAATTCGCCTTGAACTTGTCAGACAAAGAGGAATAGCAAATAGTATGCGCATATACAAAAAAAAAATTGCCAGAGTACAAAATTTAAATAAAAACAATTTTACGAGCGAGGTGGAAAAATACGACGAAATACTATGCTAAAATATGAATTTGTAGCAAAATATGCCAAAAATATGCAAATAAGTCAAGATATGCAAAAATAAGCCTTTTGACCTAAATATGCGAAAATATGCCCTAACACGTTAGGCTTATTCTCTTCGTCTTGAGCTAAAACGCCGATATATATTTATCATACGTAAATGGGACTGCAACAGAAAAATATGCATTTGCATATCTTCTGTTGCCCTACTTATCACTTACAACTATTCAAAGCTACTTTAAGTTCTACTTAAAAGAATTCAGAATTCAGTAATTCAAACATCTCAAGAAAGCTCCTCTTACACTTTACTTATCACAAGCTAATTTTACTGTAGAGAGATAAGAAGTGCATCATTGAAAATATGCTGAATAGTTGTTCATTGTCCCTGCTACATTCGTTCACTCACACCACGATAACAAGAGCAAGAGTTGTCTACAATTTGCAGTGCACTTCTTTCAAATGGTGTCAAGCATAGTGACATAGACTTCGTTGGTTCTCCCTTTGCGGGCTATGCTGACTTAAACAAAATACGTAAAAGAATAAAATGCAATAGATGAATGCATATTTGGCAATATTTGATATAGTTTTCCATATCACAGATTGTCTTGCTGGAGTTAAGGAATTGGTTGGGATAACTAATTATAGGAAAATAGTAAAGAATAATTGCACAGAATGTGACATGCAACTTAGAATATCATCTGTTTCCTTGTTTTAAATAGCTTGACGTCATCGCTTGCTAGCTATAGATGACACTCACACGCATTTTCACGTATTAGCAAGAACAAGAAGACGATTGGGTGGCATGTGGCAGCGTATGGGCAACAATTGAGCGGCATACAAATCGCATTATCTAGGTTTTATTGCAACACAAATGCAATGAATGATACAAACAACATGCGTGATTTAATTTGGAAAATATGCTTGTATATAATTGCAGTGACTTAAAAAGAAATTTTGTGTATCAAATTGATTTGAGTTCCATAAAAAGGAAATATGATGAATTTCATATCAAACCCAATATGCGTTGAACCCGACCCCCTCAGAATTTGATGAAATTTTGCACAGAGGTACATCTTACCTACCCAAACACAACCTCATTTTCAGAAATTGCATTTTCGAAAAATTGTGGGCGTGGCAAGCTATCGAAATATTCAAAAATATTCGAAAATAATCGAAAAATGACGATAATAGGTACTTTTAAAGTGTGATTACTAGGGAACGGCTTTACCGATTTCAAAGACCTTTACACCATTAGAAAGGTATTGAAATTAGCACTGTAAAATTTTTTTTGTTTTAGTACACTGAAAAAAAAATGTTTTCCAAAATAAAATTTGAAACTGAAAAAACACTTCAAAGATCAAGCGATTTTGAAAAATACAAATTTTGTTTAGAAAGGTCTATTTAATATATATAACATATCTGAAAACTAAAATGGCCTTTTTCTTTATTTTTTTTTTAATTTATTTAAGTAAATGCATCTCTTGGCTTTCTTATATTTTGATATCACGTGTAAACTAATCAACCGATTTCAAAAATTTTTATACCGTTAGAAAGGTATTAAAATCACCTTCTAAAAACATACACTGTAAAAATTCTATATTACATATTACACCTAAAAAAAATTTTTTTTTTCAAGTAACCAAAAAGATGCATTTACTTAAATAAATTTAAAAAAAAAAAATTTAAAAAAAGGCCATTTTTGTTTTCAGATATGTTATATATATTAAATAGACCTTTCTAAAAAAAATTCTTATTTTTCAAAATCGCTTGGTCTTTGAAGTGTTCTCCCAGTTTGAAAAAAAAAAATTTAGAAAATTTTCAATACCTTTCTAATGGTGTAAAGATCTTTGAAATCGGTAAGGCCATTCCCTAGTAATCGCACTTTAAAAGTACCTATTATCGTCATTTTTCGATTATTTTCGGGTATTTTCGAATATTTCGATACCTTGCCACGCCCACAATATTTCGAAAATGCAATTTCTAAAAATGAGGTTGTGTTTGAGTAGGCAAGATGTACCTCTATGCAAAATTTCAACAAATTCTGAGGGGGTCGGGTTCAAAATGTTCTTTTTTTTCAGCCTTTGATATGAAATTCATCATATCGTTGGCTTCGTGAGCAAATGTGCTAAGTCCATTTCTGGTAACTTTTCAGGAGAGACAAAAAACCTCCTAACTTTTTTTGTTGTTACTATTTTAAAAATCTGAAAATGCAGTTTTCTTCCTCAGATGGTCGTGCTAAAATACCAGTTATCGGCACACTTTAATATAAAGCTTGTACAAAGTTATGAGCTTCTTTAGGACTTAGCACATTTGCTTTCTATGATTTTGATTTTTTAGGTGGACTTAGCACATTTTCTCACAAATTATTATACTCCACTGTACGTAGTAAAATTGAAATATTTTGATGAAATTTGGTACAGAGGCTCCTAACTTGACAGGGAAGGTTGGCATTGAAAATAGGCGAAATTGGATGATAACCACGCCCACTTTCCCTATATAGTATATATCGAAAAACACGCAAAAAGTGAGAATGGATGAAATTCCATCCATGCAATGAGCTTAAGCCGTTATAAAGAAATAAATTGAAATTCTCGAAAATGGGCGGTGCCACACCCACTTATGAAAGGATAAATTCTAAAAGTTTTATAAGTGATAAATAACTCAGAAGCCGTAGTAGATATATAGATGAAATGTGGAAGACGTAATTTATTTGCCAGGGCAAAGGTTTGGACGAAAAATGTTTCAAATCGGTAGAGGACCACGCCCACTTTTATATATCGGAACCAGACCTGTAAAGTGCAAGTACCAGTACAAGTACAAATATGAAGATAATTAATTGAAAGTTTTTGGCATGAGTCCAACTAAACAGAAACCATAAATATTTTTGAAAATGGGCGTGGCATCGTGAATCTAAGACATGTCGGAGCCCATAACTCGACAAATAATTGATGTATTACGGCGGAACTTGGTGTAGGTACATATGTACTTTTATTACTTGTAGTAAAATTTTAGCAAAATCGGTTTGTAACCACGCCTACTTAAAAAAAATTGTAAAACTCCCTTTGGAAACTTGTGACGTGGCATCTTTGTAACTAAAAGTCATAAAGGGATGAAATTTTGCACTAACAAGAATATTTTAGGCTTGGTCTTATGAGAGATAAAACTGTTGATAATGGGTGTGGCCACGTCCACATTATGCTGTACCCTCTCTATATAAAATAGGTGCACCGCCTTCCGATCAAACGCATACAATTATAATGAAAATTTAAGAAGTACCGCAAACTAGTTTGCATATCAAATTGGTGGGAAAGCTAACCACTCCCGCAAATTATTAACGTTTACAGTCCCAAGCCATGCTTATTAAAACAATGTAGTAATAATTCTATATCATTCTACAAAACAAATTAAAAAAAACCAATAATTTCTAATTTTCACCTGGACTTAGCACGTAGATTTTTGAAAAAAATTTTTTTTATGGACTTAGCACATTTGCATAACACTGCATTACACCATGAAAAACAGACATTATGGTAACTTCTTTTTGGCAGGCGATGTATTTTCAGTTGTATTATCTTACTGCATTAAAATCTCAGTTTTGATAAAAATTGGACTTGGCACATTTGCTCACGAAGCCAACGATATGTGTTATCTTTTCTACGTAGTTTTTAAGGTTTTGAAATTTCTTGATATTGTCCAAAAAAAAATCCAAAATGTTCTGAAAATGTTTTAACACTGTTTCTAAAAATGTTTTAAAAATGTTCTAAAAATGTTTTAAAAATGTTTTAAAAATGTTTTAAAAATGTCCTAAAATTTTCTAAAAGTGTTATAAATATGTTCTAAAATTTTCTAAAAGTGTTCTAATAATGTTATAAAAGTTGTTTAAAAATTTTCTAAAAATTTTCTAAGTGTTCTAAAATGTTTTAAAAATTTTCTTAAAATGGTCTAAAAGTGTTCTAAAAATGTTTTAAATATGTTTTAAAAATGTTCTAAAATTGTTCAAAAATTGTTCAAACATTTTCTAAAAGTGTTCTAAAAATGTTGTAAAATTTTCTAAAAGTGTTCTAAAAATGTTACAAAGTCTTTAAAAATTTTCTAAGTGTTCTAAAATGTTTTAAAAATGTTCTTAAAATGTTCTAAAAGTGTTCTAAAAATGTTTTAAATATATTTTAAAAATGTTCTAAAAATGTTCAAAAATTTTCTAAAAGTGTTCTAAAAATGTTCTAAAAATGTTTTAAAAATCTTCTAAATATGTTTTAAGACTTCATAAATGCTGTAAAAATGTTTTCAACCTGTTTTAAAAATGCTTTAGAAATCTTTTAAAAATGTTTTAAACATGTGTTAAAAATGTTCTAAAAGTGTTCTAAAAATTTTTTAAATTTCATAAATGCTGTAAGAATGTTTTAAAAATCTTCTAAAAATGTTTTAAACATGTGTTAAAAATGTTCTAAAAGTGTTCTAAAAAAGTTTTAAATATGTTTTAAAAATGTTCTAAAAATATTCTAAAATTTTCTAAAAGAGTTCCAAGAATGTTCTAAAATTTTCTAAAAGTGTTCTAATAATGTTATAAAAGTTGTTTAAAAATTTTTTAAAAATTTTCTAAGTGTTCTAAAATGTTTTAAAAATTTTCTTAAAATGGTCTAAAAGTGTTCTAAAAATGTTTTAAATATGTTTTAAAAATGTTCTAAAATTGTTCAAAAATTGTTCAAACATTTTCTAAAAGTGTTCTAAAAATGTTGTAAAATTTTCTAAAAGTGTTCTAAAAATGTTACAGTCTTTAAAAATTTTCTAAGTGTTCTAAAATGTTTTAAAAATGTTCTTAAAATGTTCTAAAAGTGTTCTAAAAATGTTTTAAATATATTTTAAAAATGTTCTAAAAATGTTCAAAAATTTTCTAAAAGTGTTCTAAAAATGTTCTAAAAATGTTTTAAAAATCTTCTAAATATGTTTTAAGACTTCATAAATGCTGTAAAAATGTTTTCAACCTGTTTTAAAAATGCTTTAGAAATCTTTTAAAAATGTTTTAAACATGTGTTAAAAATGTTCTAAAAGTGTTCTAAAAATTTTTAAAATTTCATAAATGCTGTAAGAATGTTTTAAAAATCTTCTAAAAATGTTTTAAACATGTGTTAAAAATGTTCTAAAAGTGTTCTAAAAAGGTTTTAAATATGTTTTAAAAATGTTCTAAAAATATTCTAAAATTTTCTAAAAGAGTTCCAAGAATGTTCTAAAATTTTTTAAAAGTGTTCTAAAAATGTTATAAAAGTTCTTTAAAAATTTTCTAAAAATGTTCTAACTGTTCTAAAATGTTCTAGAAATATTCTTAAAATATTCTAAAAGTGATCTAAAAATGTTTTAAATATGTTTTAAAAATGTTCTACAAATGTTCCTAAAATGTTTTAAAAATGTTCTAAATATGTTTTAAAACTTGGTAAATGCTGTAAAAATGTTTCAAAACTGTTTTAAAAATGTTTTAAAAATCTTCTAAAAATGTCTTAAACATGTGTTAAAATGTTCTAAAAATGTTCTAAAAATTTTGTAGACATGTTTTAAAAATATTCTAAAAATATTCTAAAAATGTTTTAAAACTCCATAAATGCTGTAAAAAACTTTTAAATATCTTCTAAAAATGTTTTAAACATGTGTTAAAAATGTTCTAAAAACGTTTTAAATATGTGTTAAAAATGCTCTGAAAGTGTTCTAAAAATGTTCTAAACATATTCTAAAAGTGTTCTAAAAATGTTAAAATTTATTTTGGAAATGTTTTAAAATTAAATTCTAAAAATGCTTTAAAAACATTAGAATATGGAACGTTATAAAGTTCTAAAAATTGTTTGGAAATGTTCCAAAAATTTTCTAAAATGCTTAGATTTTGAGTCACTGTGCACGTAGCATAAATATTTCAAACACAAAGGCACGCAGAATTGCAAATACACAAACTCATAAAGACGGTGTCTTCTTGTGTGCTGCCACACAACACAAATATGCAGTTATCGCTTGGTTTGGTGTTTGCTCTCCATCATCGTCATCACCGTCGTCATTTTGCACAATAAGCGTTCGTTTACCATTCAAAATGCATTTCCCCAGAGTTGCATTCATTCCCAGTTTACGCTTTCAATATTCGTTCAGCGCCGCCTAATGATGGCAAATATGCGAATATCTTCAAAGGCAAACAGTGATTTGGCGATGGGTGAGTGGCATTCAATTCGTTGACGTTTTCGTTGTTCGTGGTGTCGTCATTGCTGTGTTATTGGTGTTGATGATCGGTCTTTGTTGTTGTTTGGCAACTTGAATGGGGGATTCATCAAAATTGTATTTGGGGGATTAGGCATTGTGCATTCGCTGTGCGCTTGAGTAGATTAGGGAATGAGTTTGGTTTGTGAAATGAAAGGTGAATAGACTTGTAGCTCGATGTGTTGTTTGTGGAGGCAATGAATCAGATTTGCGAAAAGAAACAGTTTCTGTCTGTTAAATTTGGCTCATTTGGCGCCTAGATTTTTTTCAATCGATTAGATTGTGTATAAAGATAAAGATATATGTAAAACAGTTGAGTAAAGCGACTTTTTTATAGGACAGTTGAAAACTAACACGCACGTGCATGCATACATATATACATATATAAATTATGTCCTTTCTGTTAAAATACTTAAAATTTTATTTTACTGCTTTCACTTTGCTGCAATTCCTTGAACTACATACATACTTTATATTGCCTATTTCAATTGACTTTCATGGATATTAAAGCTTCAAGCGTTTTTTAATTTTTTTTCGTTTTCTTCTTTTTTTCGTCTTTTTGTCTTTTTCTTCCCTCTAATACCTTCCCCTTACACCTCAAAGCTATTGAGACCACTTGAAATGCCGGTGTTGCTTACAAACAATAGTTCTTGCGTGTGCATTTGCCTGCATAGAAGAGGAATCGTGTTGGTGCTTGAGCAGTTCTTAACTCCTTCGCAGCATACAAATTAGAAGGCTGCACGAATGGATTCGAAACGGACAACAAAATATTCGCGGCCGTCCAATTACAGTACCTACTTGTTTCTCTCGTTTTAGAATAAACGCAAATAGAGCACAACCATAAACAGAACCAATACAATTACTTATTCGTAGCGACAATTACATGACCTTAAAAAGGTTCTGCAAATAGTGTACACTACTTGCGAATACTTCGAATATAATCGAAATATATGTATGTACATACATATTTTCATAAACACACATCCAGACGTTGTGTTCAGCAAAATTACGCTGCTAGTGTGAGTGTGTATGTGCATATGCATACACACTAGGGCGGGTCGATTGGTAGGGGCCAAAAAAAAAAATTAACAGGGAGACATCGCAATTATAAAAATTTGGGTAATTTCAAGTTTTTTGCCCAAGAAACCATATGTCTAAAATAAATTTCGAACCAGAGCTTTTTACGATCTTCATATTTCCAACTGTTCTATATATTTTAAAATAACTCGGTAACCAATACTTCGATTCTTTTGATTTTTTCGGCATTAGTTAGGAAACTTATTTGGCATATTAAGGTGGTTTTATGAAGGAAATAAAGTTCTCCCGAAATTCGCGGAACAACCCGATTTTCATGCGAATATAATACGAAAATCTATACCTAAAATTTTTCCTTAATATATTAAAATTTAGAGGTCGTGAAAATGCCTCCAAATTTCTTTCTCCTTTTATATCAGTGATGATACATAATTTTTTTCAAAGTCCTTAATGAACAAGAAAAACATTTCTTATCATTAAAAAATGGAACATATGTTTGTTGGGCTTTTATTTTTTGGTCCACCTTAATGCCATATGCACATTAAATAAACAAACAAACCAAAGAAGCAACAAGGATTTGTGAATACTTCATAACATGGTTATTATTATGTTATATTCTATCGTGGCGAATAGTGTACACTAATCGCTCCAACAGAGCAAATAGAAATAGTATATGTATTCCAAATGAAAAGTATGGGTTATATTCGTATCTGCATTGAAATTGTGCTGTGACTAATTGTACAATGCATAGAGTATTCGAAAATATAGAAGAGGCAAATGGTATTGTGCAGAGGTCTAATACAAATAGTCTCTTGTGAATGTTTCTTTTCAATTTTTGTTTTTTTTTTTTTCACTAGCTTCCCAAATCCTACGCAATTTTCGTCTACATCAACTATTTTGTTGCTCTTATTCTTGTAGTTTGCACATTTTTGATTTTCTGCGCGCGTTTTTTCCTCGTTGCCCACGTAAGAATTTTGCTTGCTTCGATTTCGTTTGCGTTTGTTTTGTGTGATTGAGCTTGTTTACCTGCGTTGTAAGTTTGTAGATGATTTTTTGTTTGGTTTCTGTGCTTTCTAGGCTCTGCCATGAATGACATGCTAAAGAATACGTAAGGATATTGGCTCAATTTGACAATAGAAGTGTAAAGTTGTAGGTTTTGTGAACTAATCCTTTTTTGTTTTTGTGTTTTCTTCGTGTGCATACTTAATTCTTGTTCTTTATTTTTTGTGGGTGTATTTGTTTTCGCAGTCTATTGAACTGTTGAATTGAGAGTCGATATCAATTGTGATCATTTTCCTTTGCTTCCCTATGTTTAGCAAATTCAATTGTTCAGTTGCAGTTTTTGTTATGGAGGCTAAGGAGATTTTAGCACTACTTGCTTTTTATTTTTAAGCTAGATTTACTTGAAAAAAAATAAAAACAAGTTTGAAAGTAGTACAAAAGAGGCCTGACCTTTAGATATCGCTATCTTAAACCTATTTGTCTATCTTTATGAAGCGAATAAAGGCAATAAAATTAGTTTTTTTTTTTTTGATTATAGGTACGATGACTACACTAATTCTCTATGCCTTATTTTATTGTTATCAAAGTGGATAAACTTCACTCGAGTAAGCTTTGTTATAAAGAAATAATGATAAAAACGTACAAAAAATGCATAAAAATCATATAAAATTCATCACACGCCCAGTCTAACTTTATTCTTCACTTTGCTTATCATTTCATCACAAGGCACACTCCCAAATTCGACGGCGTCGGCATCTTGATTTTGCGCGTTTGTGTTATTCGCTCATTTCTGTTTGCTTAGCAAAGCGTAAAATGTGCTGAGATTTTTTCTTTGATTAACTTTAAAGATCTCGTTGGGCAGAAAGAAATGAAAGAGCAACACATACACACATAAATAGACACTTATATATATATATAAATATATATATATTATATATATATATATAATATACATACATATATACATAATTCACTGTATATGACAGACACAGCGATTACACAGAGCCAAAATACCACCTAAAATGCCCTGTAAATCAGAACAAACTTTAGCGGATTTCTCTACGCTTTCTCTCCAATAAGATGCCCGTCTTATTATGACTGGATATCTCATTTTAATAAAACTAAGTAGATAATCTGTAAAACTAATATGAAAACATTTTCAATATTATTAAGAAGATAACCCGTGGATTTTAGATGAAATCATTTTCATTAAAATTTAATAGATAACCTATAAAACTAAGATGAAAACCTCTTATATAAAATTAAGAAGATGACTCCTAGAATAAATATGGAAACCTTTTCACATAAATTTAGCAGATAACCTGTAAAATTAAGAAGAAACCCTGTTTAATATTATTAAGAAGAGAATCTTGATTTTCATCGGAAAACATAATTAGTCAACTAGTATTTTCCTAGGACTTATTCAGACAAAGGGCAACATTTCATTTCATATAAGTGCAGATGGACATAATAAACTCTTTATACCAAGTTCTTCACTAATCGTTTGAGAATTGTAGAAATGTGCAAAGCCGTAGTTAAATTGACGAACGGAGGAAACACATAAGAGCTCTTTTAAAAATAAAAAGTTCTCCCTTTTAATTTCTTGAACATGTTATTGCACACATACAAAAAAAGTGGCTGATGCAATAACTGTTATGCATATTTCTAGTATGTACGAGTATATCCATACATGTACGTACGTTAAGATGTTTATAGCAAAATTTTAATTAATAAGGGCTCTTTTAAAAATAAAAAGTTTTCCTTTTTAATAAATTCCAAAAGGTTCTAGTAAAAATTAGAGGATGTCCTTATTGATTTGCTTTATAAAAATTTTCTCATAAAAACAAGCAGATTTCTTCTAACAATTTAATTTTTTTGACAAAATGACATAAAAAATTAATAAATAAGAAGTTATCTCCTCGTTTCCAGACGGTATCCTTTTCAATAAATTTAAGAAGAAATTCAAGCTAAAATCTAGAAGCTTTTCTAGCAAAAATTTCTTCAATATTGTCTCCTCTCGCTCTCCTTGGCCAAATAGCTTTTTTAGATGGCAGTCTCTTTGATTATAGGTGAACTTTTTGGCTCTGTGTAGCTCAAAGGCAACTTCTTTCTAAGCCAACAAACTGATGGCATTTGCCATGACTGCAGCAAAGTTAGATTCACCTGCGACATGAGCGTGTTGAAAATTTGATTTAATTCAAAAAATTATTTAATTATAAAGAGCGCTATAAACCGGATGTTAAATCTATTAAATAAAGAAAGATTTGAAAGAAGAAAATTTAGATTTTTTTGGTTTATGCTACCACCGATGTAAAGCTTATCATATCATTGAATTCAACTTCAACTTCAACATTTATTTTCCTAAATACATATGTACATATGTACATACATAAATATCAAGGATGTATGTTGGCGCCTAACTTTGAACTATGTTAGCAGTTCTCAAAATTTTAATCTAAAGCCTAGTACTGAGTTCACCGCCGTGAAATTTCGCCAGCAACATGCATTTATTTTGCCGTGAAATGTTTCAAGAAAATTTTTTTGTCAAATGAGAATAAATGCCAAAACGAAAACTGAGCATATGTAAAAAGAAACAAGTAAAAGCGCGGCTGTCTTCGGCCGTACCGAAGACTTCATACCTTTCATGAGTGGGGAAATGAAAAGTTACCTATGTATGTACATAGCCGGATTAAGTTTAATTTATAATTTTAATTCTGTGGGTTATATATGGAAAGATTTATTAGAAAAAATGGTGTCTTGGCTATTTAGATGGAGAAGTTATACACCAAAATGTCCATATCTGAACAATCGGTTGTAGGGGAGCTATAGGTTATAGTGGTCCGATCTTAACAATTTTCGGTAATCCCGTTTGGGCCCATATGGGTACAAATACTTAAAAATTTCACGCCGTTAGCTGTTAAAATGGAGGAGTTATACACCAAAATGTCCATATCTGAACAATCGGTTGTATGGGAGCTATATGTTATAATGGTCCGATCTTGACAATTTTCGGTAACCCCGTTTGGGCCCATATGTGTACAAATACTTCAAAATTTCACGCCGTTAGCTGTTAAAATGGAGGAGTTATACACCAAAATGTGTTTATCTGAACAATCGGTTGTAGGGGAGCTATAGGTTATAGTGGTCCGATCTTAACAATTTTCGGCAATCCCGTTTGGGCCCATATGGGTACAAATACTTCAAAATTTCAGGCCGTTAGCTGTTAAAATGGAGGAGTTATACACCAAAATGTGTATATCTGAATAATCGGATGTTGTGGAACTATATGTTATAGTGGTCCGATCTTGACAATTTTCGGTAACCTTGTTTGGGCCAAAATGGGTACGTCTACTTCAAAGTTTCATGTCCTTAGCTGTTTAAATGGGGAAGTTATGCGCAAATTACAGCCAAAAATTTCATGTATATCTGAATAATCGGTTGTTTTCTATATGTTATAGTGGTCCGATTCGGCCGGTTCCGACAAACGATCAGCTGCATATAACAAAATACCTGTATTCCGAATTTCATTCAGATATCTCAAAAACTGAGGGACTAGTTTGCGTTCACACAGACGGACGGACGGACAGACGGACAGACGGACCGACGGACAGACGGACAGACGGACATAGCTTAATCGACTCAGCTCGTGATTCTGATCATATCGGTATATATTTTGGTGGGTCCCCCACGCTTCTTTCTGGTACTTTCGACAAAAAATTTTTGGCACTAAGTTATAATACCATTTCATTCTCATGAAAGGTATAAAAATTTGGAGCATCGCCTCAGAACCAACTTTCAAATTTTGGTCAATAAAAAAATTTTATACAAAATATAAATTTCAATTTCAACTAATGTCACTTTTCACTCGAAAATAAATGGCATTGTACATTTAATTTGGCGTGAAAAAATGTTGCTGGCATAATGTTGCTAGCATGTTGAGCAACATTTTCACGGCAGGAATTCAGTACAACTTTGGCGTGAAATTTCTGTGAAATTTCACAAATGTTTCACAACCAGTTTTTTTGTATGGATTTTGGCAGCAGTTTCACGTGAAACTCGAACTCAGTACTATGCTTAAGACAGTAAGTCATGAAGCTAAATCAATGCGAGTCAATTCAAAAAATATATGGCTGTGTCTGTATGGTTATGGCTATCATGACAGCAAGCAGTGATGCCTTAGATGTTTGTTTTTATCCAAGCTATTTGTTGCTAGCCAACAAGGAAATGTGACACTTTATTTGTTCAAGGTTCAGACAGTTTTTTTGTGTAATGATGAGGTACATACTTAAGCCTAGTACTAAGTTCACAGCCGTGAAATTTCGCCAGCAACATGCATTTATTTTGCCGTGAAATGTTTCAAGAAAAATGTTTTGTCAAATGAGAATAAATGCCAAAACGAAAACTGAGCAAATGTAAAAAGAAAAAATTTGGAGCATCGCCTCAGAAACAACTCAAATTTTGGCAAACCAAAAAAAAAAAACCAGGCAGCACAAAAAATTTTGATGATTTGATTGTATTTTAGAAATATGTATGTACGTATATACATACACTAAAAAAAACTTTTCCCAGTCAAAGAAATACCGTGCAGGAAGTGCATCTAACTTAAAATTGACTTTAAACTGTTTACAAAGACACTAGTCGTCACTTTTAATTGTATATTTTCTTTGAAAAAGTCTAACTACTTTTGTTTGGGAATGGCGATAAAAAAGTCAGTCCTGTGTACTTCTGCATTACTTGGAGGGTAACTGTAAACTTACTTACATATTTTGGGTGAAAAATAATTGGTCCCAAAATATAACATTATTCATTTCTAGAAAAATATACAAAAATACAAGGGCAATGGTTGCTGATGTATCTGTTACATACATACATATTTACATTCATGGAATTCGCAAAAATTTCGATATTCTTCCATGGCTTCGCTTCCCAAATCCAAATTGAGGAATTTTCACAGCAAAATTCTATCAGTTTAAATATTTTTGAATAAAAATATTTTCAGCAAGCGTTTGAAAGCTTTTTGCAATGCACACTTTACGCTGTTTTTGATTTTCCTGCATGACAAAGCAACTAATTTAAAATGGGTTTCTCGCTGATTTATATAAATTGATTATATTTTTTCAATTGTCTCAAAATAGCCAGTTAAAAACCAACTACTTTTAGCAATTAATTTTTTTCTTAATGCTAATCTGGCTATGGTACATGATTTCTGAAGGCTTTTAGATAATATAAAAGCTTAAATGAAAATCATCCGATCGGCCGTTTTTTTCTAAGGTTGAAAAAAGTAAATCTATATATCGCACGTTTTTTCAATATGGATTTAACTCAAAAAAATTTTTTTTTTACGAAAACGCAAACAAACTTTTATAATTTCTACGGCTAACTACAAAATCACTTTTATTTCCGCCATTTTTATCGTTTTGAGTATTTTGTAAGACTAGAATCAAAGACATGACCCAGTTATTGAAATATATGGCATAATCCCAAAAATCGAAAATTTCGAGTTAAATCGCTATTGCATAAAACGTGCGATATATAAAATTGGTGTAAAAAATAGTACTAACCTCATCAGATGAGAACGGCTGGGCCGATTTCTATAAATTTTTTTTGCCAGTTGTTCGTATTCTCGAGCAGAAGGTTCCTACGGAAGAAAATTTTGGAAAATCCCTCCGGAAAAGTCCGAAAATTGATAAAATCCGTGTGTATGTGTGAATGTGTGCATGTTTGGATGTATGTCCTTTATAGACTAACAAAGTAATCAACCGATCTTTATGAAATTTTTACAGAAGATTCATGTGGTGTTAGCGCATATAATAGGGTATATAGAATTTCATAAAAGTGGGAGCTTCCCGGAATACAGGGCTATAGGGATAGATTAAGATTGAGATCTTAATCTCAGCAATCATAATAAGTAGAACATTCGGTTGAAGCCCGAATTTTTGTTTGAAACTTGCAATTCTTCTAATTTATGTAAAAAAAAAGAAAGTTCTCGCTCAAACAGAAAATCTGTTGTGGTAAACAAATCCGGGTAGCTCCTTGCTATAATTAACTGGCAATTCTAATGCCACAATGCCATATTGCTCAACTCAAAGCAGCTCAGCTCGTAGTGCGATTGTGGTTTGGTCCAGCTGCTGCTACTTCCCTTCTTTTGCAAGTTTGTGGCTGTAATATTTTTAACTTGACCCCAATTGACACTTGCTGCTTAATTATGGAGGGCGAATAAAAAAAAAATAGCAGCTTGCTTTGTATACATAAATATTGTGCACCATGGCGTATGATGAACACGTTGTTTTGGTAATTGTGGGTAGATACGAGTAAATACCCACATACGAGTAGTATAAAATAATGTTAATAAGTTATTGACAAAGAAAAAGATGGAAAACAAAAAACATTTTCCTATGAGTAACGTTAAGCTTGAGTATAAGCGATAACGCCAGTTTCATTATCAGTGTACTACTTATATGTACATAGTAAATATATGTATGTAGAAAATTCCATGTCAAGTGCTCAGTTGTTAAACAACAAAATATGCTTCAGCGGAAATTAACGTTTAAAAGCATAAATTTTACAGTTGATTTCACAGGTAAACACGAAGCCACAAAATAACTGTGTTGCTTACAAGCCGTAAAGGTAGAAAATCATAAAAATAGAAATCATGTCGCGCGTAAATACAAATTTACATGAGAAAGAAACAACGTTGGGGAAAAGGAGAAGGAAGCAGAGCGAGCAAAATAAAAGCGGAAAATATAATAAAAGTGGGGAAATTAGCATTAATGCTCAAGGCTTATTACACATATGTATGTATAAGACACATGCAAACATATAAAAGAATTTTTAATGTTAAGCGCTGTAGCAAATGCATTTGTATGTATAGCATACATGTGAATTCTTGTCTCATATATGTATGTATGTATGTATTTATGTTAACAATGCAGTAAAGTGCTATGGATACAATTTCATTGGCACATTGTTGTGCTTTACTCAAACGATAAATGTGAGGTCATGCTATAGCAAAAAAAAAAAAAACAACACTAACTATGTATAACAACAACAATACATCTACATATAATATGAGCGGAGTGAAACGAATTGTGCAATGAAAGTAAATTCAGCAAATACTACGTATTGTCGTTGCATGTACATTAGATGCGTTTTTTTTCGGCAAAGTTTCTCAGATCTTCCCTCCGGCCACAGAATATGAAAATAGGATGTTGTAGGATAACTAAAAAAAATTTTTTTTCAATTTTTCTTCCTTAAAAAAAAATGGCCAATAGCTCATTTAAATTCACATAAAATAATTATTAGAATTAAAACGGCCATATAAATACAAACGTAAGCTGATTTTTGTTTTTTTTTTAGACAAAAAACTGAGTGGGCTACTCCAAAAACAGCGATTTTTTTTTAAATTCCATGATAGGTTTAGATTCATATATGAAAAAAACCACAGAATTAAAAATAAAAAAAACAAAAGATACATATTCTCATGTAAAATTAACGGCTTAATCGAATGGTGTACTCAGTTTTTTAGTGCGAGCCATAGGGAAGGTACCAAGATCGCCTAAAGTGGAATTTTATTTTTTTAGTCATGAATTTTCAAGTTTGGACCCTGGTATTTCCAAGATACCTTAAATTTCTTTTTAATCAAAATATACAGGAATCTGCACAAATTAATGCAGTTTTCAGAAAAGTTTATTTGATCGAAATCGAGCTTTTTTTGTCCAAGCTACTTTGGTTCAATTGAAATATTCCAAAATCACTTTCATATTGAACAACATTTATTTAAGCCGTTAATTTTACATGAGAATATGTATCTTTTGTTTTTTTTTGTTTTTAATTCTGTAGTTTTTTTCATATATGAATCTAAACCTATCATGGAATTAAAAAAAGCGCTGTTTTTGGAGTAGCCCACTCAGTTTTTTGTCTAAAAAAACAAAAATCAGCTTAGTTATCCTACAACATCCTATTTTCATATTCTGAGGCCGGAGGGGTATGTTAGATCAAAACAAACGCATCTAATGTACATGCATACTAGACCTCTGCACAATACCATTTGCCTCTTCTATATTTGCGAATACTCTATGCATTGTACAATTAGTCACAGCACAATTTCAATGCAGCTACGAATAAAACCCATACTTTTCATATGGAATACAAATACTATTTCTATTTGCTCTGTTGGAGCGATTGGTGTACACTATTCGCCACGATAGAATAGAACATAATAATAACCATGTTATGAAGTATTCGCAAAACCTTGTTGCTTCTCTGGTTTGTTTGTTTATTTAATGTGGATATGGCATTAAGGTGGACCAAAAAATAAAAGCCCAACAAACATATGTTCCATTTTTTAATGATAAGAAATGTTTTTCTTGTACATTAAGGACTTTGAAAAAAATTATGTATCATCACTGATATAAAAGGAAAAAGAAATTTGGAGGCATTTGCACGACCTCTAAATTTTAATATATTAAGGAAAATTAAGTATAGATTTCCGTATTATATTTCAAATCGGGTTGTTCCGCGAATTTCGGGAGAACTTTATTTCCTTCATAAAACCACCTTAATATGCCAAATAAGTTTCCTAACTAATGCCGAAAAAATCAAAAGAATCGAAGTATTGGTTACCGAGTTATTTTAAAATATATAGAACAGTTGGAAATATGTAGATCGTAAAAAGCTCTGGTTCGAAATTTATTTTACACATATGGTTTCTTGGGCAAAAAAGCTTGAAATTACCCAAATTTTTATAATTGCGATGTGTCCCTGTTAATTTTTTATTTTGGCCCCTACCAATCGACCCGCCCTAGTGTGTATGCATATGCACATACACACACTCACACTAGCAGCGTAATTTTGCTGTACACATAACGGTTGGATGTGTGTTTATGACAATATGTATTTCGATTTTGTAATTTCGATTATATTCGAAGTATTCGCAAGTAGTGTACACTATTTGCAGAACCTTTTTAAGGTCATGTAATTGTCGCTACGAATAAGTAATTGTATTGGTTCTGTTTATGGTTGTGCTCTATTTGCGTTTATTCTAAAACGACAGAAACAAGTAGGTACTGTAATTGGACGGCCGCGAATATTTTGTTGGCCGTTTCGAATCCATTCGTGCAGCCTTCTAATGCATACACACATGCTTGCACAGCCTGAGGCAGCAATAAAAATGGAACATTTCAGATAAGCAGCCAATAAAAGCTATAGCTTTAGCCATGCGCATACATATATACCTACATAAATATGCACATACTAACTACATATGGTTATACTTAAAGCAGCATGTGACAAGAAAATACAAATACATAGCTGCAGGTAAGAATGTAATTTGAGCAAATGAAGAGTATAATCAGACTGAAAAAAGGCAAAAAAAAAGAGAAACTATTCAAGTACTTTTACAGTGGGTATGTGAGGGGGACTCTGGATATACACTCTATGTGCAAGCACGAGTATACATACACTGAGAGAAAAATCAACCAAAAGTTGGCTATTAGTACTACTAATTTCACACTTGAAATGGAATCAATGTGAATTTTGTTTAATATTATCGTTACCATTGTTGTTCGTTGAAACCTTCAACCAATTTTTTTGTTACTATTAAACAATTTGTTGGTTATATTTTTATGCCAGTGGCAGCACTGCTATGCATGATCTATAAGAGAGTGTTAATATGTTAATTGGATACCAAAGAAAATTCCAAATACTCACTCTCTCGCTCTCTGAAATTCGGGTCCAGCCATTCAACTTCGTCAAGCACAAACGGTGTTGAAGGCGATGGTAACAACAGAGCTGAAGCCATAAAGCTTCGTAAATATTTTTACTTTTTTTTAGATATCGTCGCTATAGAAGAAAAAAGGCGCAAAGTGTTTTGCTGAGGAAGAAAGACGCAAACTTTTTTTTTTTTCAAAGAAAGATGCATTAAAAATATTTTTCGAAAGAAAGACTTAATTTTTTTTTGATAACGAAGAAAGACGCATTTAAATATTTTTTAGGAAAGAAAGACATATTCGATTTTTTTTTTCTTTGTCAATATTAATGCTAATGCGTCTTTCTTCGTCGAAATATTTTATAATGCGTCTCTGTTCGTCGAAATGTTTTTTAATGCGTCTATCTTCGTCGACATGTTTTGTAAAGCGTATTTCTTCCCCAACATATTTTTAATGCGCCTTTTTTCGTCGACAAATTACTGACATGCGTCTTTATTCTTCCGGAGCGACGATATGAATTAGCCAATATTTTCATTAATATAGCAAATATACATGTTGGGGAAACCAACTTTTTGTTTGATATTGATTGTTACCAAAATATTGATTAATGGTACAATGAAAATGTACATACATATTATACATATTATATATACACTAGCAAATACCCGTTGCTTCGCAATGAGGAATACAGTTAACCAAAGTCAAGTCAAGTCAACTCAAATCAAATCAAGCCAAGTCAACTCAAGTCAATTCAACTCAAGTCAATTCAAGTCAACTCAAGTCAATTCAACTCAAGTCAATTCAAGTCAAGTCAAGTCAAGTCAAGTCAAGTCAAGTCAAATCAATTCAAGTCAATTCAAGTCAAGTCAAGTCACGTCAAGTCAAGTCAAGTCAAGTCAAGTCAAGTCAAGTCAAGTCAAGTCAAGTCAAGTCAAGTCAAGACAAGTCAATTCAATTCAAGTCAAGTCAAGTCAAGTCAAGTCAAGTAAATTCAAATCAAGTCAATTCAAGTGAAGTCAATACAATTCAAGTCAAGTCAACTCAAGTCAATTCAAGACAAGTCAATTCAAGTCAAGTCAAGGCAAATCAAGTCAAATCAAGTCAAGTCAATTCAAGTCAAGTCAAGTCAAATCAAGTCAAGTCAAGTCAATTCAAGTCAATTCAAATCAAGTCAAGTCAATTCAAGTCAATTAAAGGCAAGTCAATTCAAGTCAATTAAAGGCAAGTCAAATCAAGTCAATTCAAGTCAATTTAAGTCAATTCAAGTCAATTCAAACCAGGTCAAGTCAATTCAAATCAAGTCAAGTCAAGGTCTAGGAATCATTATGAATAGAACTCCATGTAAGAGCCTTGTTCAAAAGCTTTCATTTCATACTAATATTGCTCTGAAATATTCCGGGTTAATCCGGGGTCACATTTTGACCCATATTTGGGGACCCGGCCCAGGTATCACAAATAACATAATTCTACGTCGAAGTGCTCATCAAGACCTTTCATTTGGTAGCAATATCGCTCAGAAATATTCGAGGGCCATCCGGTTCCACGTTTTGACCCATATCAGAAGACATGGAAATCACAATGAAAATAGGACTGTATTAAAGCCCTGCTCAATACCTTTAATTTCATACCAATATCGTTCAAAAACATTCCGGAGTAATCCGGGTCCACATTTTAGCCCATACCTGGGGAGGATGTCTAGGCATCACAATGAAAATAACTATGCTGAAGTCCTGCTCAACACCTTTCATTTGATACCAATATCGCATGTGTAGGTGCAGGCGTTCTTGAGTTATAGCATAGTATGCATGCATAAACAGGTTTTTGATTGTCACCGAGGCAAACAACAAACCGTGCAAAAACAAACATATGAGTCGCCTACGCTGCGCTGCCTGGCACGACTGCGACGCCTCCACTGAATACGGAAAATTACCAAACGAATCTGTCTATGCTTGCGCTTTTTTGAGTTTTTCGAAATTTAAAACCGGGAAAAAGGTATTAAAGTCTTAGAAATGCGCAAAAAAAAGTACATGGTTCTCGAGAATTTACCATTTGTGACATTTTAAAAAAAGAATTATTAAAATCGGTGCAGTACTTTTTGAGTTATCGCGTTACATACATTTTCCATACAATCAATTTTATATAATTAGTATAGAAGTATAGATAGTATAGATACATATTTTTCTTTTTGACATGAATAAATCAACCAATAAAACATTAACCATGAAATTGGTTAAAAAATACCATTGTACTTTTTTCTCTGTGTATACATACAAATATGTAATTCTATAGTTTTATGGTAAAGAGTATGCATACTTGTAGTAAGCAAGTTTGAGCTTGGTGTACCCAAATAGCCAAAACATAAAACAGAAAATGAATCGCAAATGTCATGCACGAATTTAACTGCTTGCTCGTCGCCATGAGCATTTGGCTCTTAGCTACATATATATGCATGTAAAGCAATATACTTGCTAATGAAACAACAACTACACAACATCAAGATAAATTGAACTAAATTTGCAACACACGAAATCAAAGAAGGGCAACATCGAAATCCTAAAACATTTACTTGACAGACATTCGTTCGAAAACTCTAATCCAAACTAAAAATATGCGCTAAGAGTTTGAGGGCGTTAATAGCTTGCTTAACATACTGTGTCTTCCCTTTTGTCCTCTCATATTAGCATATAAATTTCGTTTTCGTTAAAGAATTTCTCATCCGATTAAGCTTTATTCGAGTTGTAAATGCAAATGAAAAAAAAAAAAAAAAAATCAAAACAGCAAATTCCCTTCGCCACTTTTAGAATGAATGAAGCAACCAAAGGTAGATAATGCGATAAATGAGTTGAAAAGAAACTTGAGTGTTTGAATATGTGTATGTACATATATAAATGTTCACATTTGCATAGTTGTAAAGTGCATTAAAATCAATCAGGATTATGTTAAGTGCACATATGTATGTATGTGTGCATGGCCTTGAATGGCTTCTCAACCGGTGTTAAATCTTTTTTGTGTTGTATGTTTTTTTCTTCAAGGGTAGAGAATTACTACATAGAAATATAATACATAAATATGTGCATTTGTTTCAGTGAAGTAATTGTCATCAGCTTTAAAATGCTTGAAATAAAATGTCAGCGCCTTAAATTCAATCAATTTATTCATGAGAAAAGAAATCTGTTTGGCTCAAGTGAATGGCAAATGATTAGGTCGCGCAAGATTTTCTTCTAGAAAGTTTTTAATCCAAGCTCTGGAGTTTAAATTTTAAAGCTATCAACTTTTACAAGGAATCGCCTCAACTTGTCGTGTGCCTGTGCTGCTTCTTTATATTTCCACATATTCCAAACATAGCAAGGTAAGGAATTGAACGAGGAAAGTTCCTATCATCTCAAGGAATGAAGAGGCTGAGAGAGAGATTTCCAATCTCTCGGATTCCTGGAGATGGCAGGAGTAAGTACATCCAAACGGTTCAGAATCGATCTTGAGGACAATTAAACTTGAAATGACACCCGACTGAATGACATATTTTGGAACACCCCGATAGTATTGTAGACTGACGGCTCGAAAACATCAGAAGTTAGTGGGAGCGGCTTCTATGGTCCGAGAACAAAAGTTTCCTTATCTATGGGAATTTTTTCGAGCATTTTTCACGCAGAAGAAATTGCCAATAGTCAGTGTGCAGCGTTAAACTTGGGGAGAGGATACTTTAGTGAAAGTATCACCATATTCAGCGATAATTAAGAGGTACTCAGGGCAATATCATCATATGACATTAGCTCCTCGCTACTCCGAGAGTGCATATAAAACAGCAACTCATGTTTTCTGGTCTGGGTTCCTGGACACACAGGAGTACCAGGAGATGATATAGTTGACGGTCTTGTTAGATAGGCAGCGGCGGCAAAACCAGTAGGACTTGAGCCATTTTTAGGTCACATACGATACGCGAAGCGCTGAGGATTGAGGAAATACAATTGGAGAGCAGCACTGGCAATAATCAGCTAGAATGCACCAGGCGAAATTTCTGCTGGGCGGGGTGCAATAAGAAACGCTTCAAAGCGATTATGGACCTCCCCAAAAGCAAATTGATAATTGTGACCGAAGTTTTAACGGGTCACTGCAGACTCAAAAGCTACATGCACAGACTTGGCACTTACTCAGGCAATTTGTGTTAATTCTGTGATATGGAAGATGAGCTCGCTAAGCACATTCTCCTCGAATGCACTGCCATATCTATGTAGAAACAGACAGGGGACGATCGGACATTATCAGCTCGCCAAACGCAATACTCAATTTTGTGTATGAGTTTGGCTTAGGGAAGGTTTTATAAGGAGCTGGAGGGCACAATAGGCCCATAGCTCGCGGTGCATACCAAACTCCAAGAAATATCCACATATTTATCTAATTTCCTCAGTCAATTCTTTTTATATGCCTTTGACTGCATAAAGCAAATTATAAGACTTACTTAACCTTCATGTGCCCGGCTTACTACATTTGTAGTAAATTGTGAAAAAAAGTGAGATAAAAAAAAATTTTCCGAAACAACAATGCCCGAATTTTTTAGTAGCTTCCTGATTATCAAATCAAAGTCAATTAAGAGTATAAATCACTCGAACTATTATTTGCCTACCCCTCGATACCCGACTTGAAAAAAACATCATCTTGCGGCCGGCTTACTACATTTGTAGTAACCATATAAAATGTATGCAAAATAGTATTTTATAGTTGACTTCAGCTTGTGGCAATACGATTGTTTATAACTGTCGCTTCGCTTAGCTTACCGAAGTACGTTTGTGTGTGTGTATGTGTATGTGTATGTGTACACGCATGGAAAATTTGAACTCGATTTCGCAATAAATAAAAATAAAATAAAACGTTTGTACCATATGAAATGAAGGCTGACCGCAATCGTGCTGAAGAATCTTCCATTTTCGGGTTTCTCGATGGAAAGTTTTCTTTGGAATCTTATGTTCCAAAAAGAGGCAGAGCAGTTATAATACTTGCCAGCACACCTTTGACAAATTCAATTGTAGCTGAAAAGAAAAACAAGCTGCAATACATCCTTGATTACAATGCAAACAAAGGAGGCGTCGACGCAATGGATAAAATGCTTTCTGCATATTCAACGAAACGCAAAACATTGCGTTGGCCTTTGGCCATGTTTTATAACATGCTGGACATAAGTGCACTTGCATCATTTACTCGGAAAACAATCCATAAAACCGTCGCACAGACGCGCGACGAAAGTTCTTGCGAAGCTTGTCTAAGCAGCTTTTTATGCCAGCAATTGAACAGCGCTCTCAAGTTCCCTGGGTTCAAACCAAGGATGGGTATTTTTGCATTACCATTCAAAGTGCATTACCATTCAATAGTGAATGGTAATGCAAATGTGGCTTGCACTACCAATCAGTAGTGAATGGTAATGCAAATGTGGCTTGCACTACCATTCAGTAGTGAATGGTAATGCAAATGTGGTTTGCACTACCATTCAGTAGTGAATGGTAATGCAAATGTGGCTTGCACTACCATTCAGTAGTGAATGGTAATGCAAATGTGGTTTGCACTACCATTCAGTAGTGAATGGTAATGCAAATGTGGTTTGCACTACCATTCAGCAGTGAATGGTAATGCAAACGTGGCTTGCACTACCATTCAGTAGTGAATGGTAATGCAAATGTGGTTTGCACTACCATTCATTGCATTCCCACTACAATTATGATTTGTGAAAACCTATGATCGTAGTTTAGGTATTAAGTGGCAAATCTATTTAATAACGAGAAGGAAGTTTATGGGATATTCTACACATAGAATAAGGCTTATAAAACTCATTGGAAACCAACGCGAAATTGCAATATGTCCTGTGTATATCAATAGGTTTTAAGGTTGTTAATAAATTTCTTTTAAACACGTAGGTAACAAAATACTTATACTTATACAGTGGCTCACAGAGGTATTTTGGATATGGCATTTGTTGAGAAAATATTGGAAATTCACCTATTTTTTTGAATTTATATGAAAATTTTTGACGTGATCTGATAGCTGAAGCTTCATACTACAAGTACACAAAAACATTAATTAAAAAAAATAAACACATTTCATCTTTAATATAAAATTATCAAATTCCATGTGTAGAATATCTCACAAACTTCCTTCCCGTTATTAAATAGATTGGCTACTTCATGCCTAAACTGGGATCATAGGTTTTCACAAATCATACTTGTAGTGGGAATGCAATGAATGGTAGTGCAAACCACATTTGCATTCGCATTCACTACTGAATGGTAGTGCAAGCCACGTTTGCATTACCATTCACTACTGAATGGTAGTGCAAACCACATTTGCATTACCATTCACTACTGAATGGTAGTGCAAGCCACATTTGCATTACCATTCAATAGTGAATGGTAATGCAAATCAAATTTTCACTACCACTCATCAGTGAATGGAGAATGCAAGGCTGAATGCAATCAAAATTGAATGCACTGTGCCCAACCCTGGTTCAAGCACGTAAAGCTATCGAAATGGCACTGGATCGATCCCTTTCTGCTACATCTAATGTTGATTCATCTATTTTACCTGATATTTCCAACCATAAACAACCAAAATATCCTGTACCTTGTCAATACTATGAAATAGGAAGTCGTAACAACACACGAAAAATCTGTAGTTGGTGCAAAAAAGCAGTGTGCAATGCACATGCCGAAACATATATTTTGGGAAAATGCTGTTCAACTCCTGAAAATTAAAACATTTTTTGTATTAAAATTATCACCTGAATTCAATATTTTTAAATAAAAAGGTTATTACACACGTAAAAGTAAAAAAAAATCACCATACAAGTATTTTTTTCTTAACATTACATTGGTTTTGCATGCAATTACGTAGTTACTACAAATGTAGTAAGCCGACCGGGTACGTAAGTTTTATATCCCGGGCACATGAAGGTTAAAGTGCCCAAAGGTTCATCATACGCCATGGTGTCCCGTTTCATTCAACTCTCTATTATTGCGCTAACACATCGTATAAACCGTCAATAAGAAGTGATACTAACATTCTGAAAGTTAGCTACTTTAAAACTGCAAAGTTTCAATTTGAAATTGACAGTTATAAGTACATTTATATGTATAAATTGTATACTATAAATATATGCATTTGGAGCCTGCAATCGATTGCCAATTGAATGCAATAAAGAGTGCACAGAATTGCCAGCTGAGTTTACATAAAATCATACTGAACACACGAGTATAGTTGGGAGCGTCAATATTTGCTTGAAAAAAAAAAAGAAGAACAAAATTATTACTTTACCTAACGTAACAGTTGCAACAAGAGTCACTTGCAACTTCGCAGGCATTGAAGCGCATAAAAAAAAACGAAACGAAATGTTTGCTTCCATTGCTTGCCACTTGTCGCACATTTGCACAAATTTGATTTGTTGAATGAAATTGATTTGTATTGAGGTATGTAGCACACACACACACACAGTCATACATAGCTGAATAAACGTACAAAACAGCATTACTGTCAATTTGAATATGAATTGCACTACCAACCTTTTGCCATTGATGCAAATCTGCTCAAGCGCTTTCCATTGAATTTAAGCGAAAAGCTTTGGCAGGAAATTGTGAATGTTGTGCAAATCAAAAAAGGGGAAATTGATGTTTTCAGTAAGTGGGAGAAAAAGCAATAATTGGTAGTTATATGTGGCAGTAAAGCAATAAAATTTGAGGGGGAAAAGTCGCAAAAGCTTTCAAAATGTTAATGAACTCTTCTAAATTAATTGCATTAAAAGCATCCACACTTAACATTTAATTGATTTAAGTTATCAAATGCTTACTTATATATTTAGGCCACCGATTATAAATAACAGAACTTGTATGCTTAACATTGACAGTAAAGTGTCCTCTAAAATTGTAACAATGTTACAACTACATAAATACCTGAAACTGCTTAAATAAATTTGTATGCATATAAACTTTCGCGTATGCAAGTGCAACATCACATACGAATTTGCAAGACTTGGCTGCTGTTCAGCGCTAATTTGGCATAATAACATATCGCTATATCGTCTAAACCTTGTCAGTCCCTACAAATAACAGCTAACCGTGTCAGCATTGGAATATCAATAATTCACATGTATGCAGGTCTGTGTGTACATTTCAAATTTGCCATTTTGTGTTGTGTGACAGTAAACATCATTAATGTCAATCGATTTGGTTTAGCTGAAATTTGTGTTGGAAATTAAGCGATGCTCTGTGTAAGCAAATGAAGCAAATAATCGCATTTACCAACATATATACATATGTACATACTCGTACATGTGTTAGCCAAAATGAGGTCAAATGATTTAAAGTTGGTGAGCGAGCAAAAGTGGACGTATTGAAATTTAACTGTAGAATGTTTGGTCTACTTTAATTTACATATGTATGTACATAAATTGTGTGAAAATCATTACCCGCATAGCATTTGGAAGATCCCACCAAACATTTTTTGTTGCCGGCAATAAAAAAACGAGTCGTTTTGAAAATAAATATATTGCAAGCAATATCGAAATCTTACCGATTTCTTATTACTAGTCGGACTAAAACGTCCGCCGAAGGCAACTCGCACAGTCGACTCGCTATCTGATTACCTCAATGATTCGTTTTGTTATTACCAGAATGAATCGTTTTCTTATTACCTGAACGATTCGTTTCGCCATGTCGCATTCGTTTCGAAGGCAACTCGCCTAATTGAGGCGTTTTCTTATTGCCTCTGTAATTCGTTTTCTTATTACATATATAAGAAATTTTCTTATCGATTTATTTATTTATTTATGTATTTGTTTATTTATTATTTTTAATATTTCCTTTATTTTTAATAAATTAAATTCAATTTTAGATACAATATTAATTAAAGCAAAAGGAAACGCTTAAAATATTTGTATTAGGTATTTTAACATTTCAATAGATAAACATTAATATTTATATATAAACGAAAAGATAAATTAAAAAACAAAATTGCATGGTATTAATTTTCTTGTCCCTATTCCGTTTCTTTGTTTTTCCATTCGATCCTTGGCATTCTTTGTAGATTCTTTTGTAGATATGATACTGTTGATGCGCAAGTCAAAAAGTTTTTTACTGAGAGGGATTCTAAAAGATAATTAAGAAAAAATTTAATTGGATATTTCATTCGAGGTTTTGAGATTTATGAATTAGATGAGTTTGATATTGATAGAGCATTAAAATTGCTCATATGCATACAAAACAATCGTAGGTACATACATACATGTGACCGAGTATGTCGTGGCGTATGAGTAATAATTTTCAGGTAATAATACGCACCGAATTATTCTAAATTTGTATATACAATTAAGGCCCGGTTTTGCCAACCATACTAAGCTTAGTTTAGTCGCAATTTTGATATTTTCGGTTTCACCAGTCGTTCTCAGCTTTTGTCTTGACTAAAACTCAACTAAGAATTTGAGTCGCTATAGCAAATTCAACAACTAAAGGGAGTATATGACAAAAAAATGAGCAAATACAGCAACAAAAACCACCAAAAAATAAAAACAGTATTTGACAAAAAAGCTGGCAGGGTTGCTGCTTTTCCTAGACTATTTGGTGAAACCGAAAAGTTAGTTTAGCGGAATCTCGACTAACTTAAGTCGTGACTAAAGTTAAACTTAAGTATGGTTGGTGAAACCGGGCCTAAATGTAGAATCTCCAACAAAAATTAATTTACATATTTGAATAAAATTTTTATTACCTTGAATTGGTCCTGCTTCCAATGTATTAAAATTTAATTGTGACTGATGGTCCCCCAATTCATTCGAAATATCTTGATTGAAAGAAAAGCGTAAATCTGTCATACAATTTGTGCAAAATATTGCTAAGGAAGTTTTGAATTTTTACCTTCATCTTGATGAAACCAATTATTGTAGGGTCCATTGGAACTTTTTTAAGTGCACTTTTATTTTTTCTGAACTTATTCTTTTTTTAATTAAATATTATTTCAGAATTATTTTATTTTGTTATTATATATTTTTCAAGGCTTTCTGATTTTTTCATTTCTCATCACCAAGTAAAAACAAATAATTATTACCAATTTATTATAAAGGCAACAAATTGGCAAGAAGAGAAGGGGAAACAAATGTTTCTGATTTTTTGTAATAAGAAATCGATACGTTGATGCAATAAATTAGAAACTTTGCCGACTTCTCACAAAGGCAATAAATCGGCGAGTCGCCAATTTGTTGCCATATACGATTATTGCCTATTTCTCGAGCTTTGCATGGTGGGATTGTTTTATGAAAACTGACTGCGCCGAGTCTTTTTCGATCCCCTTTGATGATCAAAAACTGATTAATCACCTCTGCGATTAGAATAAGACTCGAAAATGAGTCACTCCAGCGATTGAAATGTAATTTTATTTTTTGTCATATAAAAATCACCTAACTGAGTCTTTTTCGATCCCCTTTGGTGATTAAAAAAATAATTTATCACTTTGACGATTGAAAGAAGACTGGAAAACGAGTCAGACCAGCGATTGAAAAGTGATTTTATTTTTTATCATATAAAAATCACCTAGATGAGTCTTTTTCGATCCCCTTTGCTGATTAAAAAAATAATTTATCACAAATTGATCATGCTAAAGATAGAAATGTGATCGATTACTTAGCTTTTTTCGAAAACAATTAAATATTCCTTCGCAAGCCTAGTACATAAAGCTATAATTTTTCAAAAAAAAATTTCAGAGAATTTTTTATTAGATTTCGGTATTGATGGTTCCGAATATTGTAGAGCAGGAACATATGGATGTATGTCTTCCGTGTTGCCGTATATGAGAGTGCCAAAATGCGCATATGGAATTCATTTATGGATTGAAATTTTTATACATATCTTAAACTCCTTATTTGCTTAATATTATTGTAGGCTAAAAATCTTTATGAAAAGTTCCAACCAAAATGTGGACTGAGGGTGACCGTGGAAGTTCTTTTTGCGATATTGGTTAAGGTAAGGCTAAGGGTAGAATGTGTATAAGGATAAATGTAAATTTATGAGCTTTTCACGGAAGATCCTTCAACCTGCGTCTTACACAATTAATAACTATAGTTTGGAACAGGTTTACGATTTTGTCGACCTAGGAATAAGATTTGATAGTAAGCTCCACTTTAACCTGCATATTAATGCTACAGTAAACAAAGCTAAAAGTATCCTAGCATTTGTAAAACGTTGGTCTAAGGAATTTAATGACCCTTATGTAACTAAAGCCCTGTTTACAACATTAGTACGACCTATACTAGAATACGCTTCAATAATCTGGAGTCCGCAATATCAAGTTCATTCCGATCGACTGGAATCAATTCAAAAACAGTTCTTACTTTTTGCGTTAAGGAACTTTCATTGGGACCCACGGACAAATCTTCCCTCGTACACTAGTCGCTTGAAGCTTATTAATCTTCCAACCTTATCAAGCCGCAGGGAAATGTTAGGTGTAATATTTCTGGTTAAACTACTGAAAAGATCCATAAGCAGTCAATTTCTCCTAGCCGAAATAAACTTAAATGATCCTATTCGACAATCAAGACATTTTTAACCTATCTTTTTAAAGCAGTGTAGAACTAATTTTGAATTACACGAACCACTTCGTTGCTTATGCAAATCTTTTAATGATTATTCTACTCATTTCGATATATCAGACTCTATTTATCTGATAAGAAAAATTCTGTTGTGCGCTCTTAACAAGTGACAACAAATCTCTCGCTCTAATTGACTATTCTACTTTTGTCTATTACTTTTATTTGTAGTTTTATATTTTATTCTATGTACATATGTGTATCCAGCTGATGGAATTATATTTTCTATAGCTGAGCAGTATAAGTTCTCGACGTTTAATAAACTTCTACCACTCAACACCTTGGCCAAATTTTATTTTAAAATATCCGTACGTCATGCGGATGCGCCCCTCGTGCGGTTGGGTGGGTGGAGGGAAAACGTTGGGTTTATTATTATTATTATTATTATTATTATTATTATTATTATTATTATTATTATTATTATTATTATTATTATTATTATTATTATTATTATTATTATTATTATTATTATTATTATTATTATTATTATTATTATTATTATTATTATTATTATTATTATTATTATTATTATTATTATTATTATTATTATTATTATTATTATTATTATTATTATTATTATTATTATTATTATTATTATTATTATTATTATTATTATTATTATTATTATTATTATTATTATTATTATTATTATTATTATTATTATTATTATTATTATTATTATTATTATTATTATTATTATTATTATTATTATTATTATTATTATTATTATTATTATTATTATTATTATTATTATTATTATTATTATTATTATTATTATTATTATTATTATTATTATTATTATTATTATTATTATTATTATTATTATTATTATTATTATTATTATTATTATTATTATTATTATTATTATTATTATTATTATTATTATTATTATTATTATTATTATTATTATTATTATTATTATTATTATTATTATTATTATTATTATTATTATTATTATTATTATTATTATTATTATTATTATTATTATTATTATTATTATTATTATTATTATTATTATTATTATTATTATTATTATTATTATTATTATTATTATTATTATTATTATTATTATTATTATTATTATTATTATTATTATTATTATTATTATTATTATTATTATTATTATTATTATTATTATTATTATTATTATTATTATTATTATTATTATTATTATTATTATTATTATTATTATTATTATTATTATTATTATTATTATTATTATTATTATTATTATTATTATTATTATTATTATTATTATTATTATTATTATTATTATTATTATTATTATTATTATTATTATTATTATTATTATTATTATTATTATTATTATTATTATTATTATTATTATTATTATTATTATTATTATTATTATTATTATTATTATTATAAAAGATGGAAAAGAAATGCGGTTGTAAACTGACCCAAAAATGATAGGAAAAAGAGTAGAAAAGTATTAGAAAATGATTAGAAATTGATCAGAAAGTTACTGAAAAACGACCCAAAAAGATTCGAAAATTACCAGAAAAACGATTGAAAAATTACCCAAAAAAGATTGGAAAGCCAATCGAAAATGATCAGAAAAACGAAGAAAAATGACCCTAAAAAGATTCAAAATCGATCAGAAAACGATTCAAAAAAGACCAAAATAAGATTCAAAATCGAAAGAAATAAAATCGAAAGGGACTCGAAAATGATTAAAATACGATTAAAATAAGACTCGAAAACGGCTCCACAAGAAGAGTTGGATGTAGGGTACCATTTTCTACAGACGAGAGGCTCTTTTATGATCAGAAAATGAGCGCATTTTCCATTATTTTAAACGTGCTTAGGGATCAAAAAAGACTGGAATATGATAAAAAATTTATAAAATGCTATGTGGGTAAATACATCTTGGACTGTATGTATACCAATTACACGATTAACATGTATAAATAGGGTTGCAGAATCGCATCTATGTATATTTACTTTGTACATACATAAATGATGTCCGCAGTATTGACAAAGGCAACTATTGTGAAAACTATTAATAATTCACATGCATTGAATGAGTTGATTTTTCTTTGTCTATTTATAAAACACAGTTTATATATGCAATTGTTTGCAATGGATCGAAGCGCAAATTGAGCGTAGCTGTAAGGTTGGGTTTGGGTGGAGGGCTGCCGCGATTTTGGCACATTTAGGCTCGTTATTATACCACGAGAACAGATTACTCCTCCTTGCTGAACCAATTTGAACGCCGGATGAAGCTCATCAAGTCCATTACGTAAATATCTGCAATTTTGTATAAGCCAAGAAGGGAGCACCCAGAAGCGCTGTCTACTGGCATTAAGCACCGGATAGTTGCAGATGAGCTGCTCAACCGTCTGCTACTCTTCATCCCTTCTACAGCTTCTACAGCATTTGCGATAGAGCTCACCTACTTTATCCGCGTCTTTTTCCTATGAAGTAGCGTCCCGTGAGTACTTTCACGATTTCAGTTATGTATATCTTCCCTTCTAAGGGAGCATAGTAGACGAGATATCTATCGCTTCCAAGTTTGTAGATGTGCTGTTTAAGCATTAGCCTGCGTGTAATAAACGGCATACCCATTGGCGCACTCAAGGGGGGTTTTGGGGTTAAAACCCCCCCAAAATTTGACAACACCATTCAAAAAATAATTTTATAAAAGATGGTACATGCACAAATATTTGTGTAAATACATGTTGCAAAATCTATGAATATTCGTGGATATACGTTGCCAATGTTTGTCAACAACTACTGATTATGTTTATAAACAAGCAGTGTGGAGACATTTCCCTAAAAGTATGCTGTGAATATTAGCTGAGGTTTGTTATACTCAGCGGTACTAGTACACAGAGTATTATAGTTTTGATCACATAACGGTGGATTGTAACAGAATGAAATAATCGAGATAGATATAGACTTATGTATATCAAAATGATCAGGGTGAAAAGAGAAATCGATTGAGCCATGTCCGTCCGTCCGTCCGTCCGTCTGTCTGTAAACACTCTGGGCCGTAGTCATAGGCGATTTAAAACAGTGTTTTACCACACTTAGAATGATGCTAGCATAAACGTTATTTTATCTCTGTCATACTCGACTTAAAATCAGTTTTATCACTAAAACAGCGTTCTAACTTTAAAATGAGGTGAATGTCATTTTAAAAACTTAAAATATTGTTCTAAGCTGGGAATTCGTCATGAAAACTATGAAAATAGAAAGAGAGTACGTGAATTCAATAAAAAAAAATAAATGAAACATATAAAGAAGACATTTTATTAAATATGTTTGGAAATGGCAGAATTTTTCAAGATTTTGCCATTATTGACTATGCTATGCCGGAACGGAGAACAAAGGTATGTATATAGAAACCGATGTGATCCGTTGCAAATGGAGGAAGAGGAATGTTATTCGAGATATTGCTTTGATAAGGCCACAGTGGAATATCATATAGATATTTTAGAGCCTGTCAGTAATAGGGGACTTTCACCCGGATTGTAAGTTATGACTACATTACGATTTTTAGAGCGAAATGCTCATCGGGTGGCACTCAATGCTTTCCCGCAGACAAGCTTTTTCTCCCGCGATCCACTTTGATTCAGGAGCTCGTTTTGTTCCCTAAAATCACAAGCTATTTTGATTTACATACATATATGAAGTTTGTAGTTTTATCTCCAGTAGTTTTATCTTCCAAAATAAATTTTTATCTCAAAGTTTAATTCACTTTTAGCTGCTCCATATTTTAAACATATGATTAAAATAAAATTTGCAAAAGTCAAAATAGCGAAGAGATATGTATGTATGCACATACATTTGTAGATACGCTTACTTTTTTGAGTAATACTTGTAGTTGACACAGGGTGAACTTTTAAAACACTCGAAATTTCTTAAAATTACAGGGCGATTCTTATTATTTTATATGGGTAACCCTGTTACGTTTCATTTTAGTAAAAACGTTGTTCTAACTGGTCTATAACACACCACTATTTTAAACGTCGCTCTAAATTTAATACCGATTTTAACTAAAACCGATTTTAGTGAACGACTATGACTACGGCCCTCTAACTCGCGCAAAAATTGAGATATTTTGATGAAATTTGGAATACAAGTTGGTATCGAGACTGGGACGGTTGGTATTGAAAATGGGCGAAATCGGACCACGACCACGCCCACTTTCCCCATATAGTAAAAATCGGATATTTTGTATCTCAGTCACTAATAGAGCTGGAGTGACAAAATTTCACCTACGAATTGGGCTCAGGCCCTTATGAAGAAATATGGTGAAATTTTGGAAAATGGGCGGTGCCACACCCACTTATTAAGGGGCAAACATTGAAAGTTTTATAGGTCATAACTCAGAAACCGTAGCAGATATATCGACGAAATTTGGTACGCGTAATTTTCTTACATAGGAAAATGTTTGGACGAAAAATTGCCAAAATCGGTTGACGACCACGCCGAAATTTATATATGGGAACATTTAAGGGGCCTAATAAAAACATTTTAAGCGATATATTTGTCAAATATAAAGATATGTTATTGAAATTTTGTGTCATGAGTCCAACTATAGACACAAAACAAAAAATAGAAAAATGTTGGAAAATGGGTGCGGCACCGCCTCTTTTCAGAAAAAGGAATCTACGAGATTTCGGAACCCATAACTCTACAAATAATTGAGATGTTATGACGAAAATCAGTTTGTACATTTTAATAACTTGTGGTATTACTTGCTCAAAAATTTAGCGAAATTGGCTTATGACCACGCCTACTTTTAAAAAAAGATATTTCTGGAAAACCTAACTGCAAACCTGCACTAACAATAATATTTATATGCTTAGTTGGATTATTGATAAAAATTTTGAAAATGGGCGTGGCTGCGTCCACTTTATGCGGCACTCGATTCATATAAAATACGCCCTAATAAAACAAACGCAAACAAACAATGAAAGCATACAGCTGAGTATCTAATGTTCTTAGGCTTCCTTACTTGTTAGTTTTAGTTTAAATACAGAGAAAATGCAATGAATTGAGATTTAAAAGGTGCCTTTGTTTAATGTGTGCATACGTACACTGAGAGAAAAAAAATATATGGAGGGGTCAAAAAAATTGTTTACCTATTTTGAACACTACTTTCTTTGTTTTGAGTAAATTTTCCTTGAAACATATTAAAAGGTTTATAAAATATTGTTGTTACATGCGTTACCATGGTTTCATATACTTGTTTTGAAAAAATTCATACACTAAAATAATGAAAAATTCTTTAAGCGCCATTCCGTTCCCAACTTTCCTTGTTTTGAAGACTTGATTTCTTTAATTTTGAGAAATTAAATTCCCATACAAATCCCCATGGCAACGAATTTGTTTGAATGTTTTTTTATGTTTTTTCCACATTTTTGACAAAATTTACACAAAACAAAGAAAATTTTGTATTGGGACGCGTGTTCAAAATAAGGAAAATTATGTCTTTGATCGAGAGAAATTTTTTTTTTGAGTGTAAGTCCACTCCCCAAACATAAATTTAAGTAAAAATTGTCTGCACGAGTTTTAAGTATTTTTTTTTTTATTTTACGTTGGATATTGAAAACCCCCCCCCCCCCCAAAAATTTTTTTCTGTGTGCGCCGCTGGGCATACCTGTGCATTCTTTGTCATGAAGAACTTGCTGGGTAGTGCCTTGTATTGCAACTTCATCTGCCTTACAATTTCCATCTATATCTCTGTGTTCCGGAATGCAAACGAGCTGCAAAAAAGGCTGTTTGCCTATTGTTAGTTCAGAGTCAGAACGAGTGTGAGCCAGGAGATTTAATTGCTGATTGGCTGTCGCTGAAGATGAATAAATTCTTGTTGATAACTTCATATCCTCTACGGTTAATACCTTCCATTATAGCAGAAACTTTAGCCTTGTAAACGCTGCAGTGATCGGGTAGCCGGAAATATAGCTCTGGATTCAAGTCTTGTGAGAAGACTCTGCCTTCAACTTTTTTTGTCCAGTTTCGAGCCGTCGGTATATGTGCAAACGTTATCTCGGAGTGGGTAGCACCGATTTGTCTCTTCGCAATCATCTCTTTTAGGAATTTTTGTTTAGAAGTCGCTGTCTGTAACTATTGTAGTAGTACGAGGACAGCTTCTGGGTAAAAAAATTTAAATTGTTCAAAATACACGAATGCCCTGCGAGTTTTTGCGCCACCCGGACGACTCTCTTCCTACGTAGGGCTTACGTGGTCCCCACTTGAAGGCCTACTAGAATGACCTGCAGAGCTTCGTTTTTTAACAACATCCAGCAAGCGTAACCAACTCTGTGACTTTGTTGCCTCTCTATGATCTACTTGTATAATGCTAGAGACACACATCGCAGTATAGTAGCAATATTGCGATCTATACCACATATATGTGTCACCCTCATATTTTAGTTTAATTGAAAATTTTCATAGTATAGCCAAATCATAGTATTGATATTATAATATTCATACCACATGTGTGTCTGAGGCATAACAGCATGTAAAGCAGGCTCCAACAGAGTCATCAATTAGTATTATAACATGCGTGTCCTTTGTACAGCTTTGAAGAAAACTTTGAATACTAAAATTTAGGAATGGATAAAATAGATTTTTGTGTATGTATATATTTGCATTCCAGGTATCACTTAAGACCTTTAAAAGATCTTATCAAGCAAAAACAATTGATAAGTTTAAAGAGATTTGCACTTCTGAGAATTCTGATGGAATATCAAAATGTAATTCAAGGTAAATATGTATATATAAATGTGTATCAGCTTTTGTTTCCTGGATGAGATTATCTCTGCATACACGTGTAAACCATAAACTCAATAAAAGTAATTACAAACATACATATGAAACAACCAATATACACACGCCACACTTTCATATTTTTGCTGTGAATTTTTTGGTAAAGGATAAACGAAAAGTCACACACAAAAGCTTACATGTATGTACTAATTTAAACTTATTTACATTACATATATTTTTTTATACATATTCATATGTTGCATGTACGTTATGTACGGTTTTGTAGACACAAATAAGTTGACCATAGTAACATGTAAAATGTTATTTACTTGTACTAAGTGATGATTGTAAATAGTTGTGTGTAGGAGAAAGTCAGGCTGGTTGCTGCGAAAGTAAGCACCAACACAACAGAGTATAGTTTAAAGTTAAATTTAATTAAAATACAAACAATGCAATGCCACAGCACATTGACAATGTAAAATTACTTATTGTGCTAGTTTAATTGTAAAATGTTTATATGTATGAATGGACATATGAAAGAATTAAAATGCTTTACATGGCAATGGAATATATTCATATGCATGTGGAGTGTGCAACAAAAAGCAAATACAGTAAATATACAATTTTGTTGTTACAATGCTTCAATACCCAGAATAGAACTCAAGACTACTGAGTAAAATTTCTAGTTCGGAACTAGCGAAGAGGTGCCAAAAAGAACTAGCTTAATTGTAGTTAGACCCTCACCAGTTCCGAAGGTGTGAATTGAGTGAGCATTATAAGACACACTTTAATTTGTATGCAATTTCGCAGTGACATCTATGAAATTTTTTCGTTTTTTTAATTATAGTCAACCAGGGTTCGGATTTACCTCATTTAGGCTCCTCACTCACACATGCTTACTCATGAGTATCCTCTGAGTGTGCAAACAACAGAGGCCACACAATAGCGCGAGCGCTTTGCATGAGTGAATGCAGAGTGCGCAGCCAATAGGAGGCAAGCAAGCAGCGTTGCCTCTCCTCAGCTGCACCTTCATATGTTACTTTGAGTGAGTGAGGAATATGAGCGAGATCTCATAGCTTGGCTTGTTATGGCGTCCATTTAGGTTTATTAATTTTTTTTATAAATTTACCCTAAATTTGAAATTAAAAGTTTTTTTTTAAATTGAAAAAAAAAAGAAAAAAATTGGTGGTTCGACGAAATTAGCACATAAATCTAGTATCCATTTTTGCATATTGAATTTTCGATCCGTTGAGGGGGGGCGGGGTCCAGCTTCACGTATCCTAATGTATGGATTATTGACTGATTTTCTGAGATTTTCACTCACACGTTCACACGCTTTACACCGAGAGAAGAGCAATCCTACGGCGGCAAACCTCATGCTTAGCGTGAGCGACTCATTCCTACCTCACTCAGTCAAAATGAGTGAAGAAACGAGCAAAACTCTCACTCTGCGTTCTAGATAAATGAGAAACGCAAACGGTCACTCATCAGCTTGCCGTGAGGATGAGATTCCTCACTCACTCACACATACTCTGGGTTTCTTCCTACTCTGTCGTCAACTTTGTATATTTCTGCAATTCCCAGATGGTTATTTGAACTTGTAGCTATTTCAGAACTAGCGAAATTGTGCCAATAAACGAACTAGTGCAAACTGCAGAATTTAGTACCAGTTCCAAACTATCGAAAATGTAGTGAAGAGGCTGATAATTGACATCGCATAGCTCACCGCCGTACTAAATTCGCCAGTTAATAACATGCAAAAGTGATTTAGATCGCACTAGTAGTGTCAAAAAAAGCACTAGAAGCGAACTAGTTCGGAACTAGAGATTTTCCCTACAGGCTATATTTAGATACTGTATGTATCTATATTTAGATACATATGTATGAGTGAATGACTTTTATTGTTAACACTTTTCTCGAAATTCATTTCGAAAGCAATCTTTCGCCGCCGCAAACTTTTCTGAATCGCTGTCGAAGTAAATTCATACGACAAAAATAACTAACGAAAGTTAAATAAATACTAAAGTTTCCGTGACAAGCCGAAAATTTGTTGAAACTTTTATTGTCATAAATGCAACGCAGGTGAATAAATCATATTTAAGTTAACAAATAGATAAAGTGAGAGAGAAAGAGAGAGAGAGAGAGAGAGGGAGGAAAAAGGTGTGAGAAGTTTGCATAGCATGAATTGCAAGGCACCAAGTGAAACTAAAAGCTATAACGGTGTGATATTTAACACTTGTTGACTATAAGGCGATGCTTCACGCAACACCGCGCCATATGAAAAACTTTCTAGAGAGAGTGGAGAGTAAAAATAGTGGACAAAAGAAAAAAATGGGAAAAAATAAATAAAAGAAGAAAAGCAGAAAAGAAGTTTCATTGTCATGCTTTGAGCAAAAACTTGAGCGAAATTTGAAAGGTTTTATGCACTTCGTGTTTAAAAAATGTGAAATATGAAGATAAAATGTCATAAACGACTGTGCTTAACGTCCTTAAATGATTTTTAAATTTGAAGCATAATTGGAAATTTTAGATTTACTCCAAAATACTACTCAAATGCCGCTCAATGTCGCTCCAATACGCTAGAGCTTGTTAAAAACATACTCCAATCAAATTTTGCGTGCTATTGAACTCAGCTTAGCGGTCAAGCTGTTTTTTGCTTACTTCTTCAGTATAAATTTTCATCAACAAGCATTTTACTTCTCATAAATTTATTTAAAATACATACATACATATAAGTGCTTCCAAATTTCTAACTAATTTCACTGCAATTGGTGTGGCGCAAATAGTGTTGCATGCAACACGTAATGCAGCCACGTAAACAAGCTAATTATTTGCCAACTAAGAAAGCGCAGCGTCAACAAACAATATCGAAAGAGAAAACGCGAATTGCAAACGTGCAATTAAGAAAATACATACACACACACACACATAAGTACAAACTAGTGGAGCTTATGGCTGCGCTCTTATAATATTGCTAAAAATAATAATTTCACGCTACAACCGACAATAACAGCAACACCAACAGCAGCATTTTCATGGCTCATGGCAAATGCTTTTAAGTGCAACAACAGTAAATTCCTCATTTGTGCAACGATGCGACTAATGAGCGCAATGTTTCGCTTGAAGTGCGAATTAATAAATGCTTTTGTGCGGGTATTTAAAATAATGAATGTTGTACGAGTGAATAATTTTGAAAGCATTTGCTATTTGTCGTAGTTTTTTTATACTCAGCTGTACTAGTACACAGAGTATTATAGTTTTAATCACATAACGGTGGATTGTAACAGAATGAAATAATCGAGATAGATATAGACTTATACATATCAAAATGATCAGGGTGAAAAGAGAAATCGATTGAGCCATGTCCGTCCGTCCGTACGTCCGTCTGTCCGTCCGTTTGTCCGTCCGTCCGTCTGTAAACACTCTAACTCGCGCAAAACTTGAGATATTTTGATGAAATTTGAAATGCAAGTTGGTATCGAGACTGGGACGGTTGACATTGAAAATGGGCGAAATCGGACCATGACCACGCCCACTTTTCCTATATAGAAAAAATCGGAAATTTGGTATCTCAGTCACTAATATAGCTGGAGCGATGAAATTTTACCCACGTGTTGAGCTCAGGCCCCTATGAGGAAATTTGATGAAATTTTGCAAAATGGGCGGTGCCACGCTCACTTATTAAGGGTCAAACATGGAAAGTTTTATATGTTATAACTCAGAAACCATTGAAGATATATAGATGAAATTCGGTATGCGTGATTTACTTACTTAGGCAAATGTTTGGATGGAAAATTGTTAAAATCGGTTGATGGCCACGCCCACTTTTATATATGGGTATTATAAAGTGGCCCAATAAAAACATTTTAAGCTATATCTCTGTCAAATATAAAGATATATCATTGAAATTTTATGGCAGGAGTCCAACTGCGGGCATAAAACTAAAAACACAAAAATTTTGGAAAATGGGCGTGGCACCGCCTCTGTTTAGAAGCAGGAATATGCGAGATTTCTGAGCCCATAACTCGACCAATAATTGAGATATTATGACGAAACTTGGTCTGTATACTTTTATTACTTGTGGTAATACATGTTCAAAATTTTAGCGAAATCGGTTGACGACCACGCCCACTTTTATATATGGGAACTATAAAGGGGCCCAATAAAAACATTTTAAGCAATATCTTTGTCAAATATAAAGGTAATTCATTGAAATTTTGTGGCATGAGTTCCACAATAGACCGGAAACAAAAAGTAGAAAAATTTTGGAAAATGGGCGTGGCACCGCCTCCTTTTAGACAAAGGAATATACGAGATTTCTTAGCATATAACTCGACAAATAATTGAGATATTATGACGAAACTTGGTTTATACACTTTTAGGACTTGCGTTAATAGAAACGCAGAAAGTTATTGAAATCGGTTTATGACCACGCCTACTTTTTAACAAAGATATTTCTGGAACACCCTTTGGGAATTTATATCGTGACATCTTTATAATTAGAAGTCATAAAGGAATGAAATGTTGCACAAAGAATAATATCCATATGCTTAGTTGGATGACTGATAAAAATGTTGAAAATGGGCGTGGCTACGCCCACTTTATGCAGCACTCGCTTTATATAAAATACACCCTAATCGAACAAACGCACACAAACAACGAAAGCATACAGCTGTGTATCTAATGTTCGATTCCACTCGAACTTAGACTTCCTTACCTGTTTTTTTTTTTTCAAAATTTAAGCTAAAAGAATGGGTGAAACATTTATTTATTTGGCATTAGATAGGAGTCTGTTGATAGATTCAGGTCTCTGGTTCGGGAAAATGGCAATGCAGCCATTAGAAAGCGGCGAATTAGAGAATAATCTGCTGATATCTTAATCATCTAACAAAAGTGGTTTACGAACCGCGTTCAACTACAGCGTCATAGAACAGAGAGCTATGAAAGACAAATTAATAATTCTACTAAACCCCCAAAGAGCATCAATACTTCGTGCAAACTTTTCTCACAAAAAAGCTCGCGTTGCCCAAATATCTGTGTGCTTCTCATAATTAAGCTTACTTGGGGAGTGTTTTTTTGGGCAGTTTGCTGCTCGCTTATACCGGATTATGCTCTCTTAACTGACAGTTTTCGTACAAAATGTTAGAGACCTTAAGAGATCTTTAGAGAGTATGCCAGCTGCTCGTTAAAGTGGTCTTAACTGATTATGCCATTTTTTTCCTTTTGTGAATAAGTAAAATGGTTTCAAATTGTTGTTGATAGATGGGTTTTCTCCGTCCAAGACTCAATCCTAGAAAAGGCGTTGGAGTAAGGGAATTGAAAAAACAAAAATCGTTAACCAGGGCCCTGGAGCGGAGCAAAACTACGAAGAGCTAAGGCTTTTTCCCGAAGCGGAGCTAAAGCTCAAAACATTGGCAGAAGCGGAGCTGGAGCTAGAGCTAAAAGCACATATCGTCGTTTAAAGTGCATTTTTGCGTAACAGGTATTTTCATTTTCGAGTAAGGGACATTTTTGCCAAAAATGAGATTTTCCAACCCTGAGTTCCTGACGCTCAGCTCTATCGATCCATACCAAAACATTGCAATTCTAACAACAAAAACGCATAATAACAGTAAATTGCATAATCGCGTATGAAGGGTATTGTTAAATTTTGGCAGCATTACCGCGTATGATTTCAGTTCATTCATATAAGCGAAGTTATATGTTATTAGATAAATAAATTAAATGCCGAATTTTTATGAAAGGGAGCAAAAGTTAACTTATTTCAACAAATAATGTCAGGTAAATATCAAGCAGATATTATTTTAAACAAATTAATGAAGTTGCTAATTGGTAAGCTACTTTTTTTTGCTACAATCTTTACAATTTTCCCAACCAAATTATGACTAAAGTTATCAAAAATTAAAAAAAAAAAACAAGAAAGGAAGCCTTAGTTCGAGTGGAGCCAAATATTATAAGCTTTCATAGTTTTTTACGTTTGCTGGAAACACGGTGCAATTTATAAAAAGGCCGTGCCGCATAAAGTGGGCGCAGCCACGCCCATTTTGAAAATTCGTATCAATAATCCGACTAAACGTATAAATATTCTTGTTATTATAAAATTTCATCCCTTCATGACTTTTAGTTACAAAGATGTCACGTTGAAAATTTCTGAAGGGCATTCGAGAAAAATTTTGATTAAAAAGTAGGCGTGGTTATAAACTGATTTCGCTAAAATTTTGCACATATACTACCGCAAGTGGTAGAAATAAGTCCTCCAATTTTCGTCATAATATCTCAATTATTTGTCGAGTTATTGGCTCCGAAATCTCGTAGAGTCCTTTGTATAATAAGAGGCGGTGCCACGCCCATTTTCCAAAATATTTCTGTTTATGGTTTTCTATCTATCGTGGTACTTTTGCCACAAAATTTCATTGAATTATCTTTATAATTGGCGAAGATATCGCTCAAAATGTTTTTATTGGGCCCCTTTGTAATACCCATATATAAAAGTGGGCGTGGTCGTGGTCCGATTTCGCCCATTTTCAACCGTCCCAGTCTGGATAGGAACCTATATACGAAATTTCATAAAAATATTTAAATCTGTGTACTATTACAGCTGTGTATAAAAATTAATGTATTACATTGCGATAAAAACATGTTTTTGGAGGCGATGATTCTTATGCGAAAATTTATAAGACATTCAAGTCAGGTTATAAACCAGATAGACACGGATATTCCTAATCCAATCCACAAAGGTCACCTCAAAATTACAAAACGTAAATATCAACATTTACAAGAACTTAAAAGAGTGATGCCGTCCGATTGTCATAGCTTTTATGACAATTTACCACATTTACCTTAAGAGTTCTCCACCTATGTGTAAACAAACTGACGTTTTCTTAATTAAAAATATGAATTTTAGTTTAAAATGTAATATATGTACAAGTTTTGTTACTTTTTTTCTTTATAAAATGCTAAAATAAGAATTATATTGAACATTTTGCCATTTCATAACCGATTGTGCGTGATTTTTGTGCCAAATAAAAATTGCACAACCGCACATGAAAAAAAAGAGTCCTAATAATTCAATTTGTTTCTTTTTTTACAGTAAGTTGATGTTATGGCTAACAAACTGATCTACGTAACTATTTAAATTTAAGTTTTTACGCAGAAATAAGTAACGGGTTTTAAATGAAATAGTTTTTTTGCTCTCCTGTAAAGTTCAAACAATGTCCGCTACGCGAAAATGAAAATACCTGTTACGCAAAAATGCACTTTAAACGACGATATCAAGTAAGCGTTGAGCGTCTCTTCTTGAATTCTGCAGCTGCAACTCAAAACAATAGCCCACCCGGCCAGCAGCCGAATACAAAAAGTGTTATGTATTTTACACCAAAGCCATTATGTGTAAATTGTCAACAAAGCAAAAAAAAAACTTTATTACCTTTGTTTGTCACAGCTGCCAACGTTCCTTACATAAAGCAGAAAGCCACAGGTGTCGGTTGTCGTGCATTGTCATACAGACAATCTCATTATGTTCTGCAATTATTTGTTCAAGCACAGAAATTTATATATTTGTTTCAGTTAAACAATGGAAGAACGCAAGGAAGAAGAAGCAAAAGAAGAAAAGTAGGAAGAACAAATAAGGAAGCCTAAGTTCGAGTGGAATCGAAAATTAGATACTCAGCTGTATGCTTTCATTGTTTGTTTGCGTTTGATGGATTTTATATACAGTTAGTGGTGCATAAAGTGGGCGTAGGCACGCCCATTTTCAAAATTTTTATCAGTCATCCAACTAAGCATATCAGTATTATACTTTGTGCAAAATTTCATTCCTTTATGGCTTCTAGTTACAAAGATGTCACGTTACAAATTCCAAACGGGTGTTCCAGAAATATCTTTGTTAAAAAGTAGGCGTGGTCATAAACCGATTTCAATAAATTTTTGCGTGGCTATTAACACAAGTTATAAAAGTGTATAAACCAAGTTTCGTCATAATATCTCAATTATTTGTGTGAATTATTATTTCAATGAATTATCTTTATATTTGACAAAGATATCGCTTAAAATGTTTTTATTAGGCCCCTTTATAGTTCTCATATATAAAAGTGGGCGTGGCCGTCAACCGATTTCGCTAAAATTTTGAGCGTGTATTACCACAAGTAATGAAAGTGTACACACCAAGTTTCGTCATAATATCTCAATTATTTGTCGAGTTATGGGCTCAGAAATCTCGTATATTCCTGTTTATAAAAAGAGGCGGTGCCACGCCCATTTTCCAAAATTTTTGTGTTTTTCGTTTTATGTCCGCAGTTGGACTCCTGCTATAAAATTTCAATGATATATCTTTATATTTGACAGATATATCGCTTAAAATGTTTTTATTAGGTCACTTTATAAGACCCATATATAAAAGTGGGCGTGGCCCTCAACCGATTTCGGAAATTTTTCGTCCAAATATTTGACTAAGTAAGTATATCACACGTACCAAATTTGATCGTTATATCTTCAACGGTTTCTGATTTATGACTCATAAAACTTTCAATGTTTGCCCCTTAATAAGTGGGCGTGGCACCGCCCATTTTCCAAAATTTTTGTGTTTTTCGTTTTATGTCCGCAGTTGGACTCACGCGACAAAATTTCAATGATAGATCTTTATATTTGACAGAGATATCGCTTAAAATGTTTTTATTAGGCCCCTTTATAGTTCTCATATATAAAAGTGGGCGTGGCCGTCAACCGATTTTAACTATTTTCCGTCCAAACGTATGCCTAAGTAAGTAAATCACGCGTACCAAATTTTGTCGATATATCTTCAATGGTTTCTGAGTTATGACATATAAAACTTTCAAGGTTTGACCCTTAATAAGTGGGCGTGGCACCGCCCATTTTCCAAAATTTCATCAAATTTCTTCCTAGGGGCCTGAGCTCAACACGTGGGTAGAATTTCATCGATCCAGCTATATTAGTGACTGAGATACCAATTTTCCGATTATTTCTATATAGGAAAAGTGGGCGTGGTCATGGTCCGATTTCGCCCATTTTCAATACCAACCGTCCCAGTCTCGATACCAACTTGCATTTCAAATTTCATCAAAATATCTCAATTTTTGCGCGAGTTAGAGTGTTTACAGACGGACGGACGGACGGACATGGCTAAATCGATTTCTCTTTTCACCCTGATCATTTTGATATATATAAGTCTATATCTATCTCGATTATTTCACTCTGTTACAATCCACCCTTATGTGATTAAAACTATAATACTCTGTGTACTAGTACAGCTGAGTATAAAAATACACATGTAAGTGTGTAAGGATGAAGGAAGTGGAAAACATATTGCACTTTAATTATTGAATTTTTCCACATATTACCGTAGGCGACTTCCTTCCTTTCACTACTTTTGTATGTCATCAGACTTTGTATCTGTTTTTGTCGAATTTAACCCAATTGCGAGCAGAAGAATTTGTCTTCTCATTCATTTGGTTTTTCATGCAATTTTTTTTTACAACTGCAATCCTTGGTCACATATGTGAGCTCATTACCAACGCTGACTCGATTCCATAGCTCTTCAGAAACTGCACCAAAATTCTACTAAAGCATGTGTATATGTATAAATAAATACATGTACGCTTTTGGTTTTTGCTTTCATTTTAAAATTTCATACTCGTATCTTACGTTTTCAATTTTTTTTTTTATCTCTCTTGTACAACAATAATTTATTCAGCAGCAACTTATTTCTGCAGCTTTGTGAATTATGCAAGCGCTCATAAAAAGAAAAATAAGCAAAATCAACAATTTGAAATCTTCCCACGTCTATTTCGATGTACAAATCGGCGTTTAAACTTCATAACCGCTCATGTGAAGTTTTCGTAAAATGAGATTTGCCAAACTTGAATTCCCGATGACCAGCTCATAATTCCTGATGCTCATACATACCATAAATTTGTTCTTTGAGAAGCTCGGGAAGCTCTATATTTCCTTCTAATATTCTTTTCAGCTAAGCAGTCGTAAAGCTGTGTGTCAGCAATTCAATTCTAATTTTTGGCACAAGTGTCGGTTAGGTTTTGTGTGAAAGTTTCACTTAGGCGGTTTTGAAGTTTAAGCATTTATATATATTTTATATGTGTATCTTGCATTTCCTTTCTCATTTCCTTCTTCTTTCACTTGTTCATTCATTTCTGAACATTCCAGAGCAATAAAATTTTTTAACTTATCACATATTCATCTGCAAGGTGCCGAAGATGTGGCATAAGTGTGATAAAGATCTATAATAATGTTAAATAGGGTCAATAAAATTTTTTTTTTTCTGCATTTTCTCTCTCAATCTCGGTTCGACACGAAAACCAGTGCCGAATCTCGCTAATTTCCATACAAATTTCTGAGAGCGAGTGAAGATTGAAACACTGTTTCATTCTGAATCATCTTGCCAACCTCGATGATATCGGTGTCATCTCTAATTTTGTATCGAAATTCTATCGAAATCTCACAAAGACCAAAACAAAAACGCAAAAATAAGCAAACATACAAACATTTAAGAAGAGCAAGAAGGAGAAATGTTAAACTGAATCACGATCAGCCACGTGGAGACGGGTTATTTAGCGAGATGTTTTGCTAGATGTTTTGTTGGTGAAACAAGTTATGTGGAGACGGGCTTTAAGAGTGTGTGAAAAAAATATATAAAATTCTTGATATTTTGCAGATTTTCCAATAATCCGCAAAATAAAAAAATTCTTAATTTAGATTTGCTTGAAGATTCAGAAATACATACACATACAAACACACGTACTTTTACCTATACTCATTTTATTTTCCCACATTCAAACGCAGTTGCTATACTCTCATTTCCCTGAAAAGCCTATTTTAAAAATTAAGAAAAAAACCTCACAATTTCTAAAGAGGGTCAGATCTTAAAATAATTTCCTACTTGCTAATTCACTTTTTAATTCGTCATAACTCGTACATATTTATAATATAAATCCTTTGTCCTTTTTTGGTTGACATGGGGTTGAAATCTACAGATATTTTTCACTATGTAATTCAAGATTAGTTTTGTTTTTTTCACTTTCATACAATTATGCTCCCATAGATTAAAGCTAAATAAATGTTTCATCATTACTGAATTAATATATATGTAAGTATTCGTGTTGCTTTGCTATTTTTGCTACTGAAAATGTCTTTTAAGTGTCTAGAATGATGTTATATAATGTGATACACACTGAGCGCTCTTGCAATTTGATGAGATATGATGTGATGTGATGTAAACGGTGCAATATGATGTTATGTAGTAGATGTGATATTATTATGATGTTAAATAATGTAGAAGCATGCCACACAACGAAATAGATATTAGCTACTATCTATGGTGCTGTGATTTATAATAGAATAGTTTTTCTGAGGCATGTGATAATATTTTATATCATATGATATGTTGTGATATTATATAATGCATGCGATTATGTTATTATGTGAGATAATGTATCAGGAAGTCACAAAATATAGTATGTGATGGAATTTTGATGGAAAGGTTGTTGTTGCGACTAAAAATAAGTATAGCTTTGCTCGCAATATGATATCAATTTTACATGATATAAAGTGTTGATGTGATAAAGGTTGTTTAGTTTGCTGTGATCGGTTCAGGTTTAATGTGCTATTGCTATAACATAGAAAAAACGTTGTACACTTTATGGCAATTCAATAAATTACAAGTAAACTACGCTTGGAATTAATAGATACTAGTATCGCCGGTGGTCGAAATTCGACCAAGCAATTTATTTTTTCAACTTTGTATTGGTACAAAAATTATTCCTTTTCGCGGAGATAAGCAACACTTTCCAAATTCCAGTTGTACCGCAACACTGATTTGCCCTTTTGATGACGGTCCGACGCGAAATCATGGTCAAAATCAAGGCAGATCTAGGAAGGTAGGCCCGGTGGTGAGCGCTTTTAAATTAAAGCGACTCTTCAACTGTGTTTACGATATTTGTAAACACGTTTACGATATCTATTTATCTTAACTAAAAATTTTATTTATTAATTATAAAGAAATTAAATAATTTATAGAAAAAATTATATGCCTGTGCACTGCTCCTGACTCATACGAACACATCCATATCAATTTTATGTGGATATGAGTATGTTAAATGTGCTAAACAGCCTGGCAATTGTTTGTATGGGAAAAATGTTAGCCTATTAATATATAGATAGTGAGCACATTTGCCAACGAAGCAAAAACGAAGTAAATCAAAAATGGTACAAAACTAAAAACTTCAATTTATTTTTTCAACTTTGTATTGGTACAAAAATTATTCCTTTTCGCGGAGATAAGCAACACTTTCCAAATTCCAGTTGTACCGCAACACTGATTTGCCCTTTTGATGACGGTCCGACGCGAAATCATGGTCAAAATCAAGGCAGATCTAGGAAGGTAGGCCCGGTGGTGAGCGCTTTTAAATTAAAGCGACTCTTCAACTGTGTTTACGATATTTGTAAACACGTTTACGATATCTATTTATCTTAACTAAAAATTTTATTTATTAATTATAAAGAAATTAAATAATTTATAGAAAAAATTATATGCCTGTGCACTGCTCCTGACTCATACGAACACATCCATATCAATTTTATGTGGATATGAGTATGTTAAATGTGCTAAACAGCCTGGCAATTGTTTGTATGGGAAAAATGTTAGCCTATTAATATATAGATATAAATTTTGTTTGCATATTTGATTTCAAATTAAAAATTCATATAGACCTACATACATACGTGTATTAAACGAGAGTGTTTTTTTAACAAATTATTGTCAACTAAATTTAGTGAACTTGTGTGTAAATATGTATGTACATATCCACAACTTTCCGAAAACTAACATGTCAATTAAAAAATTTGCAAATTGATTTTGCATGTTTGCTGGTGTAAAATAAAGTAAAAACAAAAAAAAAAAACCAAAATCGCATATAAATTTACGTATTCAATTGACATAGAGCAAATACTTTGTAAAATAATAAATTTAATGCACTACTGCAATTGTTTATATTTATTTCCAGCAATACTGAAATCTAACATCGCATTTAACTCACATGACATTCTAAGTAAGTGAAAGCTGTAAATATAAAATTTATATTATAAATAAATAAATATTCAGAGAATTGATATGCGGGTGATGGCATGATAAAAGATAGTGAAGAAAAACATTTTAATAAATAAGAAATGGAAATTGTGGTGTTCTTACGAAAGGATATTTTCTGTGAAAAGTAAAAGAGAAGAGGCTCTTTATGCTTTCAATCGAGCTCTTCGAGTTTCTTGGTTTTTTGCTGAGTATCACCACGCCTATGGAATAGACCATTAACATTGTGTATCAACATACGTACATATGTGCATATATGTACATTTATAGAAATTTATTATGATATCAACAATCGGAAATCATTATAAATTGCATACTTACTTACATCCTTTAGAATGGGTATGGTGTGTTTGCTGGCATATAAAAATGTATATGTATTTGCGTGTAAGTACAAATTATAGCCATAAAAGTCGTTCGCATTTGCCATTTTGAAATTGTGGTAGCAATAGATATTCATTACAAGTTAACAAACATACAAAAGAAATTGAAATATGGCAACAAGTATATATATATATCTACATATATATGTATGTATGTATGTATATATGTATATTTACATAGCTCCAGATATGTACATATAAATAAATATCTGCGAGTATAACTTCCCTGCAAAAATTCCGAGTACTCCATTCGCTAATCCATGGAGTGCTCGCTATGGACCAACAGATTACTCCATAACATGCCACATTTCATACAAAAAATATGGTCCATTTAACATTGCATGTCATTGCAATGGAGTATATACTCCAGTCCCGCATAACAATCAAATTAATCCATGGAGTACCTACATTGGATTAATTGATGGAGTACCTAACAGTTAGCCGAACATAACAACAAAAACCACATGTTTATCGCGACGACGACGAATGAAGTGTATACATTCAAACATATGTATGTATGTAGTTATGTATGTATAAACATATCGTCGTCGTCGCCATAAACATTTGATTTTTGTTATGTTCGGCTAACTACGAACCGATGCAGATACACGAATCGGTCGTTTGGGCTATGTTAGTGGTCACTTTGAAAGTACTCCAACCTACCACAAATGGAGCATATAATCCAATGATTTTTACAGGGTTGGTTCGAACTTGTCAACATGTGTAGATGCATAACTGTTCCTATTGTTCGCATGCATACACATTAGGCCGGGGCGATTTACTAACCTACATATATCGTGTCATCGAAATTGGGATTCCACTCATTCTTGTGAGTAGAAAACTCTTTCACGACATTTATTTAAAATTAATTTTGATGTTTTGGAGTTTAGTTTTTATGGACCAAGACGGATTTTTGAAAATGAAAAAATGTACAAAAATCGACAAAGAAAAATAGTTAGGCCAATATGCACATCAAATTGAATCAGAATTTTGTGCTGAATCCAGATATCAGAATTAAAATCGGATTAGGCGTTTTTGAGACTGTATTGCATGTCATATTAATATAGGTACATACCTGCATACATTCTTTTTCTACGGTGCTCAGCTGGCTTAAGTGTATCTAAAATGCCATTTAAAACAAGTAAGGAAGCCTCAGTTCGAGTGGAATCGAACATTAGATCAGCTGTATGCTTTCATTGCTTGTTTGCGTTTGATGGAAACACGGATTATTTTATATCAAGCGAGTGCCGCATAGCCACGCCCATTTTCAACATGTTTATCAGTCATCCAACTAAGAATATGAATATTATTCTTTGTGCAAAATTTCATTCCTTTATGACTTCTAGTTACAAAGATGTCACGTTACAAATTCCCAAAGGGTGTTCCAAAAATATCTTTGTTAAAAAGTAGGCGTCGTCATAAACCGATTTCAATAAATTTCTACGTGTCTATTAACACAAGTTATAAAAGTGTATAAACCAAGCTTCGTCATAATATCTCAATTATTTGTCGAGTTATAGGCTAAGAAATCTCGTATATTCCTTTATCTAAAAAGAGGCGGTGCCACGCCCATTTTCCAAAATTTTTGTGTTTTTCGCTTTATGTCCGCAGTTGGACTCCTGCTATAAAATTTCAATGCTATATCTTTATATTTGACAGAGATATCGCTTAAAATGTTTTTATTAGGCCACTTTATAATACACATATATAAAAGTGGGCGTGGTCGTCAACCGATTTAGGAAATTTTTCGTCCAAACATTTGCCTAAGTAAGTATATCACGCGTGCCCAATTTCATCGATATTTCTATAACGGTTTCTGAGTTATGACTCATAAAACTTTCAATGTTTGCCCCTTAATGAGTGGGCATGGCATTTTCCAAAGTTTTTATGTTTTTTGTTTTATGTCCATAGTTGGACTCATGCGACAAAATTTCAATAATATATCTTTATATTTGACAGAGATATGGCTTAAAATGTTTTATTAGGTCACTTTATAATATACATATATAAAAGTGGGCGTGGCCGTCAACCGATTTTAACTATTTTCCGTCCAAACGTTTGCCTAAGTAAGTATATCACGCGTACCAAATTTGATCGATATATCTTCAATGGTTTCTGAGTTATGACATACAAAACTTTCAAGGTTTGACCCTTAATGAGTGGGCGTGGCACCGCCCATTTTCCAAAATTTCATAAAATTTCTTCCTAGGGGCCTGAGCTCAATCGCTCTAGCTATATTAGTGACTGAGATACCAAATTTCCGATTTTTTCTATATAGGAAAAGTGGGCGTGGACCATGACCGATTTCGCCCATTTTCAATACCAACCGTCAAAGTCTCGATACCAACTTGCATTTCAAATTACATCAAAATATCTCAATTTTTGCGCGAGTTAGAGTGCGTACGGACGGACGGACGGACGGACGGACATGGCTCAATCGATTTCTCTTTTCACCCTGATCATTTTGATATATATAAGTCTATATCTATCTCGATTATTTCATTCTGTTACAATCCACCGTTATGTGATTAAAACTATAATACTCTGTGTACTAGTACAGCTGACATGTACAAATACCCACTGGGTTCTTCTTCTTCTTGCTCCTCTACCGAGTTGTTTCTTTTGCTGTGTTCATATATCGCACGTTTTAAGCAATATAGATTTAACTCGAAATTTTCGATTTCTGAGATATTGCCATATATTTCAATAACTGGGTCATGCCTTTGAGTATAGTCTTATAAAATACCCAAAAAGATAAGAATGGCGAAAATAAAAGTGATTTTGTAGTTAGCCGAAATTATAAAAGTTTGTTTGCGTTTTCCCAAAAAAAATTTTTTTTTGAGTTAAATCTCTATTGAATAAAAGGTGCGATATGTAGCCTGATTTCCGGTTTTGGTGGCTGAATGCAAAAAATCGCATATCTTAGCAACTTTCTCTTGCTGTGTATAATATATCTTAAATTTTTTTGCAAATTACTTAAAAAAAGTAAATACAATATATGAACAATATTTTAAAATTATAATTGATTTTCCTGTATACGATAACTAGAATGCACTCGTATTTCTTTGGCTCAAAATTGCGGTATCGAATCTCTATGTTATAGTCATCATACAAATCGCCCCGGCCTAACACACTTACCATATACTATGTAAATATTTGTTTGTGTTCATACCCTGCAAAAATTGTTGGACTACTTGGTACATTTGTGCCACAGTCAACTAGCTACTAACTTGTCACATGTAGCCAATCATTGGGCCAGTTCATATATATGTATGTATGTAGATTCGTGTTTGAAGATCGGTTTTAACGATCGTAACCGCTGCACGATGTTTATTAACAGTGTTGCCAAGAAGCATTAATCTTAATATAAAAAAAAAAATGGTCTTGAGAGCTCAAGAATGAAGTAGTTATGAAAATAAAAACGACCAAAAAAACCAAAAGTAAAATTTAATCGGATGAGCCAGCCGATAAACAAGCTCAACTAATTAGCACAAAGAATTGCTTGAAGAGATGTGGTGGTCTCCGAAATGGATCTCCCTGCAGAAAACGGAACTAGTCCATACATGCATGTACAAACCAGCCGCTTGTGGCAATCAACTAGCCCAAAACCTGCCACATTCCATATAAAAATATTGGTCCAATTAACATTGCAATGTCCTAGCACAGGACCACATGGTCCATCGCTCGATCGCATCAAACTAGTTTAAAAACTAACTTGCCGTAGCTACTTTGCAAGCCATCTACAAGAGGTTACTTTTTAAACTAGCTACGGCAAGTTACTTTTTAAACTAAAAATGTAAAATATTTCCATAACTACTTCATTTTTTGAGCTCTCAAGACTATTTTTTAAGGAAAAATTGGTGTGAAAAATTAATATTTTTTGGTGATTGGCTACATGCGGCAAGTTCGTAGCTAGTTGACTGTGGCGGAAATGTACCATATACGGGAACTGGCCCAATGATTGGCTACATGTGGCAAGTTCGTAGCTAGTTGACTGTGGCACAAATGTACCAAGTAGTCCAACAATTTTTACAGGGCTATAACTTCTACCAAAAAATATTAATTTTTCACACCAATTTTTCCTTTAAAAAAAATTGGTATTGAGAGCTCAAGAATGAAGTAGTTATGGGAATATTTTACATTTTTAACTCCTTAGAGTAGTTTAAAAAGTAACTTGCCGTAGCTAGTTTAAAAAGTAACCTCTTGTAGGTGGTTTGCAAAGTAGCTACGGCAAGTTAGTTTTTAAACTAGTTTGATGCGATCGAGCGATGGACCATGTGGTCCTGTGCTAGGACATTGCAATGTTAATTGGACCAATATTTTTATATGGAATGTGGCAGGTTTTGGGCTAGTTGATTGCCACAAGCGGCTGGTTTGTACATGCATGTATGGACTAGTTCCATTTTCTGCAGGGTATGTACATATATGTAAAATTCTGATAGAGTGTGCAAGCATCCGAGCTCAAAATATATATGTAGACCAGTTGCCTTAAGGTAATCGCAGACTTTTAAACTTTATTATCCCGTTGGCTGGCAGGATGTTATCGAATAACATTAATGGCGCATTACTCACTTTCAGAGCAATAAAGTTTTGAACGTTCGAATGTGCTTAGATATGTGAATATATGCGAATAGATAGGTGTGTATATGAAATGGAGATGCCATAATGTATGTAATCAAAATATATGTATATATAGATATGTTTATGTGGCCGCTGTGGTGCAGTGGGTAGAGTGCTCGCCTGCTATGCCAGAGGTCTCGGGTTCAAACCACGGTCCGAGCCAAACAAATTTTTCTAATTAGTATTAGTATAATTTCTGCCATGAAAAAGCTTCTCACAAAAAATGCATTCGCCGTTCGGAGCCGGCATAAAACTGTAGGTCCACCCAATTAGTAGGAAAAACAAAAAGGAGCACACCTCGAATTGGGAGAGAAGCTCGGCCATAAAACTCGTCAGAGTTATAATAGCGCCATTGTATTATTAATATTATTATATTATTAGATATGTTTATACAGTGACTCTCAGAAGTATTTTGCAAAATTCATTTCGAATTCTTTTGGAAATTAAAATTCATTAAAAAACCAAAATGCATTTCATCTTTTTTAAAAAATTAAAGAAACGAAAAAAGTCATAAATTTTTGCTCACAAAAGTATTTTGCATATTGCTAATTTTGGTGAATAAATGCATCTACAACCCCGTTTTTATACCTTTTATAATATCCCTTCTTTTTCGAAATGGCTTCCAAGAGTCTAGGGATGGGCTCTGCTAATTCTTGGCAAAATTCTGGAGGTTTTTTTGTCCCATTCCTCGGCCAAAACTGCATTTGGATAATTTTTTGGGGGAAATCTTCGATTTTCTCACATGATCTTCAAGATAGGATCAACCATTTTCAATGGTTCTTATATCGGAGCTTTAAACATAAACTTGGAATTGTTTTTTATTCGAAAGTGTTCACATTTTAATATCGTGAGTGATATTTTTTCGGAAAAAAGTTGCTATTACAAAGAAGAACATCGCTAGAAGAACGTGAAATATTGAGAGAAAATCAACTAAACCCCCACACATAAGCTCCTACAATAAACAGAAAACTAAAACCAATACTCAATAATCAAGTATCAGACGAGGCAGTGCACAGAGCACCGAGAAAAACCATATTAACCGCCAAGTACTGCGCAACCAACTCTCTATCTCAAAGAAAGTGTCTTATTTTCCCCAGCAAACACAACATAAAAAAAATTTTACATTTCTAAAATCATAATTTTAAGTGCCGAAAGCAAATATAATATTTTTGAGTCGTATTTTATTGCGGAAGCCCAATTAAGAGCTGAAAATCAAAAACATTAAATCGACTGGTAAGCACTGTAGGAGTTTGCGATCAATCGAGGCTCAGGGAGTTTGTATATCACCCCAGTGAGTCGTAAAACTTATTTTAGTGGATAGTACGATGGACGCGCATTACCGATTTTCCATTTTCAGGGAAAACCTACGTTCTAGTGCAGAATAAATGGGTATGATATACAATGGCTTTTTAATTCAACAAGATAATAATCCGAAAAATACGAATAATGATGTTAAAATGTGAACACTTTCGAATAAAAAATACTTCCAAACACTTTTCCAAAGCTCTGGTATAAGAAACAATCAAAATTTTTAGTCCTGTCTTGAAGATCATGTGAGAAAATCGAAGATTTCCCCAAAAAATAACCCAAATGCGGGTTTAACCGGCGAATGGGACAAAATACCTCCGGAAATTTTGCCAAAAATTAGCACAGTCCATCCCTAGACACTTGGAAGGCATATCATAAAATATATTAAACAGGTTGTAGATGCATTTATTCACCAAAATTACCAACATGCAAAATACTTTTGTGAGCAAAAATGTATGACTTTTTTCGTTTCTTTTATTTTTTAAAAAAGATGAAATGCATTTTGGTTTTTTAATGAATGTGTTTTTGTAGTATGAAGATTCAACTATAATACCATATTAAAAAAATTTCCAAATGAATTCGAAAAAAGGCGAATTTCTAACGTTTACTTAATTAAGGAATTTGGCAAAATACTTCTGAGAGCCACTGTACATACATATGTCGGGGAAAGCTGTCTGCATGTGTTCGAAAGTAAATAAATTTCAATTGAGTTCAAAATAAATTTGCCCTAGCTCCATCCTTCCGCGTTACCATTGAACAAGTGTCGCCTGCATAAATATAACGGCATAGTAATTTAATGTTAGCTTAGTATTATTTCAAACGCCATCGTTCAGCGTAAATGTGTTGATTTCAAATTGAAATGAACTACTTAACTCCACGATTTATCTTTGAAATTTTGCAGCTTTCTTTTCATGTCAAAATTTCAAATTGAACTTTAGTGGTATTGACATTCATTTATCGCTTGCAGCAGTAATACGATTTGATAAGAAATTAATTATTTGATTAAGATTCCAAAATTGATTGGCTTATGTATATATGTATGTATGTAAATTCTATGTATTTGTAAACCTCAAGGTTTAGGTGATTAGCGAAATGAAAGGTTGCTAAGTTATCAACGCTACATACATGTAGAAAATAGAATAACTTTGTATAAATTATACTTTAATATATACAAGTATTTTTAAGGCCTGGCTAAGAGGGTTTTCAAATAAATTTTGACAGTTTATATAACAGACTGATACAAGATATTTTATGAGCACTAATAAGTACTTAGTACTTCATTTTATTTGAACATTACGTTTAATACTTTTAAACACTTTCGCTCGTAACAGTCGTAAAGTGGAAATATAGCCAAGGAAATTCAGCAAATATTTTAAGTTCTGCTTTTTGGCTAATATCTTGTGCACATTACACAAAATTTCACAAATACAAAACTGCTTTTATGCTTTCGCTCTTAATTTTCAACTGCACGTGAAAACTAAACACAAACATTGTCACAAAGTTATTGTAAAATATATTTGTTATTATCGCTGCTTTATCGACCTAAGAGTTCTATGAAAAAGCATAAAAGTTAAGAGGAATTCCTTTTTGGCGCAGTTTACTTTTTTTACTTCTTCTATAAACGTTAAAAAGTTCCTAGCACCAATATACTCTAAATTAATTTTTTTTCTATCTCAAATTATCTCTAATTACCAGATTTAACTAACGGCTACTTTTTTATGTATTTTTTAGAATTTACAATTTTTTTTTTTTATTTTCGGCAAAATACGTGTAGAGTTTAGAAACTTAACCCCAAGTTTAAGCAGCACAGTTCTTGGTTTTTCTTTCAACTGAAGTAAAGTTAGAAGATTACATGGAAGTTCATTTGTATCCGCATAGCATACCGATGTACATATGCTTTCGCAACATTCATATGCTTACACAGAATAATGTAAAAAAGTTTTAGCTAAATATTTAGTTGCGGCCGCAAGAATATTAAATTTTGCGTTTAGCTAACCACGTCATAAGGAAAGTTTTCTGGTGAATTGCAACTATTAAAACTTTATAATTTTTTGACTATGCCGTTTTTGGGGTAATTCGTACTACATCTGTATGTAGATATATGTATGTTGGTTACATGTGTATGTAAATATAATTACATTCGAAGATCTTCAGCAAATCGCACTAGTTTAAACCGAGCACAGAACTAGCTGATAAAGAAACAGGGTAGGAGATAGTTTAAACCCTAAACAATTTTTGTACTTTTAATACATATTTAAAAATTTCCCTTTTTGGAAAATTTTATTAATTAGCAAAATTGCGTTAAATTTATGATTAAGACTCATTGAAGTTTACGGTAAGCAACTTTATAAATTTTTTAAAAATTTCCCTTTTTGGGAAATTTTGTTAATTAGTATTTGGACTCTACCTAATTTTAAAAAAATTCCTTTTAGGGAAATTTTTATTTGAGGCCATTTTTTTAATAAATTAATTATTGTGACTCACTGCAGTTTAAGGCAAACAATTTTCTTATAGTTTTAAAAAATTCCCCTCTGGGAAATTTTGTTAATTAGTATAATTGTGTGTAATTTACAATTTTGACTTAGTAAAGTTTAAGAGACGACCATCTAATTTAAAAAAAAAATTCCTTTCGGGAAATTTTTTAAATAAATTAATTAATGTGATTCACTGAAGTTTAAGGCAAAAAACTTTATTAGATTTTTTAAAATTTCGCTTTTTGAGAAATTTTTTTAATTAGTATAATTGTGTGAAATTTACCATTTTGACTCAGTAAAGTTTAAGAGAAACGACTCTAATTGAAAAAAAATTTCCTTTTCGGGAAATTTTTATTTGAGGCCATTTTTTAAATAAATTAATTATTTGTGTCTCACTGAATTTTAAGGCAAACAGTTTTATTACAGTTTTTAAAAATTTCCCCATCTGGGAAATTTTGTTATTTGGTATAATTGTGTCAAATTTAGTATTTTGACTTTGTTAACGCTCGCACTCAAATGTAGATGTCGCTGGTAAGTGACAGTAGCTACTGGGTGACAGGATTCGTTAAGTTTTATCGCCTTTGTGCAAGTCCTGTTATATGAACCGTTTAGCTATGGCTCCATATTTGGTGGTGGCTATAAATAGGCTGACATGTAGTCAGTCGCTCTCTTCTTTTTTGAAGTCATCGAAGTCACATCAGCGAGATCTACAGTGAGTTGGTATTATAGTGAAAGTAAAAGTGAAGTCAAATAAAATAAAGTGTACATATATCTATAAACCAAGTGCTTTTCAATTATCATATAGTTGAAGTAAATTGGATGAGTAGTGATTGATTTTAAGAGCCGGCTGTCAAAAGTTCCCCGTTTCTGGAATTCACTTGGAATTCCAACCCCATTAATTCCCCGCTCGAACAGACTTAGTAAAGTTCAAGAGAAACGATTCTATCTAATTTCTTTATTACTAAATAACCTTGTTTGGAAGTTTTGTAAATTAGGGTCCAAGTAGTTGAAATTATACTTATGACTCGTTTAAGCGCTTAGGCAAACAATTTTAGCTGACTTAAGAAAAATTTCCCTTTTTTGGGAAATCTTGTAAATTAGGGTACTCGGAATTATACTACATTTAAAAATTTATGTGTAACTTAAAGCGCACGCTGTCCAACTGTACCGCTCTATGTATATCGCTTTAGAACCAGTTCTGAGTCAGTTGTGAATCAGTTGTGAGTCAGTTATGAACTCTCTAATGAGAGAATATTGCTTCGCGTGACTGTCCCATATATTTGTTGCAGGGAGTATGTGTAAGTATAAGGTTTTAGAAACTTTCTACCCTCGTAGGAGTGTTTATACTAGGTCTATCATAAATATTAAGTTATATTATATTTATTTGTATCATTTGTAATTTAACGTTGCACTTTGTTCGAACATAAAAATGTACATAAATTGACCCCATAACAGCAGCATAAAAGACATGCCTCTGAGGATCATTACAAATGCATAAATATTATTGCAAATTGTTCCGCCAGTTTTTCCGCTATTTTCTGGTACTTCCGCATATCTCTACTCCTTGCAAATATTTCAACAACTAGCCTGCTTGTGTATGTACATATGTATCTAAGTGCACATTTATACATAAAATCTAACTTTAAGTTATAACTAGCGCACGTGCCCAAGTAGCACGGAAGGAAGAGCAAAAAAATGTAGTTTATGGAATATCTAATGAGCATATCTAGCGAAGAAACATAAAGAAAAAGATCTGAAGTGTTTTTTGCACATCTACGGGGTTAAGATGGCGAACGGTGTTATACATACTTACCAACATTCTTGGATGTAGCTTTCAAACTACATACTTATTTTGTAAGAATAAAACTAAGCTGGTCATTAAGTGGCATGTTTTGTCTTCAGTATGTGCATAGATTTTGCTAAGCAGTGAGATCTGTGAGTGCATAGCAATTGAAGCGAGTTATGAGTGAACTGAACTTTTTTCCTAAGACTAAAAATAGCTTTTAAGTGCAAATGTGTTTTAATATGTTAGTGTGCTTCCATTTAGTACGTATTTATGCTGAGCTCCGTAAAGCAATAATATCCTTTAGTACTCCGAATTTCTTGCAAAAAGCGACTTTATGTATGTAATCGTTGACATAAGTTTAAAAAACAGCACCCAGCTGCCTGAGTAACCCGCTGATTTCATTCATTCGCATTATTAATTTTCCTTCTTGGTAAATGTATTACATTCATTTCTTGTTTGACAATTCCGCAGTACCGCAGTTTCTCATTCATATTTACTTTTAAGCTTTCGTTGCGCAAGTTTACATAAAGTTTGAAGAAACAGCGTTATAAAGAGTGAAAGTCACTGAATATATGAAAGTACGAATGAATATATGAATATACGAAAAAAAAAACGAAATAAGCTTCATTATGCCGATATTGTTTCTTTTGGGGTGCATTCATTTCGTGATGTTTAAAAAAACAATCAAAACTGAAAGTAGTACGAAAATTTAAGTCCTTTAAGAATAATCGTAAGATTTAGCATTTATGTATGTATTATGGAATGGAATGAAATGAAATGGAATAGAATGGAATGGAATGGACTGGAATAGAATGGAATGGTATATAATGAATGTAATGGTACAGAATGGAATGGAATGGAATTGTGGTAGGCCGCAAAAAACTACACTAACAGTCCTATTCTGAGCGTTACCGGAAAATTACTTTACTGGTAGGTTATGTTGCCGAAATTTGTTACCATATTTTCAATTGGTATTCTGGCTCAAATGGTAACGCTGTCAAAGCATTTCCATACGAACGCAATGGAATCGGGCTGAAAATGGTAACAAAATGTTACCGCGTATTGAGGTGGTAACTTAATTTTCCTGCTGCCAGAATACGAAAAGGGTGTTTAAAGTACCAGATTCTTCATTTCACCAGTAAAGTAAATTATGTTACCACGCCGGAATAAGGCCGTAAAAGAAAATAATTTTCCTTATTTTGAACACGCGTCCCAATACAAAATTTTCTTTGTTTTGAGTAAATTTTCTCAAAAATGTGGAAAAAACATTCAAACAAATTCTTTACCATGGGGATTTGTATGGGAATTCAATTTCCCAAAATTAAAGAAATCAAGTCTTGAAAACAGGGGAAAGTTGGGAATGGAATGGCGCTTAAAGAAATTTTCATTATTTTCATGTATGATTTTTTTTAAAACAAGTATAAGAAACCATGGCAACGCATGTAAACAACAATATTTTATAATACGTGTAACATGTTTTAGAGCATGATGCAACTAGAAAGGTGGTATCGGCAGACCAGCTGATATGTAATTTTTTTCGCCGCAATGATACATAGTTGTCAAATGTATCTGTTCAGAGCCAAGGCCATATTTAGGGGGGCTTTTGGGTGTTTGAACCCCCCACGAAATTCTGGTAGATAAATTTTACTTCTATCATATTCAAAGCTATATGTTGAAAACACTAGTTTACGAATCATTAATTTGAGAAAATACCAAGAATTTCAGGTATAGGGGAGGGCTGGTATGAACCTGCTGAGATCAAAACTATATTCTTATGGTTAGGGTTTTGAGATAACGTAATTTTGAGTTTTTTTGGTTACAACTTCAATCAAAAATTCTTTTCGCTGAAGTTACAAATACCCGCAAACCGTATCTACTCCGTTCGAAAGATAATTAAAGTACGCTTCTAACGACATACCACTTATAAATTAAATTATGTTACATTTCTAAAATTTTAGCATATTTCCTTATAACTTCATAAAGTCATGGCTGAAAATTCATTACTCGGGTTATATTAGTTTCTGAATTATAACATTTTGTGTGTTTTTCGAAAGATATATGGGATGTGTGCGTTTTTATATGTAGTCCGATTTCACCTACATATTTTCAATACTAACTTTGGAAAGTCACCATTTTTTGATTTTTTGCGATTATTGAAAAAAATTGGTTTTTATTGGGGTTTTTATAAGAAGTTGTAAAAATCAGGAAATCAAATGAAAATGAAATTCAATGGAAATGAAAAAAAAGTTGAAAATAATTTCAAACCCTGCTCAAAAGACTAAAATAATGACATATCTATCAATTTAAAAAATCGGATGTCAAATAACAAAGTTGCAAAAAAAAACAAGTTAGAGTCTCAACATAAGCTAAAAATCTTGAGGCGGACTTTTACAGCTGAAAAAAGCTGGGTAATCTAACAGAGTTTTTCGTCCATAAAATATTATTTTTTTTTACTTGGATAAAATCACCAAAAATAAAGTATTCATCGTATTTGTAATAAAACAGTCTAATTTTTAAATGAATAAAAGTTCCCTGATTTTTAAAACTACTTATAAAAATCCTAATTTGAAAATCAAAAGTTTCGTAAAAAAAATTTCTTCTAAATAGCACTTGAGAAACCAGAATTTTTTTTTATTATTTTTATTTAGTGCACGAAATAAGTTATATTTTTCTCAAAAAAAAAAAAAAAAAAAAAAAATCCACAACGATATAACCCCCCACGAAATAAATTCCTGGGTACGGCCCTGTTCAGAGCTATTTCTTATTGGCTGGGTAAATGCATGTCAAACCAATGTTTTTGTTAACATTTACATATATGTTTATTTACAGTTACTGTTTGAGTTTGAATTTTCATTGTGTGTACAAACACATATTTTTTGCTTTAAGAAATAAAATTGATACATAAAATTAAAAAGAAAATACCGCCAGTATTTGCAAATTGTAAATTCTTATCGAATTTTGGCAATTAATGTTGGCACTGTAACTTGCATGCATTGTGTCGCTTCGTACCAAACGTATATAATCCATGTCATTACTCGTACCTACATATGAAAATGCGCGTTACTTTTGTTTTTTTATTAGTACAATTTTTTCAAATGTGTTACAAATTGTAATATAGTCTACTAGTAGTGCATCCGCCTATGCTTGCGCTGCCACCATCACCCGACGCATCTGAAAACCAGCAGAGCTATCGGGTCCGCGTGGCAAAAGTAAGATGCTCTTATTGTTGTTGTTGGTGTTGGTAGTGCTTCTGTTGCCTTAATGCAGCTAACGATGCGCTGTCACCAACAACCGGCGACCTAGTTTGATGTAGTTGATGTTGTGGTTGTTCCTGTTGCTGATAGTGATGTTGGAGCGTAGTTGGTAAGGGAAGCGGTAACGGCAACAGTGCTGACCCCGAACTCCACCGCCATTCATGCCAAGCTGATTGCCTTTGGTGGCATTGGCATTGTTGCTATTTTGTTGCCTTTGTAAGAGTTGTTTGCGCTGGCAGTTGTACTGATAGTAACTGCGGTTGTTGTCGAAGTGGACGGTGCATTCGTAGAATTCTGCATAAACAAACAAAAATTGTAATAAAAAAATAAAGAAGCCAAATTTCACCCAACTCACCCTACACCATCTTCCAGATTTATCGCTGAACCAATATACGCAAACGGGTCATATGACCGGTCAAATGACCTGCACAGTTCTTGCAGGGGGCTCAATCGATTGCGTTGGTCGACGCAATATTTTCATAGTTTGCAAGTTCTGCGGTGACGTATACCTACGTTGTCGATTAATATTCGTCGGCTGGCTTGTTCAGCAACATCATTACCGGTTGCAGCTAAGTCATCGAGCAGTGCTGATTTCACACTTGCAGTTCCACCTGCTCCAACACCACCACCAACAATGCCACCACCCGGACTGGTAGCGTTTGTTGTTGTTGCATTCGCCTTAACCAATATTGTGCAATCGATTGGTTTGCGTACATATATAATTGTAAATTATGTATGTAAATAAAATTTTTTTATTTTTTCAATTTGAAATAAAAAAATTTCATTGCCAAATAAATGTCAATAATAATCCGCCTGCATTCATTTTGATAAAGGCGAATTCCTTTAATTAGCCATTTTCCTGTCTGATTTTGACAACCAGTTACCAAAAAAAACACTAACAAACACAAGGGAATCGTTGTTGTTGCCGTACTGCTACGACCATATAATTTGACCATGTATTTGCCCATTGTACTTAAGGCCTTTAGAAAGGATTAGGATGTAGGGAAAAGCTGGGATAGTGCAATAAGGGTTCCTCTGTAAATTTACCAGATTATTTAATAAATCTGAGAAATTTTTCAAGTGGTAGAGAATAAGCATGCGTCATTCTCAATACATCTGACCAAAGAAGGCGCAATCTCCTCTGGACAAGATAGGCATAATGAGCTCTCGATGATGCCTAAGGTGGCCATGTGTTGTCCCCCTGGACTGTGTTCTGTAATCAATCTCACAAGAGTCCGAACATGAACGCATGTGTGTATGTACATAATTTCTTACCCTCTGTATTACGTTTGTATACATACATATGTATGTACGAGTATGCGCATGTAAGCGTAAATAGCAAAACTGTGAAAGCATTGATTTCGATATTTGGCTGCTTTTGATTTTAGCAATATGAAATCAGCACAAAATCAAAATTAGCACAAAATGAAAATCAGGCAAAATGGCTAATTTTGATATTGGTTGCTTTTGATTTTGAGCAATATGAAATCAGCGCAAAATCAAAATCAGGCAAAATCGTTCATTTTGAAATCAGGCCGCTTTTGATTTTGAGCAATATGAAATCAGCGCAAAATCAAAATCAGGCAAAATCGTCATTTTAAAAAGCGACAAATATCAAAATCAAATAAAATCAAACATTTCACGACTTTTGCTAATTCCGACTGCAGTTTTTTAAACACTGAAGAAAACTGCATACATGCCGACATATATATGTGAATAAAAAAATGCTTTGTCCCTATCATATTGGCTGGCACAGGTAACTTTTTGCTTTATTTTTAGCTCTTGCATAGAGTCAACAAACGTTAAGAACTGGCATTGCGCGAATGAAGTGGCATTGCAAGTGCGCGCGACTTGACTTGGTTGTCTTTCTTTGGCGCTGTTGACTGCGTTCACTTCAATTGACTTTAACATCTGACAAAGGCGTAGGAAGAAAGCAAAATATGTAAGGAAAAATATGTAGTTTACTTGTATTTGTCTTTGATAGACGATGAACCTATTGATGGGTCAAGAAGTCGCGCACAAGCTGTGCGTAGTTCGTGGTCTTAGGTGTGACGACTTACATATAAATATATATCAATATATGAATGTATCTATATATATCGAAGCTAACTACTGATATTGCGTAAGACATTTAATGTATTATCGAAACTTTTATTAATATAATGATTTGATTGTTCTAGCCACACTAGACTGAAGAAAATGTGTATAGGAAGTAATAAAAATAATGCTTCCTATGTTTATAGTTGCTTTCACCATGGTTTCAGTTTATACAAACCACTGAATTCATTAATCCAACTTTAATAGATATTGATAAATCAAAGGAAGTTTAAAAGTTATTACTATTATTAAATTTCCGCGAATAAAATCATAAATGCATGAAACACATTTTCAACGAAATTTTTTTTGAACTTCGAAGGACACCATGTGGATGGCACCTAGTTTAAATATATTCATATTTATGCTTGATACATCTACATATTCTAAGAAAATTGGTGCTAAGTTTTATTAAAAATAGCTTAAATACATTTTTTGTTTACTTTGCTTAAATATATTTTTACAGGCAATTCATTTCACCTCTTTAATTACATAATTTCTGAGAATTTATTTTCACCGCAAACTAATTTTCTTGTAATATAAATAGGTACCTACACACATTCCACGTGCCAGGATATGTTTGTTTATGTAGGTGCATATCAGTGCCGGAGGCTTCATAGAAACCGAAAAGCCCGGCTTGCCTAAATATTTTCGTTCATTTCATTTTACGAATTTCTTTCAAATCTGCTTACTTTACGCTATAAATGTGTGTTAACCCACCAACAACATTCGCGGGTATCTTGTTTGTACAGTCAATAACACAACACAACATCGGTTAGTGAGCATGCTTTAACATCTTATTAATTTTTCAAAACAGAATAACATAGCTTTTGTTTGCGATTTCCCTAAGGAGAAGTCATTTGGTACACTAAAAACTAAATATCTGAAACGAAAGAAAATTACATAAAGGGCAAATGGATATGCTTCATACATAGGCTTACGCAGCCAACAGTCAATTTATGCTAGGTCCGCCACTGGTGCATATGTATATGTATGTATATATGTATACTTGAAAATGATGCAGCATGAATATTTATGAGTCAGAAGCTCAGGAGAATATTCCATACATATGTATGTGCATATCTTTATATAGTACATTTACAGCTCAATCCATGAATGTGACCGATTCGACGTAAAACTCATTCATGTGTCGCATGTTGAACTTTTATTAACATAAATGCAACGCTCGCGCGGTTTTGCATATGATTATATTTTTATACTCAGCTGTACTAGTACACAGAGTATTATAGTTTTAATCACATAACGGTGGATTGTACCAGAATGAAATAATCGAGATAGATATAGACTTATATATATCAAAATTATCAGGGTGAAAAGAGAAATCGATTGAGCCATGTCCGTCCGTCCGTCTGTCCGTCTGTCTGTAAACACTCTAACTCGCGCAAAAATTGAGATATTTTGATGAAATTTGAAATGCAAGTTGGTATCGAGACTGGAACGGTTGGTATTGAAAATGGGCGAAATCGGACCATGACCACGCCCACTTTTCCTATATAGAAAAAATCGGAGATTTGGTATCTCAGTCACTAATATAGCTGGAGCGATGAAATTTTACCCAAGTATTGAGCTCACGCCCCTAGGAAGAAATTTGATGAAATTTTGGAAACTGGGCGGTGCCACGCTCACTTATTAAGGGTCCAACATTGAAAGTTTTATATGTCATAACTCAGAAACCATTGAAGATATATATATAAAATGTTGTACGCGTGATTTACTTACTTAGGCAAACGTTTGGACGAAAAATTGCCAAAATCGGTTGACGGCCACGCCAACTTTTATATATGTGTATTATAAAGTGGCCTAATAAAAACATTTTAAGCCATATCTCAGTCAAATATAAAGATATATCATTAATCATTTTATGACAGAAGTCAAACTGCGGGCATAAAACGAAAAACACAAAAATTTTGGAAAATGGGCGCGGCGACGCCTCATTTTAGATGCAGGAATATACGAGATTTCTTAGCCTATAACTCGACAAATAATTGAGATATTATGACGAAACTTGGTTCATACACTTTTATAACTTGTGTTAATAGACACGCAGAAATTTATTGAAATCGGTTTATGACCACGCCTACTTTTTAACAAAGATATTTCTGGAATACCCTTTGGGAATTTGTAACGTGACATCTTTGTAACTAGAAGTCATAAAGGAATGAAATTTTGCACAAAGAATAATATTCATATGCTTAGTTGGATGACTGATGAATATGTTGAAAATGGGCGTGGCTACGCCCACTTTATGCAGCACTTGCTTTATATAAAGTACACCGTGTTTCCGTCAAACGCAAACAAACAATGAGAGCATACAGCTGAGTATCTAATGTTCGATTCCACTCGAACTTAGGCTTCCTTACTTGTTATTTTTAATTTTGTGCAAGACATGTAAATATCTGTGGACATTTGAAAGAACCACCTAAGTCGACCTAAGTGCATTTTCAGCTTTTTTTATCATAAAGATACATTTTAAAATATGCTTCTTTCTGTCTAATCGGTGTTATGATATCATTTCGGGTTCAGGAGATATGATGAATCGAAAATCATCTTAAGTCCATATTTTTCACACATGCATTTGCAAAAGCCACTTAACTTAAGATAAGATAGAAGTGATAACAAAAATTGCAAGAATTCCTCTTGAAAAAAGAACCTAATTTCATTTAGGTGGCATATTTTTTTCAATATGCTTTTGAAAAACCAACCTAATTACCAACTTAAGTCGATTTTCTATCATATTTCAGTTTGCAAATGAACGTAATTCCAATTAGGAGGCTAAAATTCTATAAAATTTTGATGAAGATAAATTTGAAAAAAGAACCTAAATTGAGATAAGTTGGTGTTTTTTTCAAAAAACAATTTGGAGAAAGCACTTATTTTATTTGAAATCCATTTAAATAAAAACCGTTATGACAAGAAATAAAAGTTCAATTTAAAATGAACAACAGATGATTGTTTTATCCTTACTTCTATGAAAATATATGATGGAAAGACAATGTGCACTTGCAAAACTGTTTTTTGCTCTCCTGTAAAATTAAGAATTTAGACTTAGGTTGCTTTTCCAAATGTCCACAGATATGTAAGTGTGCGCCTAAGTGTGCACATAAGCGTTAATGACTTCGTTCACTCCATTGCTCAATTACAAGACACGAACGCATATAATATGCAAATTAATGTGGCATATGAATATGTACACATTTGTTGACTAATTAAATTTCACATGTAAAAGTACTTTGTTTTAATCATGTGCGAAATGTATCTTAAAATAAAAGCGCAAATTAATCTGTTAAAAATTCAGATTTTTTCATAAAATTTTATTTAAGCAGTGCGCGAAATTTCATCTCAGCACATTACAATCCTTAATAGCTTACCGAAAGTATCATTTACGTTTGCTATTTATAATTTTCTATTATAAATTTAGCTTTAATAAATAAAAAAAAAGACATTTGCCATAAAAAACCCTTTCCTACCTTTTACCACTGAAACATTTTCTTTTAAGACAAATTTTCTGAAATTTACTCAAAATATATATTTACGCTTAAAATAATTACATTACTCCTGCTTACCTTCATTTGAATTTGCCTAAACTATGTATGTTTATATATGAATATATGATATTTCTGTGAATTTGAGCTAATTAATTATACACAAAAATTTTAGGAAAAAGCAAACTTTTTAGATTCTTTCACCGCGCTAAATTTTTGATCAAAACTTTGCGCAATTCGCTTTAGCCTTCAACACGAGCTGGTACTATTTATTTGCTAAGTTAAGTTCACGTACATTTGATTAATTAAGGCCAAAGTTTGGTTTGTGTTGAAAAGTAAAGTTATTTGCCAAATTTATGCGAAAGGTAAAAAGAATATATGTACATATGTACCTATATTTATTTTATGCGCATATACAATTTATTTAAAAAGCTTTATTGTGCGATGTTTTTTACTACGACCACTGTATAATATGCCACGTAATAAAGCACAAAAGTTTTGGCTAGAGGTTAAGGTAAGTTAATTATATAAATTTATATTAAGAGAGGGAATCGCTAGTTTTGAATATTTTTTTTAGCAATATACATATAACTTTTATGATTATATATCTTGCTGCTGTGGAGCTTTGTAAATTCCTTTGGAGAGATTATGATCTTTAAGAAGATACAGTAAACAAAGCGCGACAAGGACTTTCTGTAAGAATTAGAGGGGATAAGGAAACCAAAATTAAATTAATATACATAAAACAAAGCACATTTGACCTACGAACTAAGAACGAGTTCAGCTGTCAGCTAGTCAAGTGCAATTAATTAGCATTGCTTAACAATTCGAAAACGATTGAAAAATTAATCTCACTTCCAAAGCTAAACGATGCAAGAACTACGTGATTTTATTAGTAAAACGGAACCTTCGAAAACGAAATGTCTGATGAGTTGGCCCGACAAAGCTTGGCTCTTGATGTCGCAGTGGCGGAGAAGATTTTTGCGCCCCAGTGTTTCATCTCGGCACTGGTTTGTGGCGACTAAAACAAGGTGGAAACGGTTACAAACGCGGATCACTGGGACTCGCCGCTCTAATCAACCTCCAATAAATATAATGTAAGCGTTGGAAAATTAAGGTTGGTTAGACTCAAGTTAGTTCTCACTTCGAAATGCATCGTGGATATCCAAGCTCAATATAACATGTTTATTGGGTATGCATATTATTTTCCATTGCCTTGCCATTGCCGCGGCAATGTCTTAAACTGCATTCTTACTTCTCGTACTTCATTTTTCATAAAGCGAATGCAAGAAGTATGAGAAAATGCAATACACTATAGATCAATTCGTGCTGATAATAAACACTTTGACTGCTAGTGGAAAAGAGATAAAAACAAGCATCAAGAAACGACGATTGACAGACTTTTAATTAATTCTTAAGTCATGCTGCTTGACACGCCTTGCCTTGCCCATGCCTTGAAGGATATCGTACAGCAAACGTGATAACGCATGCAGCAGACAAACAATGCTAAGTGCGGATATGTAAGTATGTTGTAGTTTGACAAGTGTACACGCCACAATGCCACAACTAAGTTAAAATTATTCAAGGCTTCTTGAAAATCACAACAAAACAGCAACTCTGCGGAAGTAAAGAAGTCTGAGATGTCTCATGAGGAATTTCGTGTGCAATTGAGATGCGCATCCTTGAAGAGAAGTGAGTAAAGTGGTTAGTGGCTGGCTTGAGAAATGGAACTCTTTGAAAAATATTTACATATTTAATATACTAGTAGTATAATACAACATATGAGTAGTCCACTTTCAAAAATGGCTATGTGAAATTTATAAAGAACTGGTACATATATTTCTTTGCTTAATTTAATAAAGTTTATTACTTTGCGATAAAAATAAGATTCATGCAGCAAAAAAACTCAGCCTCTTCGTGCCTCTTCATTCTTTTGATCTGCAGAAACTTAACTGAAATTAGAATGCAAAGCCTTTCATAGAAAGAGTTCTTTTTGTGATAAGCAATGAATAAACAAAAAATAAGCCAGGGGAAATTATGAAAATAAGTAAATTTTTTCCGCTGCGGAACTGCCCCATCGCTACGACATCAAGGCGCCAAAGCATTAATTTTACAAAGTGCAAAGTGTTTTTACTAGGTTAGTAAAGCCTAATGTACAAGTATGCAAATAGTTTATTACGTTCTCTCCGCGTTCTTTTTGCATTCTTTTCGCATTTTTTTAATTATACCTTTCATGAGAATGAAATGGTATTATAACTTAGTGCCAAAAAATTTTTGTCGAAAGTACCAGAAGGAAACGTGGGGGACCCACCAAAATATACACCGATATGGTCAGAATCACGAGCTGAGTCGATTAAGCCATGTCCGTCTGTCCGTCCGTCCGTCTGTGTGAACGCAAACTAGTCCCTCAGTTTTTGAGATATCTGAATGAAATTCGGAATACAGATATGTTGTTATATGCAGCTGATCATTTGTCGGAACCGGCCGAATCGGACCACTATAACATATAGAAAACAACCGATTATTCAGATATACATGCAATTTTTGGATGTAATTTGTGCATAACTTCCCCATTTAAACAGATAAGGACGTGAAACTTTGAAGTAAATGTACCCATTTTGGCCCAAACAAGGTTACCGAAACTTGTCAAGATCGGACCACTATAACATATAGTTCCACAACATCCAATTATTCAGATATACACATTTTGGTGTATAACTCCTCCATTTGAACAGCTAACGGCGTGAAATTTTGAAGTATTTGTACCCATATGGGCCCAAAAAGGGATTACCGAAAATTGTCAAGATCGGACCACTATAACATATAGCTCCCATACAACCGATTGTTCAGATATGGACATTTTGGTGTATAACTCCTCTATTTTAACAGCTAACGGTGTGAAATTTTGAAGTATTTGTACCCATATGGACCCAAACGGGATTACCGAAAATTGTCAAGATCGGACCACTATAACATATAGCTCCCATACAACCGATTGTTCAGATATGGACATTTTGGTGTATAACTCCTCTATTTTAACAGCTAACGGTGTGAAATTTTGAAGTATTTGTACCCATATGGACCCAAACGGGATTACCGAAAATTGTCAAGATCGGACCACTATAACATATAGCTCCCATACAACCGATTGTTCAGATATGGACATTTTGGTGTGTAGCTCCTCCATTTAAATAGCCAAGACACCATTTTTTCTAATAAATCTTTCCATAAATAACCCACAGAATTAAAAGTATAAATTAAACTTAAGCCGCTTTCGATTCACAATTTCTCTGCTGGCTATAAATTTCCCTCTGTCAAATTTATATGTGAATGATAGCGAGCAGAGGGAAATTTTTATCGACCTGTTAGCGAGTATGGCTACTACTCATTATGGGTTCAAACATTTTTGTTCGATTCGACCTCGCTTGTTTGATGGCGAATCGAAAACGCCATTAATCACTCTATGTACATAGTAAAGGCCTGCAATTGTTGAACTATTTAACATGCCACATTTGCGACATCATGCAAATGTTATGCCTTGCCATGTTGCTCATACATGTTTAACAACGACATACAAAGACACTATCGAAAAAATTCAAATCAAACCTATACATTTTTTGTATAATTGTTTGGCATGCATGAACATAGAAAAACAATTTTTCAATACATGCGACAAGTGCGACACATGCGGCACTTGCGACATATTGTGGCAGCATTATTATTTATACTACAATTCCGTAAAAATTAGCATTGTGAGCGAAATCAAATCAAATTTTGCAAGTGGAAGATGCGCTGAATATGAATCTGGTCTCAACAAAGAAGAATTATAATAGTTATGTACCTACATACATATGTATGTATAGATACATAGCCCAGAAGCCAAATTGACATGTACACTAGACTAGACATGAAAAATCTTTAAAAGTCCGTCCCTAAATATAAAGCTAATGTTAAGGAGGTCTCCGGACAACATTTTTTTTTTGATCCCGCAAAAAACCACCGAATTTGTTTTTTTTTATAACTTAGTTATTTGAATCCGACTTTTAAAATTGATATACCATTATTTTGGTCCTATGAAGCTCTATATTTCCTTCTAATGTTCTTTTGAATTCTGAAGTCGTTTTCACATACACAGCTGGGTCTGCTATCTATGTTGTACGTCCATAAATTATCCTATTTTTAGAGGTCAAATAACAAAGTTACAATAAAAAATCTTTTTCGGAGGTGTTTCGCGGGATCAAAAAGATAAAAAAAAAAACAATATTGTTCCTTAAAGTTAATCTAGCACATAGTCTGAAAAAAAAAAACGCTGTAAATACAAAGACTTTTGCAGTTAAATGAACAACTTTCCGCAGTTGAAATGTGCCCAACAACGCTCCGTTGTTGTTTCAAAGATGCGAGCTTTTTGATTCAAATACTTTTCGTATTTAAGTTAACAACGGAAACTGTTGAATGAAATACTTTTACATTTAAGTTAACAGTTTTTGCTTTTGAATTAACAGCAAAAAATTTTAGTCCAAAAGCAAGCACTGTTGATTCAAATACTTTTCGTATTTAAGCTAACAACTTTTGCTTTTTAATTAACCGCAAAAGTTGTTGGTGGAAAAACGGGCACCATTGAAGCAAATACTTACGCATTTAAGTTAACCTCAAGAAAATTGTAAAAATAGTATTTTTTTTTTAATATAATAGATATTATTTTATTTTATTTTTTTATACATATAATATATGTATGTTTACTTATCGAGCCCTAACCGCCATAAAGTGTATCCAACAAAATTATCGATTTTAGCGTTTTTAATCAACTCCCACAATTTCATAGACTTAAGGCCGGTTTCACCACCTCCGGTTAAGCTCTTAACCAGAGATTTTTGCCCGGTGAACCAATTTATTTGACAGCTCGCCATACAATTTACGTCAAACTAACCAGCGATTAAATTAACCGCAGATTGTGAAACCGGCCATAAATAAATTTCAAGGCTGATTACCAACTGTATGAAAAGAAAATAAAAAAAAACCTGTAAAATTTAATTTTTGTTGGATACAATTTTTGGCGGGATTAGGGCTCGATAGGTAGTAATATTAATACTAAGGCCCGCCGTCACCAAACGAACTTTAGTCATTCATCCATTCACCATTTCCAAACGCATCAGTACATCTGCAGACAACTCTCACGACATAAAAAAAGCTGAGTTTATCAATAGATATTAGTTTTTGTTTAATTAATTTTTTTTATTTATGTATGTATATATGTATGTATATTACTTTCTTTATTATTAAACGGTTTTATTTAGCTCACCCCGTTTGTTTTATTATTTATTCTTTATTCTTGGGTCAAATTTAGTAATTCAAATTTCACCCTCTTCCTGTCAACCGATTAATCTGAAATTTTGCACGCATGTATAACCCCGATGACAATGCAATATTATGAAAAAAAAATCCGATAGGTGGCGCGTGGGTCGCTATATTTACAAAAATCGCATTTATGGTCCTATTTGGCTGAAATTCGGAACATGTATTACTACCTTGAAAAGAAATATTTTCTTAAAAAAAAAATTCCGCTAGGTGGCGCGTGGGTCGCTATATTTACAAAAATCGCATTTATGGTCCGATTTGGCTGAAATTCGGAACATGTGTTACTACCTTCAAAAGAAATATTTTCTTAAAAAAAAAATTCCGCTAGGTGGCGCGTGGGTCGCTATATTTACAAAAATCGCATTTATGGTCCGATTTGGCTGAAATTCGGAACATGTATTACTACCTTGAAAAGAAATATTTTCTTAAAAAAAAATTCCGCTAGGTGGCGCGTGGGTCGCTATATTTACAAAAATCGCAGTTATGGTCCGATTTGGCTGAAATTCGGAACATGTATTACTACCTTGAAAGGAAATATTTTCCTAAAAAAAACTTCCGATAGGTGGCGCGTGGGTCGCTATAGAGGCGTTGGACTGCAATAAACTAACGGGCAAGAAACCTTGCAATAATGAAGCACTAAATGAATTAAACAGAATGCGAAATAAAAACTAAAAACTAGAAAATAAAAATAGGTAAAAAAACTTTTTAAGTTAAACGGTTTTATGTTATACATACATTGCAATGTTTAAGATAAATGTACTAAAAACCAAAAAATAATAAAATAGATACAGTCGTGGGAATTATAAACATTTGCATAGACTAGACTAAAATAAAACCGGGGGGCACGTCAATTATCTACAAATTATCGACTTAATGTGCGATAGAAGAATCGTTTAATTCGTCGTTAGGCAGTTGGCCCGCAGACGGTGAGGAAAATACTTACTATTTTCTTGCTCATGGAAATTCCAATAGTTATACACTCCATGTTAATAAAAGAGATGTTTCAACTAGTTTATCGTTGGACATTCACACGAGGAATCGTTTCACTGCTCGTAGTTTGTCTTTAATCGACAAAACATATGATAAAAGTACTACTCGCTCACCACTATGAAACCCTAAAACTCGCTTATAATCGAGCTTGCTAGCTTTTTTCCACATTCTAGCCCTACTTATCACACGTCCATCGTTGTCGGTTGAACAACTGCCTAATTATAGTGTAACATTACAAAACAAACATTTTAATCAACGATTGTAGACAATTGACGTGCCCCACGGTTTTATTTTAGTCTAGTCTATGCAAATGTTTATAATTCCCACGACTGTATCTATTTTATTATTTTTTGGTTTTTAGTACATTTATCTTAAACATTGCAATGTATGTATAACATAAAACCGTTTAACTTAAAAAGTTTTTTTACCTATTTTTTTTCTTTTAAAATTGAAACGAATTGAACGAATTTGAAAAATTTTGTTTATTTTTTTTGATTTTTTCTTTCAAACCCTTCTTTCTTTTTACTTAAAAAATGTTTAACAGCAAGCAAGTTTTTGAATCAACAACGCACGTCTTTGAATTAACTGCGGAAATTTGTTGAATCAAAAACTTTGCCGTTAAAATAAATACTTTTTCTGTTGAATCAAATACGGAGATTCAACAGCGAAAAGTTGTTGATTTAACTACGGGTATTTTTTTCAGAGTATCTATGTTCATATCGAACAGTAGCTTATGTCGAAAGGCAAATTTTCAAAATACTCGTAAATTTGTGTAATTTTCTAGCAGTTCCCCGCACAGGTTTATTAAGTAAAATCATTGAGACTGAAGCCGGTTGAAAGCCCGAGAAGGAGTTTAAACATCATATGATATCATAAAATTAAGAAGGCCGGTAAAGTCAGCAATTTCAAAACCATTAAAATCTTATAATTTTTCTGTTTACTGAGATTCTAAATTACGAAAAAGATGCATTCAGATAGAGAAACGAACGATCAGCTGCTTTTATGCGTAAGTAATTTCACCACGAACGTCGCGTTTTAAAAATCTGGAATTTGATTGCGGGAAATATATATTAGGTGCGATCATATGAAAAATGTATTCATATTTATTTCATTCATAGTTTTTCTCATTGTGTGCACAAAAACAAATGTATAACAGATGTAATAAAAACATTTGTAATGAACATTCAACAGCTACAAAAATGTGTGAAAATTGTAGTTCATTATTATCCCCCTATTTTCAGAAATTACCTTCTTCATCTTTATATATCTACTAAAAAAATTGTCCTAAAACTTTATAAGAATGTATAAAAATGCTTCTGAATTCATTACTGCATAAATAAAAGTAAAAACCAAATAGCAAAATAATGTGTTTCAAAATTTCCCCATAGGTGAGCCTCAGAGTCTCACTTTCATTTTTACGTAACTTTTTAAAATTCGGTGATTAGGGTTAATGAAAAATTATAGCTTATATCCTTATCCCTATCTCTATCCTTATCCCTATCCCATTTCGTTTTTATATATGTACATACATAGTAGATAAATGTTTTCTTAATAAAAAAAATAATAATCTACATATGAAGGTATGTACGTACATACGCACATATATTTTCATACAACAGCATGAAAACTGCAGAGGCATGTTATAGAAAACAAAATCGAACAACAGTATAGGTTACAACAATGACATGTTACAGCAGTATGTTTGAGTTCGAACAACATGGCAAGACAGTATGTTTGAGTTGGCACAACATGGCAAGACAGTATGTTTGTGATGACATGGTTGGCGTTTTCGATTCGCCATCAGACAAGCGAGGTCGGATCGAACAAAAATGTTCGATCCCATAATGAGTAGTAGCCATACTCGTCAACTGGTCGATAAAAATTTCCCTCTGCTAGCTACCATTCTCATATAAATTTGGCAGAGGGAAATTTATGACCAGCAGAGAAATTGTGAATCGAAAGCGGCTGGTATGACAATGTATGAAATTTTTGAAAAGGACAATTTTACAGAAAATGTTGAACTTTGCAGTACTTTAGTACATAGATAGGTAACTTTTCATTTCCCCACTCATGAAAGGTATGAAGTCTTCGGTACTGCCGAAGACAGCCGCGCTTTTACTTGTTTTTTGCTTGTATACTTACAGCGGCTTCTTTTAGTGTTTCTGTCGGGTCTATTTTTTTTTCTTGCCTCAAGCATTCCATTAATTTTATATTATTTGCTCTGTTATGCCTCTTCTGCATGCCACTTTAGTTGTTGTTATTTTTGTTGTGAGTTCTTGTTGATGTTTTCTTTTTAGCTTAGGCATATCTGTGTTAAAAGTTGATACAATGAAAGAGTTAAGAAAAAATTGTTCTAGGAATATAATAATAAGTTTTCTTTGAATTTTTATTCAGTTTATATAAATTTATTATTTTATCTCTTGATGGTCATGCAAATTTAAATGGTTTTCTTAAACTTTTATAAGGCTTAATAATGCTTTTGAAATAGAAATAACTCTCGTTTTAATAGATTAGCGTTAGTTTAGCACCAATTAAAACTTGAAAACCTAATATAAGCATATATTTGGTTGTATAACTATATAAAGTTTTAGGGTTTTCTAAGTACTACGAACGGATTTTTGCCAAATTTCGAAAGCATATTCTTTGGATAAGTTTATTTTTTCTCGCTAGATGGCCCAGGTGTCACTGTATTTGAAAAATCCGTATTTATTATCCGATTCTCTTCAGTTTTAGCACTTACATATGTGTTTTTTATGCAATGAAGAACTCGCTAGAGAATTTAGATTATATTTAATTCCGGTATCTCAACCCCTTCGCTCTGGATATATATATGTATATATGCCAATATATGGACCCAGATGGCCCCGAAATATTTTTGAGCAATATTGATATGAAATTAAAGGTTTCAATCAGAGCTTCAATAGAGTGTGCACTACATTCCAACTTTCAAGTCGGTTCTCCAGATGGAAACAAAAACGTGAACTGGAACTAGAGGAGCCGATCAGGGTTTCCATATTACATATGTACATCGCTCATGGTATGTGTATATCTGAATCGGCACTTGAAATACCTCAACCGATTCAAACGACATAGAGCGATAGGTGGACCCAGTGGGCTGACGAATGTTGTTGAGAGGAATGGCAGAGGAGAAGAGAGAGAGAGAGAGCAGTATAGACGGAGAAAGAGATAAAGGGAACGGAAGATGGAGAGCGTTAAGGAGACTGATAGGCAGTGATTTAGTGGTATTTGTCGCAGCAAAGCGTCAGGGGTTTTAGCTAGTTCTATACAAGGATTATTATGAAAACGAAATTAGCAAGAAAACAAAAGAAAGGAAAAGGAGAAATGGAGAGATTCGAGATAAGCCGTGAACATTTGACTATTTTAAACAGATTTTGGGTTAATTGGGCCCATATAAGAATGAATATATCGATCTAAAATGAAATAAGTTTAATTCGAGTATACTTAATATTAAATTTTATTATTGAAATTTAAGCTATTTTATCTTTCTTTCACAGCAAACTCATAGAAAATCCCTGCCATTTTTTATGCGCCAAGCTGCACACGAATACAACTCAAATCTCAAACCCAAAAAGAGAAAAAGGACAATTGAAACAAGTAAGGAAGCCTAAGTTCGAGTGGAATCGAACATTAGATACTCAGCTGTATGCTTTAATAGTTTGCTTGCGTTTGATGGAAACACGGTGTATTTTATATAAAGCGAGTGCCGCATAAAGTGGGCGTAGCCACGCCCATTTTCAAACTTTTTATCAATCATCCAACTAAGCATATGAATATTATTCTTTGTGCAAAATTTCATTCCTTTATGACTTCTAGTTACAAAGATGTCACGATATAAATTCCCAAAGGGTGTTCCAGAAATATCTTTGTTAAAAAGTAGGCGTGGTCATAAACCGATTTCAATAAATTTTTGCGTGTCTATTAACACAAGTTATAAAAGTATATAAACGAAGTTTCGTCATAATATCTCAATTATTTGTCGAATTATGGGCTCCGAAATCTCGTAGATTCCTTTGTATAAAAAGAGGCGGTGCCACGCCTATTTTCCAAACTTTTATTATTTTTTGTTTCCAGTCTATTGTGGACCTCATGTCACAAATCAATTCAATGAATTATCTCTATATTTGACAAAGATATCGCTTAAAATGTTTTTATTAGATCAGTTTATAATACCCATATATAAAAGTGGGCGCTGTCGCTAACCGATTTTGGTAATTTTTCGTGCACACATTTGCCTAAGTAAATATATCACGCGTACCAAATTTCATCGATATATCTTTAACGGTTTCTGAGTTATGGCTTATAAAACTTTCAATATTTGCCCCTTAATAAGTGGGCGTGGCACCGCCCATTTTCCTAAATTTTTGTGGTTTTTGTTTTATGTCCATAGTAGGACCCCTGCCACAAAATTTCAGTGATAGATCTTTATATTTGACAGAGATATCGCTTAAAATGTTTTCATTAGGCCCCTTTATAGTTCCCATATATAAAAGTGGGCGTGGCCGTCAACCGATTTTGACAGTTTTCCTTCAAAACATTTGTCTAAATAAGTAAATCACGCATACCAAATTTCATCGATATATCTTCAATGGTTTCTGAGTTATGACATATAAAACTTTCAATGTTTGACCCTTAATTAGTGGGCGTGGCACCGCCCATTTTCCAAAATTTCATCAAAGTTCATCATACGGGCATGAGCTCAACACGTGGGTAAAATTTTATCACTCTAGCTATATTAGTGACTGAGATACCAAATTTCCGATTTTTTCTATATAGAAAAAGTGGGCGTGATCATGGTCCGATTTCGTCCATTTTCAATACCAACCGTCCCAGTCTCGATACCAACTTGCATTTCAAATTTCATCAAAATATCTCAATTTTTGCGCGAGTTAGAGTGCGTACGGACGGACGGACAGACGGACGGACGGACAGACGGACGGACATGGCTCAATCGCTTTCTCTTTTCACCCTGATTATTTTGATATATATAAGTCCATATCTATCTCGATTATTTCATTCTGTTACAATCCACCGTTATGAAATCAAAACTATAATACTCTGTGTACTAGTACAGCTGAGTATAAATAGAAAAACGTTTAAAGTGGTTCATGACCCAGATTTAAAACCCATCTTCCTTTGTAACTTCAGACATTTCTGTGGCAATTTGCAATAATCGCTTAAGTCGAAAAATATGATTTCGAGATAAATTGATTTTTATATTCGAAGGCGTTTCTGAACAAATCATAAAAGTCGATTAAAAACTATGGACGCAAAATCAGTGAACCATCCACAATGTTACGATAAAATTTTGTATACAAAAGAAAATGTCATGAAGAAATTTGATTAAGTATATACATCTACTTTGGCTGTTATAGCAAGTTTAATATACCTCTATTGTAAGTTAAGCCTAAATGTTTTTATTTATATCTTTTGATTGAATTAAGTTATAAGCATGGGGGTTTCACAGAAATATAGAGCTTTAAAAGGAGAATAACGTGGTATATATAACTCGAAATCTTCCTAAGTCGACTTAAGCGGTTATTGCTTGTGGCCACAGATTTATCCGCACAAATGTAAGTAATAAATTTATTGTAATGTATTCATGTGTACTCTGTACACATATGTATGTAAATATGTACATACATATGCATGTGCATATAAATAGCATGTGTATTATCTACATAAAATAGGTCTACTGACATACACTCAAAAAAAGGTAAGTAGATAAATAACGGGCTTTCGTTTTAAATTAAAATATTTAGCAAAGGCCAGCTGGACTCTCATACATACAGTAACATTTACATATACACATAGGATTTCATTAAGAGCTCTGGAATTTATTATTATTTCGAAGTTTTTGCGGCCACAACCTAGGATTATTTATCTATTTAAGTAGATACATACCACCATTCGTACATAGATAAGTATTTGGCCGGCCTAGATATACAATAAGCTGGGGTACAAATTAAAATTGAAATTCTGAATTTCGAAAGTGGAATGAACAATAATCTTTGTGGACAGATATTTTTTTTTGAGAAGAACATAAACTGGAAAAATTATTTATTATAGGGTCTACACACAGTGCGTCTGACCCGCGAGTCATCTGTGTACGTGTTGACTCGCCGCGTCACAGCAAAATATCAAACTAGTTTTGATTTTCTTGAGTCATGCCAGAGTCATGTCGGTGTAACTACTACATGCACATTTTCACTAATATATCTAAACTGACTCTTGAATCAGACGCATCGTGTATTGACCCTATTAGAACTAAAATTTCGTACTTGGAGTTTAAGCTACTTTGAATGTAAATATCGAGCCCTAACCGCCATAAAAGTATCTATATCCAACAAAAAGTAAATTTTACAGGAGGTTTTTTTAATTTTATTTACATACAGTTTGTGTGCAGCCTTGAAATTTATTTGGTCTCTAACTTCGAAACAGCACATTTTAACGCTATCAAATTTGCGGAGATGATGCGTGTGATAATAAGTTATTGTTTTCCATAAAAAAGCTAAATCGATAATTTTGTTGGTTACACTTTTTTGGCGATATGTATGTAAATATTTTTAGATATTGAGGATTTTTTCATACGAAGATAATAAACATTAAACTTATTTTGTATATATTGCCAGCTATTAATCTGGCAATGCTTGCGATGAAATACGCCACAAATATTTGGTAAAGACATTTGAAACAAAAAATGTGACCTCAAACATATATGCCTTCGATATATGCGAGTAGAGTATTGAAGATAATACATATGTACATATTAGGGATTCCAATTTTTCCGATTTTTACGATCCCGGGATTTTCGGTATTTTCTTTTATAATCCCGGGATCCCGGGATTTATCCCGGGATTCGGACTTTAATTACGCAGGCCGACAAAATTTCCAAAAAATTTTCTAACTCAAATAAAATTCTACTTTTCTAAAGGATTTCGGTGCGCTGATTCTGAATCTGAAGTCGGATTTTCGGTATTACGTGTAGGTTTTGAGATATTCATGTCCAAAGAGGCGAAAAATGCGATTTCTTGCAATATTCACTGCTCAATCTGTTAAATTACTTACTTTCATTAAAAGATGATTGCAGCTATTGAAAGAACGATCATTTCTCTTAGTTTTTTGGGTATCTTATTGAGGTATGTATCTACGTTGTCTTCAAAAGAAATGATCGTGCTTTCAATAGATGTAATCAGTTTTTAATGAAAGTAAGTAATTTTAAAAATATTGAGGAGTGAATATGGCCACAAACTGCGTTTTTCGCCTCTTTGGACATGAATATCTCAAAAACACACCGAATACCCTTTTGAAACGTAGAATTTTATTTCTGTTACAAAAATTTTTCGACCAGTATTATTTTCCCACATTTGGGGTTGAAAAAAGTAAATATATATTTCGAGGAACGCTACAACTTTAAAATGCAAAGAAAAAATAGATTTTTATTGCCATTTTTTATTATTTCATTAGTAACAAAATAAAAAGGAATGTAAAATCATGCGTATTATTTAATAATACCTAAGAGTTACTTTAAAAAGCACAACCAACAACGAAAATTACATACATTTGGTGAACAAAACATTTTCCTTTGCAGTTGGTACTTTTAGGATATTAATAAAAAGGCTTGCAATCATTTGATAATTTACAATAAAAAATTTTTTAGAAAATAACGACGCACTTTGTTTAAGCGAATAAGCTTTCCGAAAAATTCAGAAAATTAATGCAACTTCTGAATAGATAAATATCGGAGGCACAAATTTTGATATGAATTCCGAGTATGCAGCTGCGTATTTAATTTTGGTACAGTGTTGTAAGACTATCAAGTCTAATTAAAATTTTGTTTCCATTTTCTTCCACTATTTACTTTCCATGTGGGAAAATTCCAAAAAACATTTGAGAAATAAATGACCAAAAATCAGGAAATTGAAATTATCAAATGAATTTTGCCACAAGCTAAAAGCTTTAAAAATACATAACATACGTTTCCTTACAACGCGTACTTCAACACAAAAAAATTTAATTATTAAAAAAAATCAAAAATTTTAATCCCTACTTTGACAAATGGACTTTTTTCTTCTAGCAAAAATGTCGCACATTCTTCCGGCTGTCACATTTTTTTGTTCTCTTCCATACCGACTCAAAACTTTTTAGGGCTGTTTGTTCTATTGACAAAATATAAAACTGGCCCGACTACGTGCAACATTTTCTGCTCTTAGCACAAGTAAAGGGTTGCATTATTTTTGTTTCATTCATCACATGAATAATGCAACATTTTAATAGGGCACAGGACACACATTGATAATGCTGCAATGTAATAATGCAAGATTTTCACTCAGAATAGGAAATGCTATTAGTATACAGATCTGAGACCAATAAAAATTATATAAAATATAACTTTTCTTTGCTTTAATAGCGGAATATTCTCTCTTTATCTTATCCCGAAAATCCCGGGATAAAATTCTAGCTATCCCGGGATTTTCGGGATGTCAAAAAGGGCGGGATCCCGGGATCCCGGGATTGGAATCCCTAGTACATATGCATGTATTCAGTTATCTTGCTGTGCAGAATAGAAAATAATATGTAAATAAAATTATAGAATGACTTATTTTCTAAAATATACACAGCAAAATAAATGACAAAGTCATGCTGCAAAGCTCATCTTCCCCATTCCGTCCACTAGCAAGTTGTCACATCTAACAAGAAATATATTTAATAAATGCAAACACTTTCCATTCTTCTATCCTGTCTGTCAAAAAGTCATTTAAATAAAAATATGCATGTTCTGCATGTTCATCCACATCTACACATATATATATAACGGCGTTTAAACTCCATAACCGCCTAAGTGAGACTTTCATTACCTCCATACCGACATTTGTGCCAAAAATTAAAATTAAGTTACTGACAACATACTCTACGTCTTCAGAGCTGTAGAGGACATTAGAAGGTAATATAGAGCTTACTAAAGACCAAATTTATACTATGGATCGATAGAGCTGGACGCCGAGAGTTAAACCTTGGCAAATCTGAATTTTGGCATATTTCAATTTTGGCATAGGCGGTTATGAAAGTTTCACTTAGGCGGTTATATATTATAAACCACGATATGTACATATGTATGTTCAGAATTTTTGATTTGAAGAATGTGACCACAACAGAGTGTGAAGGGATTGATTAAGCGATTTGCATACATGACAAGCAGCTGGTGTGACTAATCTCGATTTTTTGTTGTTGTTGACGCCAAAATATGCTGAAAGATTGCTGTGAAGTTCACAACTTGCTGAGAGTGAGTGTGTTGAATGCGGTTAACCCATAAGTAAAACTTGCATATGTGAACCAATTGAAATGAAATAAATCATCAAGTAAAGTGTGTATATGTGCATATATTCCAAAAAAATCTGAAATGGCTCAACTTTTTTGGTTGTACAGATAATATGTATGCATCTCGATATACATATTTATATCTCTTATAATGACTGTATCAACGCAGTCACTCTACTTGCCTATCAAGAGAATTATTTAACATTATAATGTCTTTCCTCTGTTGAATATGAATCAAGAAGATTACATATATAAATCGTGTAGCTTAAAGTTTGTTCAAATTAAACTTTTACTTTAAGGAAATCGAAATGGATACTTTGCTTCAATCTTGAATCTTATTGGTTTATCTGCTCATTGGCTCATTGCCTTTACATATGTCACCGTCTACCCACCATATAAAAGTAAAGAAATAAATATTTCCAATTGGGAAAAGCAAAACAAATTTTCTTGAATTCTTTAATTCTGTAATAAACGACCTTGAGATTATTCCACTCCAGCGCTCAAATTGTGCGTAAACCTTCATTCAAAACTCAAGAAATGTCAGCAGATATGTACATATATCATATCCAACAAGAAACATATCATTACATACAAATATAGGTATACGTGTATAAACACTTTGTTAATGCAATTTTGCGAAACCACTCACGCGCCACTCACGCGCACTCACGTATCCATTAAAATTCACGCTTCGCTGTCTTCGAAGACGCCAACTTTCAATCAGCCATACCTATCAACCAAGCACTTGCAAGCGTGTACGACGACGCGTTGTCTTCGCATTTCAGATACAACAACAACAGCAATGTCTTCGCGTTTAACTTATCACATTTCATCACTCATACGCCTAAGTGGGCGAGAGCGCATTTTCACACGTAAGCGAGCAATCCGCAACATTTTTGCTTTGGGAGGTAAATCATATATTTATTTAAGTATGTTCTTAGTTATTTGAATGTATGTATGTGCGAACCCATCAAAAAATCAACGCCTTATTTGAGGTTTATTCCAGAATGTGATAAGGTTTAGGAAGTACCTAATGCCTTAAAATTCCAAGGGACATACGTTGTATGGACAAAGACTTATAAACTAGCCTTATTCTGTGTTGAGGACATCAAGCCATAAGGACTACTCTCCCTCTCTCTCTCTTTCTGAGAGCAAAACTTATTCGCCATGAAAAATAAGGCTTAGATAATTCATCACAATAAGGGCTTATGTGGTATCCCACTCTCTCTATATTTGAGATATGAGCGCATAACAGAAAATTAAGTATTAAAATATTTGCAGCAGAGCGAATGAGGGCATAACAAGAATCGGCACTGCTAGCATATTCCCGTTGTACAGCTTAGGCTTATGGATCTTTTTGCAGGGAAAGAATGTGAAGAAATGTGTGTGCAAATGTCGATATATTTGCTACATATATGTATTCAATTTCTATGCAAATGCTTGTAAATTTTTTTTAAAGGATTGTACCTACATTAGTGCGGACCAAGATTTGCGTGTTAAAGTTTCCTTGTGCTTTGTATTTGATATTTGTTCCCTTTAACAATATATTTATCCCATCCTAATGTACAAGAGAACTCTTCCATATACATACATACATACGTACATATGTACTCTATTGACATTTATTTTCCGTTACTGTAACTTGCGCCAAGGATTTACACTTGCCGCTGTCAATCCCAAGTGTACGTGTAACTTTTTACTCAGTTACTTGAAGTTGATATACTGAGGGAATTTTATAGTCTTGTGAAAATGACTGCTGATTTATAGATATTCGTACTTGTATATGCACATACATATGTACATGCACGAGTATTTACAGTTGTTAGCTACCTTTTGGCTTGTCTTGGCTGGTCTTGGCTGGTCTCAAGTAGCTTCTTATTATGCTTGAAGCCACTTGTTTTCGTTTATGCATGAACAAGTTTTCCAACACTTTTACTTTATTTAATTTTACATTTATTTAATTTGCAAGGATTTATGTGATTTACTTTATTTCTGCTACTTTTTTTTTGGTGGGTCTCGTTTGTGGGGCCAGTGTATATTTGTCTGTTCCTTTTGCATTTTTTCAAGATTTTTTTAGGAAGAAAAGGATTTCAGCATTTCATGAGGCATTCTTCAGCAATGTATTTTGGTTATGTAATAGAGCAGCCACTTGTTTTGATATAATAATATAGACTAGAGTGCTGCCTACGGTCGAAACTCGACAGTTTTTCAAGATAATTTCTTATGACTAATGTGCAGCTATAGTTTTTTATAATTGTTTGTAGTTATTGTCACTGTTACTATTTTGTTGTTGCTCCTGTTGATGCTACTCCTTTTATTGCTACTGTCACTTCGACTATTTTGTTCTGGTTATTGGTGTTGTTGTCGTTACTCGTCTTCACAATTCTCCTACCTACTCCTTTCTTTCTATTTCTGTTCTTTTCTTTCCTCAATTTTTTCCCTACTTATTCTTTCCTATCCTTCTTATTACTTGACTGTGTGTTTTTGTTGTAGATCTTTTGCTACTTTCTTAGGTTTCTACTTCTTTGAAAATTCACACCACTTCCAGCCAAACATGTTCACAATTGCATGGTATGTTTGGTGAGCACGCACAAACTCACCTATGCATGCGCATTGACATAGCTCTGTTGTGTGCAAAAGCATGCAACAACAACCACACGGCAATTTTCCAACGACGATTATGGACGAATTTTCCAACAAATTTTAATGAAAATTGGCGCAGTTCTATTTGAGAACAATACCTTTCTAATGGTGTTCTTAATTTTAAGATCGGTTCAGTAGTTTCGACGGAGAAGGTGGAACAAAATTTATGTTAGCGGATTAATAATATAGATAACTTTTTATTAAGAAAGAGCAAGTGATATTTCGCGTGCTAAAAGTAAAACTATTTGTTTCATACACACCCACTCTATTTAAAAAACTCAGAAACTCTTTATATTAGCTCAAAATAGCTCAAAACTTATGTGTAGCACTCCACTTTCTACTACCCTTTAAATCCCTCACTGCTTAATAGCTTTCAAAAGCTCCTCGCCCAATATTCGCATGTCCTTTATCGCGCTCTTTATCGCCTTAGCTTGCCTTTGACTTAGTAAAATCCTTTCTCGTAAATTTCGCGCAAAAAGTTGTCAGCGCTTGTAATTGTAAAATAGCGTTTTTCATTCATTTATTTTTCTGTCGAAAACTTAAGGCCATGAATAAAGGCGCTTGAAATATTGTTGTTGCTTGTTTCTGTCGATGTATTTAGTACGCCTTCAGATTTTGCGCTTAAGTAAAAGAAAAAAAAAAAAAAACAAAAAAACACAGAAATGAGGCGTAGCAGAAAATTGTAAAGTGGAAATTAAATCAGCTGTTCCTGTTTTACAATTTTCGATAATTTTTCAACTTCCTTAATTAAGCTCTTTCTATGCATTTTATGAGTATGTGTGTGCTGACTACATTTGCGTTTGGTAGCGTTTGTGTTTGTAGTGAATATTCTGGTGCATTTTTGAGCAAAGTGCAATTTTTTTGAGATTCAATAGGATGCAGTTCTTTTGGTAGTAGAAAAATTAAGTATATGTATTCCCATTTCATACAAAATAAATACCAAAATATTTTTGTTTAGTTTGCACTTCAAGGCAGTGTTTAGTTGGACAAATATCCCATTTCATACATATATGTAAGTACAAATTAGCATGTTTTAAGTTCTATGTAATTTCCGGGAAATTAACTTCAACCTTTTGTTGATTTGTTCGTTTCCTTGCATGTTCATACTTACCCTTATCTATCTCAAAAGCATTTTATGCCATTAGATATTTTGTTTTAATAGTTTACCAAGACCACGCAATATTGCTTAAATAATATGACTCAGGTATTTGCTTTGTATTTGCATACTATTTTTTTTACAGCCACATGCACATATTTATAAACGCTCAAAGAACAAACCCAGTTGGAAAAGGTGATGTATGGTCATCTATAAATGGATATAAAGGCCATAGGATCTATACATTCCAGAATGCATGATTTTTTACATTGTGATGTCCTCGGAAAGTCATGCATCCACTTTTCCCTGCCAATTTAAGGCAAAAAGGAATGTTTGGATGAGAGTCGCTCTTGCCGTGATCTCAGTGTCGGTTTATTTTCTCATTTAAAAATAAAAAATATTTTTTTTTTGCATTTTTCTCTTCATTCTCTCTCCATCCGATTTCCAACTAGAAATATGTAACTACACTCCAGCTTGTTCTCCTCTGCTTCTCTCATTGTCGCACCATCTTCCCCTTCACTGCTTCACCCAACGCCTTCATATAGTGGGACATTCAACATTATATTGATCTTTAGTGCCGCTTTTATACGTCCGTTTGTTCAAAATATACAATGTGAATTGTTGTCGTCATTGTAAAAAGCAAAACTAGAGAAAACCTGATTCTTATAATGGTTTTTTTTTTTTGCTAGATTCAATGTTATAGCTGAGAGCCGATGACTGACCTCTTCGCTTACCTTGGGTTGCATTCTAGAGTGTTTCCGATTTCCTATAAGTTGGCAGCCACACAACATAGAGTTTAGATGAAATCATGGTTTTTTTTAATACATACTATAATGCAAATTTTTCGTACATCTTTTCATGCATCCGCAAGGTCATGCATGACCACCTTTCCAACTGGGAAGAGTCATATATGCATACAAGTTGCTTTACTTTCATTGCGCTTCGCTTATGCGCGTTATTACTTTCTTTTATTGGCTTACCTTGATGCTTTTTGTTGCTTGCATGTACTGCGAGCATAACTCACATCGATTTTGGTGTTAGATATCTTTTATTTATATTTATATTTCTCTTTCTCCATTCTTTGCATTACAAAGTCATTTTTTATTAGCTGTTAGAATAAAAGTAGAAGAAAGGAAATGAATGTTCAAACTATGAGTCACAATAATTTTGTACTTTGCTTACTAATATCATATATCCTTTGTAAGTGCAATGGATGAACATACATAAATATATATGTATACTTATATATATACTGGCATGTATGTATGTATGCATGTATCAATGTATCAGTGGCGGCCCTCGCATAAATTGGCTGGGCAAGCTTTTTAAAATGAAGCTTTTGCCTGATTTTAATATTGTGCTGACTTCATATACATATGTATATCCAAATCAAGGCTTTCACAGTCTGATATTTCCCTTTTTTTAAATTTATCTCTGAAAATAAGCAATTGACTTCCCCTTAAAAAAAGCAAAAAAACAAGCTATGTTATTTTGTTTTGAAAGCCTCATAAAAGCCCATGTTTGGAACTGTTAAATCATGCTCACTAACGCTCCATCAGAACTTAAGTTGTAAACACATTGGGTCATATTAATAAAAGCCAAACATTTGCTTTTGCTTAAGATTTCAGACCTTTTACTCAAATTTTGAAATTTGGTTCCTACAAATTAATATCAAATTTCTGAAATCTTGAGTAAAATCATTTGCTTGGTTTTTATTAATACGGCCCATTGAGTCACTTAAAAAGTAAACATATTTCAAGCGTAAAATAACCAGATTTTTAAGAAATTCGTAAAATGAAATGAACGAAAATATTTAGACAATCCAGGCTTTCGGCTTATATGAGGCGTCCGCCACCGCTATGTATGTATATATTTAATGTTTTCTATTTATTTCAGCTCCTTTGTCCAAATAATCATTTTGACTGAGGGTGATACATAATTTCTTATGTATATTTATATTAATTAGCTCTCATTAGTTGGCACGTCCTAAGGTGTTTTTGGACGTCAGCTAGTTAATACGAAAACTTGCTTGCAGCTATTAGTCATAACATGTGGAGCATTTTGTTTTTGCTAAATCAATAGATATTTGTCTTTACAGGCAAGCTATGGATAATATTTTTGTTAGTGAAGGTAAGATTTAATTTAAGTAGACAGAGTTTTACATTTACATTTTTTATCAGCATACCCTAATTCACTTAAATCTTTTCTCTTTTTAACACAATTCCGTATTCAAATTACCCAATCGACGCCTAACTCTTTATTGATAGCCTTATAAGCAGAAAAGCTATGGCGCACATTATTAGATTAAACAAATTTTTTTTCAGGCCTGACCAAAAAATAATAATATAATATAATACAAAGGCGCTATTATAACTCTGACGAGTTTTATGGCCGAGCTTCTCTCCCAATTCGAGGTGTGCTCCTTTTTGTTTTTCCTACTAATTGGGTGGACCTACAGTTTTATGCCGGCTCCGAACGGCGAATGCATTTTTTGTGAGAAGCTTTTTCATGGCAGAAATACTCTCGGAGGGTATGCCGCCCACTGCCAAGAGGTGACCGCTGCTCTTAAAAAACCCAATAATTGGATTTTTACTAATTAGAAAAATTGTTTTTTTTTGGTGTTTAGCTCGGACCGTGGTTTGAACCCGAGACCTCTGGCATAGCAGGCGAGCACTCTACCCACTGCACCACAGCGGCCAAAAAATATTCAGCGATAAGCAAACACCTTTGAAGTACCTACACGAGATATTTGAAAACCACGCTTATCCACAGAAAATGTTTAAATTTATTACAAAAATCGCACAAACGCCCACTCAAATGGTCATTTATACTAACCATGCCCGTTCCAACTCCATCCCCACAAAAAAAAACTGTCAATATGAATGTATTTGTGTATAAATACATTAAAGGCAGACATAAATACAAAATTAATGTCGCTTCGAGACAGTCACGCAAGAGTGAACGTAGAAATGAAATCACAAAAAAAAAAAAGAAAAAATTGAAACAAGCAAAAACCAAATATAACCAAAAATAAAAACATTAACAAAATTCACCTTGAAGCATCGACGAATGGCAAGCAAAATTGTTAGAAGAAAAGCAAAACTCGAAAACGTAGGACATTCGATATTCGACTATAATGATGGCATTTGGATTGTATGGTAAAGGACAAATCTTTTGTGCTTGTGTGTATTATTGTATGAGCTTAATGGGAAAGTGATGCTCCAAAACGACTCGGTGATATTGAGAGGTTGACAATGTGAAATTAATGCCGAAAAATCAACAAGAAAATATGGACTGAAAATCACAGTTTATTGAAAGAATACAATGTTGCTGAATGGAGAACAAAAAGTGTTAGGCGATAGGGATGTTTTACAAAAAGGCTGCAAGGCTGAATGTAGCTAAGTGTACAATACAGACACATAGCATTTGAAACAGTATGCATAACATGACGTCAATATAATGAACGATAATTGGCTAGCGTAGAACTAAACTGGTCTATCGAACAAAATACAAAATTGGAGAAAACAGATGAAACGCGTTTTAATGCGGTGTGCGATTGTTGATGTATGTTAAGTGAATATTGTAAATTATTATGGTAGCTTAATAGTTAACTTAACATTCTGCATTAAAAAAAAATATTATAGAAACGTTTTTTATATAATACTACCAAATACCCGTTGCTTCGCAATGAGGAATAATAGTTAACCAAAGTCAAGTCAAATCAAGTCAATTCAATTCAAGTCAATTCAATTCAAGTCAAGCCAACTCAACTCAAATCAAGTCAAGTCAAGTCAACTTAAGTCAATTCAAGTCAAGTCAATTCAAGTGAAGTCAATTCAAGTCAGTTCAAATCAAGTCAAATCAAATCAAGTCAATTCAAGTCTAATCAAATCAAGTCAAGTCAAGCCAAGTTACTTTAAGTTATGTAAGTTAAGTTATTACGGCGTTATCTGGGTCCACTTGATGACCTTGTCTAGCCATCACTACAGCTCTATGTTGAAGCCGTTCCCAACACTTTTCATTTGATACCAATATCGCTCAAAAACATCCGGGTCCGCATTTTGACCCATATCTGGGGACCCGATCTAGGAATCATTATGAATAGAACTCCATGTAAAAGCCTTGCTCAAAACCTTTGAATTCATACCAATATTGCTCCGAAACATTCCGGGTTAATCCGGGGTCATATTTTGACCAATATTTGGGGACCCGGCACATGCATCACAAATAACATAATTCTACGACGAAGTCCTCATCAAGACCTTTCATTTGGAAGCAATATAGCTCAGAAATATTCGAGGGTCATCCGGTCCACTTGTTGACCCTTATCTGGAGACCCGGCCTAGGAATCATTATTAAAATAGCTCTATATTGAAGTCCATATCAAGACCTTTCATTCGATACCAATATCGCTCAGACACATCCTGATGTCATCCAGATCCACCTTTTGACCCATATCAGGAGACCCGGCAAGGAAATCACAATGAAAATAGGTCTGTGTTAAAGCCCTGCTCAATACCTTTAATTTCATACCAATATCATTTAAAAACATTCCGGAGTCATCTGGGTCCACATTCTTACCCAGACTGGAGAGTATGTCTAGGCATCAAACTGAAAAGAACTCTATGTTGAAGTCCTGTTCAACACCTTTCATTTGATACCAATATCGCACGTGTGCACGGGTGCAGGCGTTCTTGAGTTATAGCATAGTATGCATGCATAAACAGGTTTTTGATTGCCACCGAGCCAAACAACAAACCGTGCAAAAACAAACATACATATGAGTCGCCTGCGCTGCGCTGCCTGGCACGACTGCGACGCCTCCACTGAACACGGCAAATAACCAAACGAATCTGTCTATGCTTGGGCTTTTTTGAGTTTTTCGAAATTTAAAACCGGGAAAAAGGTATTAAAGTCTCAGAAATGCGCAAAAAAATACATGGTTGTCGAGAATTTACCATTTGTGATATTTTAAAAAAAGAATTATTAAAATCGGTCCAGTACTTTTTGTGTTATCGCGTTACATACATTTTCCATACAATCAATTTTATATAATTAGTATAGATTTATATGTAACAAGAAAACTTGTTACATAGACCACTTTAGAATTTTCAATTTTTAAGGAAGTTTGAACTACAAATTGAAAATTATATGAATAAAGTAAAAAATATGTGAAAGGAAGTAAGTACTTTAATTACAAAAATAACATACACATGTTCGTAAATGATTACCTCTGCATGAAAAGTTACAGTAACCTAGTTTTCTCCACGGCGGGCTGGTAGAAAATCTTCTGGATTGTTTTCTTTTTCATCTCTGCGGTTTACATGTGGAGAGATAGGTAAAAGGGGTGATGAATCGGTGGTACAAATTTCAAAATTTTTTTTATGTCCTGCATTTTTTTGAATTTCAAAACGCGTATGTCGCTGCACTGATCTGGTGTAAAATTCTGCAAGAACTCTATGAAATCATGTAGGTTCACGCTAGATTTCTTTATATCGACGGATTTATATGTTTCACAATAATCATCATTAAACTGCATCACAGATTCACCCTTGACAAATTTTGCCTTTCGCATTTGGGAAATTTTTCCACCGTCGTCTACTATACTCTGGTAGTCCCTGAACATTGGCCGTCGTTCGTCAAATGACATAAATTTCCCCACCATATTATTAAAATCAAAAGGAACATGCTTTCTACAATTTTTAGCCAATTCCATCCACTCATCTGGTGTAAGATCATACTGGTCTATGGTAGTCTATGCTAGTTGGACCACTTTAGAATTTCTTGAAATGACAAATGGACGTGATTTCTAAAGTGACATTTTTATCGTTTGGACACTTTGGTGAAGAAATAAGGCCTACATCAATTTTGCACGGATAAATTTATGATTTTCAAGTTCAAAAATGTGTATAACTCGATTTCTGAAAAAATGTTAGATAGACCAGTTTAGTTCTACGCTAGCCAATTGATTGCTCTTTGAAGTCCACAATATACATTGCTGATATCAACAGAGTTTGGTTTTCATTGATATATATCTGTTACTTGCGCTTTAAAACATATAATACTACTTTGCGTATTAACAAGAACAATTGAGACGTGGTGCATTTCTCCACTCCCAACTACTCTACATAACTCTAACCGGTTCCACGGAATAGCATAGTTGCATTGTTTCCCTTTGTCGGCTTAACCTTTCTCATTAAAGCTGATGTCATTGCTTAAATCGAAAAGCTAATTGAATACATAAAATAACCATTAATGTTGCATCCAAAAAGTAGCCAATAAGAATTTATAACCAATCAGAGAAAAAACAAAAAAGAAAATCTAAAATACCTACCGTAGCTTAGACTGGCATTAAAATTGCAAAACAAAACTACCGATAAAAGTAAAAATAGCAACGCGAAAGCAGAAAAGCCCAAATGACAGCAATGATGGCGTAAAAGCTTAACAACGAAACGCCATTGCCAGCGAGCAACACTTGCAACCAAATGGACACTCACTCACATACCCTCGAATTTGTATCACTTGCTGCAACGTGTGTTGGTTGTATGAGCTTTAAAAGCGACAAACTGTTGTGAAACGTGCCTAAAGGATACACGAGTTTACGATGTTGACAAAAGTTGCCGAGGAGGCTGTGCCGCAGCCAAAAAGATACAAGTGGATTTCATTGGAGCAATTATGCAAGAAACAATGTCATGCATATTTAGTAGGGTCAGGGCCGTGCGCAGGAATTAGCCTTGGGGGGTTTTTAATTTTGGTTTGCATTCGCATACATTTTTCGCTAAGATAAACATATTTGCTGAAACAGATATCCAGACCCATACACCATAAATTTAAATGTTCTCTAACTTTTCTGAAACTCATTATGATTCATCAAAACCTAGTTAACCAGGTCCTGAATAGTACACGGAAAGATTTTTTTACTAGAATCAATGCCGAGACAAGAAAAATTAGACTTGATTTTTAACTTAGAAAATAATTTTTTAATATCAAGAAAATCCAAGAAAATTGGATTTTAAATAAATAAGTAAAAATTTTCTTGCTTCAAGTGAAATTGGATTTTAAATAAATAAGAAAACATTTTCTTGCTTCAAGTAAAATTGGATTTTAAATAAATAAGAAATAATTTACTTAGGGTAAGTGTTTTTTTCTTGTTTTTTGAAATAAATTAAGAAATTATTTTTTTGTTGCAAGTAAAACTTTTCTTATACGAGCTTAAGTAAGTAATGCGAGAGACACACATCGTAGTATAGTAATAATATTTCGATCTATACCACATATGTGTCACCCTCATATTGTAGTTTAATTGAAAATTTTCATAGCATAGCCAAATCATAATATTGATATTCTAATATTCATACCACATGTGTGTCTGAGGCATAAGAAAATATTAAATATTAAATTAAGCAAATATTTTCTAAAAATATTAAAAACGTAAAAAATAAGGAAAATGAAAACTAATCATGAGGGATTAGAAAACCATAATTAGTCAACTAGTATTTTCTTGGACTTGTTTGTTGAAATGACAACATTTTATTTAATATAAATGAAGATGCAAATCGTGAAATCCTTATAACAAATGCTTCACTAACAATCTGAGAATTGCAAAAATATTCAGAAATATGCAAAGCGGATGGCAAATTAAAAAAAATACATGTAACTTTGGAAATGCAAATTCAGCAAGAAAAATTTTACTTCGCTCAAGAAAACGTTTTCTTATTCATTTTACATTTTTTTCGCTGTATTTTGTTGTTCCAATTCGTCGAAACACAATTTTCTTAAATTCTTCTTGATATTAGCAAAAAGATTTTCTTCATTTAAGTAAATTTAAGAAAAGATGTTCTTATTTATTTAAACATTTTTTTTCAACATTTTTTTTCTATAGATTTTGTTAGCGTTCTTGAATAAGAAAATAATTGTCTCATTTTTGGAAAACTCAATTTCTTATTTCCAGTAATAATTAAGTCAATTTTTCTTATTTCCCTAAAAATTTTCTAAATTGAGTTCAAGAAAGCATTTTTCTTGATTCAAGTATACAAATTTCTTTCCGTGTACTGTTTACAGACTTGTTAATTGAAACTGCTCACTGTTTTCACAAAATGAACATTTTTTGTTATCAGTACAATTTTTTTTAAAATGTCAAACGAACATATGCTACACAACTTTGTAATTTCGGAAAGCTCCAAGTGCAATTCAAAGTGCCAAACTTATGTATTGGCCAACCTTATTTTTTGCAACTTTTACCAATTCTTCTTCCGTAAAATTATTGTAACTAATATTGTCAAAAATTATGAGTCAAAATTCAATGCAAAATTTATAAACTGTATTTTGAAAATTTTTGCAAAATCATTGCAACTTAGATTTGGTCATGGGGGGGTTTTAACCCCCAAACCCCCCCCCCCCTGTGCGCACGGCCCTGAGTAGGGTGTTCCAAAATTGTGTGAAAAAACAATAAAGTTCTCCCGAAATCCGCGGAACAGCCTGTATTTCATGCAACTGTACTACGGAAATCTATACCGAAAATTTTGGGCTTAATATACATATTTAAGTTTAGAGGTCGCGTAAATGCCTCCAAATTTCATTGATTTTACATAATTTTTTGGAAAATCCTTACACAACAAGAAAGTTGGTTTTAATGTTCAGCCACAATCCATGTGTAGAGATACGGAGAAGAGTCTCTGCTTTATGCTTTGTTGTATAGTGTTGCATTAAGTGAATGATCAAAAAGTAGTTGAATGCCTGACATGTTGGTGCTACATTACGTGCAGTACTGAAATGTACATATATACATATATGTTTATGTCTACATACATATTGCTTGAAATCAAAATATAATAAGCACATCTCACACTGAAAAACTCCTATTCAGTGTATGAATACACACGCCTTTGCGTTAACTTATGCGTACAAGCAGACATACAGTGAACTACACTACGTATACGTAACTTAATTTTTTACATACATACATACATACATACAGGTGAAACTAATAAAAGCGTGTTAAAAAGGAGAATGAATGTTGCATTCTGCCCTGAAAATATACTCGTTTATATGCTGCAACACCTCTGACACCTGAATGACTCATGTTTTAGTCGCTCCAGCACGTCAAATGGTGGTGGATCCAAAAAGATATATGGTAAACAACTTCAGTTTATTGTATATTTTGAAACAAGTTGGTTTGTAGTGGCTTTGATATAATAATAATACAACGGCGCTGCAATAACTCGGACTTCTCTTCCCAATTAGAGTCATGCGCTACCCAGCGAATTGTCTCCGAGCCCTCATACTATTTTGGAGTCCGAAATATGTGTGAAATAACATTTTTTGGTTTTGAAAATGATAATTGTAATTCATAGATGCTGTTTCGAAAAAGGGGAAGTATAAAAGTATGAATAAAGTTCAATATCGATATATTAATAGGCTAACATTTTTTCCATACAAATAATTGCCAGGCTGTTTAGCACATTTAACATACTCATATCCACATAAAATTGATATGGATGTGTTCGTATGAGTGAGGAGCAGTGCATAGACATATAATTTTTTCTATAAATTATTTAATTTCTTTATAATTAATAAATAAAGTTTTTAGTTAAGAGAAATAGATATCGTAAAAATGTTTACAAATATCGTAAACACAGTTGAAGAGTTGCTTTAATTTCAAAGCACTCTCTATTTTATATGCATTGGCCCAGTTTACGCTCAGATCAAAATCAACGCGGCCAAATATCTCCTATTGCTTTTCCATTAAAGCGAAAAATAAGAGAGAGGGCGGGAGAGCACACTGAGTAATTTTAATTTTGACCAAGGCATATCTAACAGGTAGGCTCGGAGGCGAATTGAAAAACTTCTTTTTTTATTTACAAAGGTAGAGTCAAGGCAAATTCATTATGGTAATGGCACGGCGAATTCGGCAATATTCGCCCCGATTCGCTTTAAATTTTCGTCCAGCAGAATGTCAAACTCAAAGTAAAATTTTTCTTTGTTTGACATTCTCCTGTATTCTTCTATACACCGTGAACTAAAAACGAGAAGAAGAAGAAGTCAGCTGTTCACGTACCATTACCATAAGAATGAATTTGCCTTGGGTAGAGTGTAATGTCAAAATCAAAGCGAATTCACATCATGGTCAATAGGAATGGACGAGCCCCAAGCGAATTCAGATTTTAACCACGGCGAAATATCATTTTGACATTACACTCATAATTTTTGTACCAATACACAGTTGAAAAAATAAATTGCATGGTCGAATTTCGAGCACCGGCGATACTAGTAATGTTTAATGCCCCACTATATGAGGATTAAGGTGGAGTGAAACATTTTTTTTGGAAATTCAATTTGTTCCAAAGCCAGAACGGCACCTTGCTAGCCCAGTAATAAGCCTGTAAAATTTTATTGACCTACTCGCATGTTTAGAGGTGCCCCCAGCCCCGCAAAATTGAAGAAATAGCTCGATCTGGTACAAATGTGAAATTTCTAAAATTATAAAATCAAAAAACGAAGTATGAGAATTGATAAAGATGGCTAAGCTGAGTATTAAAGTGAATTTTTTTTTTTTAAACAACAACAACAAAAGTTATTAAAGGTCAAAGTTTATACTATGCATTTTTTAAATTGCAATTACTTAAAAACTACGGAACCTATTTAGAATATGTTTATACCACTCGATAGGTATTTTGATTCCCTTTAATTTGATATAAACTTTACGTGGGTTCCATAATACCCCCCTGCGGGGGTCAACCCCCCTTTTACCCCCCTTACTTTTCATATATAAAATGTATATTAAATTAAAGGGAATCAAAATACCTATCGAAAGGTATAAAAATATTCGAAATCGATTGAGTATTTTTTAAGAAATTGCAATTTAAAAAATGCATAATATAATCTTTGACCTTTAATAACTTGTGTTGTTGTTGTTTCCAAAAAAAAAAAAATCACTTTAATACTTAGCTTAGCCATCTTTATCAATCCTCATACTTCGTTTTTTGATTTTATAATTTTCAAAATTTCATATTTGTACCAGATCGTGCTTATTGCTTCCAACTTTGCGGGGCTGGGGGCAGTTCAAAACGTCATCCTATCGCTATAAAATTTTGTGGGGTTCATTAACTCGTATAAAGGCAACTTTTCATTGCTGGTACGTTCAAAAAAACAACAACAAAAAAATCTCCATATGATTTCACTCCACCTTAATGAGGATGTTAGATTGAATTTCAAGTTGATGTCAGGCTCGATTCCGGTGGAGATAGACAACACTATACAGCAAGCAGTGAAGTTGAAGAAGACGCTACAATACGAAAAGATGAGAACAAGCGGGGGTGAAGCTGCGAATTTGTACTTGGAAATCGAATGGTGAGGGAATGAAGAGAACTGGCTCAGCGGAAGAAAAAATGCAAAAAAAAAAACTATTTTTTTGGTTTTACAAGCCATAGAAGAAGACAAAAATAGTCATAAATATGAGTCCAATAGGAGTATTTTATGACTCTTATTCAGGCTCATATGATCATATGATGTATGAAATTGGCCTCATATCGGGCGATCACCTTAAGAATATATAAATAAATAAATTTCGGACTCCAAACTGAGCTCATAATGAGTGTAAACGCTTCGGTTTATGGTACATTTCTGACTCTTTTATGATTCCGAATATTTGCTGGGTAGTAGCCGGGACCTTTGGTGTGACAGGCGAGCACTCTACCAACTACACCACAGCGGCCACGTTAACTCTAGGTTGTAGAATGGGCTCTTGTTTGAAGCTCTATTTAAGTGCAGTCTCTGGTACTCGTTATATGGAAAGAAAGAAACAAAATGTATTAAAAGAAATCTTTCCAAAAATCTATCTGTATAATCGTTTGTAGGGCAGCTTGTATTTATATGCTATAGTTTACTAAATTGGGCCAATTTCAATAAATTTTTCGTAAAAATGTATTCAAATCCCGAAATGGTAAAACTGTGGACGCAGTTTGTTTGCAAACAGATGGACATCGCTTAATCGACTTATGTTACATTGGCTTCATTTGCCTTTTTTCAAAAGAAATCGTTCACATAAAACTATGAATCTAATAGTAATTGTTCACTATTTTCCTTTTTCCATTATTTTCGCTTTCAATGCATTTGTTTTGAGCATGAGTGTTTATGATATTTGGATTTATATAGACACATATATACATATTTACATAAATGTACTATGAGGGTTATTTTTGGAACAACAAACATCACCAGCCGTCCCTTAGCAAAAAATGCGCCCACACATATTGAAATTTGGGTGCGTCCTTGGTGGGATACGAATTGGTAATACATGTCCCTATTTACTATTGCTCTAGTTGCATTTGGTTTTGTTTTTTTTTTGTGTTTGTGTTTGTGTTTTTGTTTTTGTATTTTTTGTTTCATTTCCAACACAGACTTTCTGCAATTGCTATCTATCGTCATGTGTCTGGACCATCTGGCGCCTACATAATTGTGCATTGCGATAGAATATGCAATGTTGTTATGGTTTGCAATAAGTAAATTTTATTATGGCTTAACTTTTACAAACACGTGCCTATAATTTTCGGCTATATTCGTTGCATAGCATAGGAAGTTTGTCATTTGGAATTCATTAAGTGTGCGGTTATGGCAATCAAAAGAGCTGCGCAAAACCAAAAAGGAAGACAGTTGATACTTTGGCTTAACTTTCTTGAAATTTGGGTGGTTAAATATGAATTCAGCTCGTTAAGCGCTCAGTAAAGACATATAATTACATATTTACATATATATATATATTTAGATTTTGAGATAATACTGTAGATTTGGGGTATAGAATGGCTATTTTTGTTTGGTCATAGACTTCTGTAAGCTGGTGAAAGAAAATATAATAAAAACAGGAAATTTTTGATTGAGTAATCTTCTATCTATCTATCTATATATATAAGGATGAAAGTTTGTTTGTTTGTTTGTATGTATGTTTGTTTGTATGTTTGTTTGTTTGTATGTTTGTTCCCTATGGACGCCGAAACTACCGGGCCGATCACATTCAAATTTTGACACAATGATCACCTGGTATTAGATTGAAATTATGACCACATTTAATTCTGGTATCTCAACCTCGTCCAGAGATATAGGCCAAAATATGGACCCAGATTCCTCCGAAATATTTTTCTGCATTATTGGTATCAAATTAAAGATATCAATCAGAGCTTCAATAGAGAGTTCATTCCGTTCCAATTTTCCAGTTGGTGCTCCAGATAGAGACCAAAACGTGGACCCGGATGGCCCCAAATATTTTTTCGTAATATTGGTATCAAATTAAAGGTGCTGATCAGGGTATCCATATATGTTTTATACTATACGGATATCTCAATAGGTTCCCGGGATTGAGGCCGAAACATGGACCTAAATAGCCCCCGAAATATTTTTGGCCATTATTGGTATCAAATTAAAGGTATCAATCAGAGCTTCAATAGAGAGTTCATTCCATTCCAATTTTCCAGTTGGTGCTCCAGATAGAGACCAAAACGTGGACCCGGATGGCCCCAAATATTTTTTCTTAATATTGGTATCAAATTAAAGGTGCTGATCAGGGTATCCATATATATTTTACACTATACGGATATCTCAACCGGTTCCCGGGATTGAGGCCGAAACATGGGCCTAGATAGCCCCTGAAATATTTTTGGGCATTGTTGGTATCAAATTAAAGGTATCAATCAGAGCTTCAATAGAGATTTCTTTCCATTCCAATTTTCCAGTCGGTTATCCAAAATATATTAGTAATCATGATCTACACCGATATGTGCACCGGATGGCTATGGAAAGTTGTTGATAAGGAACGTGAGACGGGGAGAGAGAGATAGGGGGACGGGAAATGCTGACTGGTGGGGAGACCGATAGGGGAGGGAGTGGCATAGTGTGATTTGTCGCAGCGAAGTGTGACGGGTATTTGCTAGTTGCAATATATGCAATGAACAATTATAAAAAAATATGCTTACAACCTCTTGTATTGAATTTCTTTCCAGTCAATAACTGCTTTTTCCACTTTTTATTACAGCTTAGTAAAATCCTTGAAAACTGAACATCCCACACAAACTTCTTAATCTTTATTCTAATCGCTTCACTAATTCGTACAGCATTTCAGCGCACACTTCGTTCCTACGGATTTTATTGCTGGCAGAAAAGTAAAGTAATAGACGGCAGGAGATTAGGTACATAGAAAGCTTTTAAAATGCAACAAAGTAAACATGAGTGAATAATCGCTGAATTCCTCAAAAAATGTGTGAAATACTAAAAGCGTGCTAAACAGAATGTGGACTTAATCGCATTCCATGCAAAATAGTTTTAAGCAAAAGAGTGTAAAAGAAAGCGAGTGAAAGAGTTATAAAATGAATGTAATAAAATTGGAAAATTATTTAGGAATATCAATGGGCTTCTGCTAATCGTAAAACCCAAAAAAGCTGCAGTGCTTGATTATAGTGAAAGACTTTTTGCATAATTGTGCTATGTCGGTCATTATTTTTTTAGAATATGAAACTGTTATTTGACCTAAGGTTTGCTCTATGGATTGTTATTGCTTTTATGCTATGCTTTATTATTTTGGTGTATTGTGCGTTTGTATGAGAATTATGTTATTACAAAGCACAAACAAAACCAAATGGCTAATAAGACCAAAAAAGGTCGTTTTGTGGACAAAGCAAAGTTCCAAAGTCAATGCAAAGTTAAGGAGCGCCTACATTTTACATGCAATTTTTGTTTATGATGAAAACTTCGTTTTGATTTTTCATACAATGAAATATTTCCCCGCCATTCATCTTACTTGCATGAAAAGTTAAGAAAAACTGCTGCGAAGCGCAAAAGTGCATGGCCATATAGCAGAAACTGAATTTGGTTATACAGAGAACTTAAAAAGTAGAGAAGCTGCAAATGTTAAGTGGCAAAATTTTAACAGAATTTGCTTGTACGCGAGAGTAGACATACCGCAGTCAGTTTCCTCAGGGTTGTATTCTTGTATCGAATCAACGCTTTTACTCTGAAAAAAATACCCGTAGTTAAACCAACAACTTTCGGCTGTTGAATCTCCGTCTTTGATTCAACAGCAAAAGTATTTGTTTTTACAGCAAAGTTTTTGATCCAACAACTTATTCAAAAACGGGCGTTGTTGTTTCAAAAACTTGCTTGCTTTTAAAAAATTTTTTGTTAGAAAATATTTTTTTGTGAGAAAAGCAACAAAAAAAATAATGATGGAGAGAAGATGAAGAGAAAAATCCAAACAAAAGTTTATTTTTAGTAACAATTTTCTCCCCGTTGTTGATTTAAAGGCAAAAGTATTTGACCCAACAGTTTCCGTTGTAAACAAAACTAATGAGAACAAATTTTTTTAAATTTTGTTTTTACAATGATTCAAATAATTCATGGATTCCTTTTTAGTAAATGGAAGTATAAATAGGTTACTACAATTCAATATAATGTTGAATGTTCCACTATGTGATGATTGGATAGAATTTCAGGTTGATGTCATGGTTCGAATCCGGAGGAGAGTATAAAATAAAGAAGAAAAATCAGAATAAGAAATAAAGATAGCAACCAGTGAATGATAAGAAGGAGAGAAGAATAGGAGAACAAGCGGAGGCTACATATTTGCAGTTGGGACCCGGGCGGAGAGAAGATGAAGAGTAAAATGCAAACAAAAATTTATTTTTAGGTGACAATTTTTTCCAACAATCTCCGTTATTGACTTAAATCAACAACGCTCGCACCTTTGAAACAACAACGGAGCGTTGTTGGGCACATTTCAACTGCGGAAAGTAGTTAATTTAACAGCGAAAGTCTTTAGATTTACAACGTTTTTTTTCAGAGTACCAGTATTTTTTTTGTAAACAATCTCCTTTTATTTTTCTTGACATTTTTATGCAATGCACCGATTCCACCGATACACCAATTTGCTAAAACCGGTGAGTATTTTTACAAATTTCTTATCGAATTTGAATTTTGGAAATTAAAAAAAATAAAAAATTAATTCAAATTTGATTTGACTAGGACTCGAACTTTTTAAGTTCTCTGAGTTCTGCCTACTGTCGAAACTCCACAGTTTTTCTAGATGTTTTCTCATGACTAAGGTGCAACTATAATTTTTGTATAATTGTTTGTTAGTACTGTCACTGCTACTATTTTGTTGATATTGTTGTTGTTAGTGTTGTTGTCGTTAATCGTCTTCATAATTCTCCTACCTACTTCTATCTCTGTATTTCTGCCAGTGGCGTAGTAAGAGAATTTTTCGGGGGGGGTCACAGCCAATGTATAAAATTTACCAAAATTAAAATTACCAAAAAAAACTACATTTTTTTTACAAATGATAAAAATCGCTAGCTTAGAATGCAAATTGTGTAAGTCCTTTTTTAAAACTTTGTAGGAGAGACAAAAAACAAAAAACAAACAAAATTCGAAATGAAAAAAAATTTTCTGTTCATATAAATATTTTGGACTTACACAATTTTCTTCGCTTTTTGGACTTACACAATTTGCGTGTCACTGAATAACAACGAGTAGAAATATGACAAGTATCTCAGAATTGCTTAGCGCGGTGCGTATCTGATTTTTTTAGCGTTCTAAATAAAAATACACTTTTTCATAAAAGTGGACTTACACAGCTTGCACTCCAAGCTAGCGAAATGTAATTTTTTTTCAGACTATAATTTTACATTTTAGTACACAAATATCGCTTATTATACATATATCAAACTCTTGAGGCTCTTGGCCACTTAAAATCTGGAATGTTAAGCAGTGTATACATATGTGTGAGTGTCGGGTGATTGACGCAAATATCTAAAAGATTTGATTATCATCAATGCGAGCCCGACAACAAGAACGTGTAGCACGACGACTGCCGATTGCACTAACACACATAAAAAAACTCACATATACACACTGCTTGACATGCCAGATTTTCAGTTGCCAAGGGCCTTTAACTATACTTCAAAAGTAAGTCTCATATTCTCTTCTGGAAATCTACGCGCATTGGAAATAGAATGGGGAAATAGAATGGGGAACAATAATTCATCACTTTTTTCCCGACCTCATACTCTGCACTTGCCCCAGATGGTCGAAACTTAGCATATCTGAAGTAAATTTTTTTGTTTTTTTTCTTACATATTTTTAAGTGCTAGTTTCAACTTGAATATTTATTATTTAAAGCATTTCATTTAAGTAATCGTGATGAATCCTAAAGCTTCAAGTAATTATTAACACTTTTCAATAATATCCTTGGTTTCCAATAAATCTAAAGTTGGGATATTTTAAAAAAAATTATCACTCGTTTTCATGTTAAAAATTGATTTTGTTATGTTGCTCTTTCAGACTCAGTCAAATTAACCCTCGGACATGATATCTAGTACAATTAGTATTTTGCCGACAAAAAATTGCGTCGCACAAAGCCGCACTTCACTACTAGATACAGGGTTTTTCATATGTACCTACAATAATTTTCTTTTTGTGTTTTATATTTAATTTTAATGTTTATATTTCTAACGCATATCTTGGTTAATGTAAGTGATGCTCAAAAGTAACCCAGATATTTAGCAGCGATTATTGTTAACTTTTTAGGCAGTATTTTTAGTATTTCCAATTTTTAAAAGTCAAGGAAGTACTTATCATAAAAAGGGCTAAGAATTATAAAGCTACATTTTTTAGAAGATTTTTGAGTATGCAATTTTGCAGCTCATTCAATTGTAATATAATAATATGCAGCATTCAACTTTTTGAAAAATTTCATTGGCTTTTCGGAAATTTTAATTGAAACGGTCTCACGTACATATAAGGCAAACACCCTACAGAAAAAAATTTCTAAAATCGACGGAAATTTTTACAGCATTGAGAATTGCACTTTTTACACTAAAATTGGTTGGCTACATAACAGTACACTTAGAAATCTCCTCAAAATCTTCTATAAATTCTGGCCTCGCTTTGAAATTTTTAATCCACTTTTAGAAATTTCTACGATTTTTCGGATTTTTCCCATAAGCTTAGAAATCCTGCTTAAGGCGATTTTTATTGAAAATTTTTTTACATTTTTAAACGAAAATAAGAGAGTCAAATTTTCGAGAACTCTTTGAAATAAATTTAAAAACACTGGCGTATGATTTTTTTTGAGTCACTGTATATATTTTTCAATAAAATCGACTTTTAACACAAATTATTAAAATTTTGCATTAAACAAGCAATTTCGAATAGATGTACACAATAAAATATTTTTGGCCGCATAAAACTTGAAAATCTACCTATGTGCTACGGTTATAAATAATAATTTTCTTATATAATTTAGTTTTTTAATATTCCATTTTGACAGACATTAAGTAAAATCTCAAGTTCAGTTACTCTTATACATTGCATATTTATTCCCATTGTATTATTATTATATTTATTCCCATTGTATTATTATTATAATGAGATCTATTGTGCTAATTCCCATTGTAGTTTATACTAATATTATTTGATTAAGATGATAAGTAATTGAAAGAAAACTTGAAATTTGAATAATTGGCGTTACTTTTCTGTTATTAGCATGTTAATAACAGCAATACCGTATAATAATTGTAGCGTTTGTTGAGCCGTAGGAAAGTGCAGGAACCGTAGGAATTTTACCAAAAAAGAGCGAATATAAGTACAAAGAATGTAAATTGTGGTAAAATTCCTGCGGTTCTTGCACTTTCCTACGGCTCAACAAACGCTAGAATTATAAATAATACTTCGTGAAAAAGCGCTAAATTTCGAATTACCAATTTCGAAAAATTACTATTCTCATTGATTTTTTCCTGAAAAAGAAATGTATGCTAATAAAGCATCTCTTAGTTAAAGATGGTTTTATGGTCAAAACAAATCTTTCGGGGGGGGTTTTGTCCCCAAAACCCCCCCCGTTACTACGCCAATGATTTCTGCTCTTTTCTTTCCTTAATTTCTTTCCTACTTATTATTTCTTATCCTTCTTATTATTTGACATTGTGTTTTTGTTGTAGTGCTTTTTTTATGTTTCCACTTCTTTGAAACTACACAACAATTCCAGCCAAATATGTTGACAATAGCATGGTAAGTTTGGAGAGCACACACAAACTCACCTATGCACGGGCATTGACAGAACTCTGATGTGTGCAAGCATGCAACAACAACTACATGGCAATTTTCCAGCGACGATTGTGGACGCATTTTCCAACCAATGTTAATGAAAATTCGCGCAGTTCTATTTGAGAGCAATACTTTTCTAATGGTGGTCTTAGCTTCTCTGAAATTAATTAACTTAAATGATGATATGTAACAGTATGAAGTTTTCAAATGCAATCCTTTACACTGAGTTTGCAAGTAAAAAAATAAAAATCGAAAATACATATCTTTGAAAAACATATTATTGACTAGTTAGCGGTTGTGCTAAAGGTATGCTTTCACGAATTCACGAATTTCAATGGAAAAACTATATTTTCAGTACCGTTTCAAATTCCGGATTCTTCAATTGAATCCCTGTTGCCCTTTTTACTTAATACGACAATGAATTTCAAATGCTTTTTATATGAGCAGCTTTCAGCTTTTTATATGCCGCAGCCGGAAATTAGAAAATGTGGCAACGCGAGGAAATCGACCGCGGTTTACAAATTCATTAATCCTTTAGTGAAGACATGTGTTTATATGTTTGTATATTTATGCCTTTACATATGCACAAATGTGTATCAAGCATTCAATATATTGCAATTTTCATATGCAAACATTTCAAGTTGCTCCAAGAATACAGTAGCATGTACGTTTGTGGTTTTATTTGTGCATTATGTACATACATACATATAATTTTTTTTAATTAAATTATATGTTTCAAATTCATTCATATACCTACATAATAAAGCATTTTTACAAGAACTCAAAAGCATTGTTAAAGAAAAATACTTTTCTTATAAAACAAACCTGATGAAGGCTGAGAATCAAGCCGAAACACGTAGGAGAAAATAAGAAAACTCAGTTTTGCTTATCTATTACCGGCCAAAAAGCTCTCAAAATATACAAACCATTTTTATTTTGTCTCCGAATCTCCTTAATTGACTACGAGTTGCAAGAGACCATTTAAATATTGCCACTACCGTCTTTAACCATTCCTAACCCTAAAAGCATACATATCGTCGCTCCGGAAGAAGAAAGACGCATGCCAGTAATTTGTCGACGAAAAAAGGCGCATTAAAAATATGTCGGGGAAAAATATTTCGACGAACAGAGACGCTCAGCTTTATTAACTGCGAAGAAAGACGTATTAGCATTAATATTATAATAATAATACAATAATACAATGGCGCTATTATAACTCTGACGAGTTTTATGGCCGAGCTTCTCTCCCAATTCGAGGTGTGCTCCTTTTTGTTTTTCCTATTAATTGGGTGGACCTACAGTTTTATGCCGGCTCCGAACGGCGAATGCATTTTTTGTGAGAAGCTTTTTCATGGCAGAAATACTCTCGGAGGGTATGCCGCCCACTGCCGAGAGGTGACCGCTGCTCTTAAAAAACCCAATAATTGGATTTTTACTAATTAGAAAAATTGTTTTGGTGTTTTGCTCGGACCGTGGTTTGAACCCGAGACCTCTGGCATAGCAGGCGAGCACTCTACCCACTGCACCACAGCGGCCACAGCGGCATTAATATTGACGAAGAAAAAAAAAAATAAATCGAATACGTCTTTCTTTCCTAAAAAATATTTAAATGCGTCTTCCTTTATAGTAAAAAAGAATAAAGCGTCTTTCTTCGTTATCAAAAAAAATAAAGAGTCTTTCTTTCGAAAAACATTTTTAATGCGTCTTTCTTCCTGAACAAAACACTTTGCGTCTTTTTTCTTCTATAGCGACGATATATATTTGAAATCGATATTCAGTTGATTTACTGCAGATTCAAAACATTTTAAGAAATAACTTTCTGATGTTTACTGGGCTACAAGATAGCCTACGAACAAAAAAAAAAAAAACATTGCAGCACACTGTGACAGTAAAAATTTGCCTAACAAATTTAATTTGCAACGAAATCCACACATTTACATACATACAACATATATGTGGCAGTAATGCCAAGCTGCCGATAATAAATATTCATATCACTGCAAAAAAGGAAGTAAAGGCAGCAATAATGTTGAAATGCATATATCATCATCGCAGCTCAATGTTTACAGCTTGTGTATAAACATTTTGTAATATTGCGCAACATGTAACAAGCTGAGTCAATGCAGCAACATGACTTCGTGACTGTTGCAACTGCTGCTTGCCGTAGCAACATATCTGGCAACATTTTGCTTAACATTTCAGTTGCTGCCAAAGTCAACGTTGCTGTGAAATTTAACTTCGTTGCCAACGGTGGTAGTTTTTTTTATTGCAGCGAGTTGATTTGTGCTCAAAAAAGCGTTCAACTGGTGAATGAGTTTCAGTTTTAATAAACAACTCGTGGCGTTTAGACACGTTTTGCTAGAATGTCGGTTGTTTTACTAACATATTTTATGCGTACACAAATACACTTCAAGCCGATAATAGATACATACCATGGCGGATAAATGAAATGGATATGAAAATGTAAGAAGTAAATAATAACTTTTAGATAAAAGAATAAAAAGTCATTAACGTAGAAAGGGAATAGTGAAAGGAAATGTATAGAAAAGAGAAAGAATGAAACAAAGAAGAGGAAGTTAACAAGCAAGTGTAAAAGTCAACTGGCATTCAGTGCGAATTTGCAGCGCAATGAAACAATAACAAACAAAGAGTCAAATGTGGCAAGTTTGTCTTTTCATCTTACCCGTTTTTTGACATACCAACACAACCACAAAGTTGCCGAGTCAAAAATAAATAACTACCCAGCCAGCAAAATCTTCGTAAACGAGCTCGTAAACTTATGTTTTCTCGAAGAAAACTCTAATAAAATATCTTTTACGAAATCCGTTTACGATTCGCCTACGAATACTCTTTCGCTTTAAAATGTTCATTGCCTACGAGTGTCGTAAATGTATCGAAAAAGCACTCGTATATGAATCTTTTTACGTCCGATTTTTTATCGTAAATGTAGAAATTTTACAAACATACATACTTACTTTTAAAATATTGAGTTTACAATTTTTCTTTTTCTTTTTTTTGTGTCATGATAGAAAAAAGCTTCTTTTGTTATTGTTTTCTGATTCGAGAATAGCTCGTAAATCGCAATGTTCGTAAAATGTACGGTACCTTGCTGGCTGGGTACCCACATAGCATTTTATGAATTTTTTGATCATATTCCAGTCTTTTTCGATCCCCATGCACGTTTAAAATAATGGAAAATGCGCTCATTTTCTGACCATAAAAGAGCCTCTCGTCTGTAGAAAATGGTACCCTACGTCCAACTCTTCTTGTGGAGTCGTTTTCGAGTCTTATTTTAATCGTATTTTAATCATTTTCGAGTCCCTTTCCATTTTATTTTTGTCGATTTTGAATCTTATTTGGGTAATTTATTAATCGTTTTCTGATCGTTTTTGAATCTTTTTATGGTAATTTTTCTTCGTTTTTCTGATCATTTTCGAATGGCTTTCCAATCTTTTTTGTGTATTTTTTCAATCGTTTTTCTGGTCATTTTCGAATCTTTTTTGGGTCGTTTTTCAGTAACTTTCTGATCAATTTCTAATCATTTTCTAATACTTTTCTACTCTTTTTCCTATCATTTTTGGGTAAGTTTACAACCGCATTTCTTTCCCATCTTCTATCCTTATACATATTCTACCCTTAGCCTTACCTTTACCAATATCGCAAAAAGTACTTCCACGGTCACCTTCAGTCCATATTGGTTGGAATTTTTGAAACAGGTGTTTAGCCTACAATAATATTAAACAAATAAGGAGATTAAGATATAAAAATTTCAATCCATAAATGAATTCCTATGAAAATGCGCATTTTGCCACTCTCATATACGGCAACACGGAAGACATGCATCCATATGTTCCTGCTCTACAACATTTGGAACCATCAATACCGAAATCTAATATAAAATTCTCTGAAATTTTTTTTGAAAAATTATGGCCTAGTACATGCTTGCTAAGGAATAATTCATTTTTTTCCAAAAAAGCAAAGTAATCAATCACATTTCTGTCTTTAGCATGATCAATTTGTGATAAATTATTTTTTTTAATCAGCAAAGGGGATCGAAAAAGACTCATCTAGGTGATTTTTATATGATAAAAAATAAAATCACTTTCCAATCATTGGTCTGACTCTTCTTTTAATCGTCAAAGTGATAAATTCTTTTTTTAATCAGCAAAGGGGATCGAAAGAGGCTCAGTTAGGTGATTTTTATATGACAAAAAATAAAATTACTTTTCAATCGCGGGTTTGACTCATTTGCGAGTCTTATTCTACTCGCACAGGTAATTAATTAGTTTTTGATCATCAAAGAGGATCGAAAAAGACTCGGCGCAGTCAGTTTTCATAAAACAATCTTCAAATGCTATGTGGGTATATACAAAAGCATGAACAATAGTAGCTTGTAGTTTGTTTGGCAAACATTGGTCCGTTTGTTGTTGTGAAGCCAACAGCTCCACGAACTTCTTTGGACGTTGGTTGATTCGTTTTATTTGCTGCTTTTGATTTTGGATTTAGATACCTAGTTTCGGGGGAATAGCTCTTTGAGATACATTTACATACTTACAGTATCCCTGCTAATATAAGGGACAGTTCCAGAAAACGACAGTCTAGAACTAGAGAAATCACAGCTAGCTCAGAACTGGTTCTAAAGTTATGCAGAACGGCATGGTTTATTATTATGACTTCATGAAAAATGTATATCTACAGCAATTACTTTAAAGTTGAGCAGCAACAAATTTTGCACTTGACAATAATGCCCCTATTTGCTGTCTTTTGCTGGGTAGCACCAAATGGAACTTGGTTAAAATGACGCACATATAACCAAACTAATATTACTAGGCATTTGTAGAATGCCTGGGAATAATTCGGAATAAATGGGAATAATTCTACCTATTGTATGGCTAAGTTTAAAAATCTTGGCATTTTATTATATAATTTAAATATTTTGTTTATTTTCAGTATGTCGAGAGTTCTTTTGTAAAGCGCGGCCAAAGGCCGACAATTTTTGTACTAGTCATCAAGTGTTTCCTTTTGACATATCTCCGAACTATTGATTTTTGAACTATCCCAGGACTGTACATATACGAAGTAGTTTAGAACGCGTTCCAAAGTTCTGCATAGGGGGATAATTGCCACTTCGTCGGACATCGCTGTGTTAAAAAAGACAGTTTAAAGCATTGCGTTGGAAAAGAACGAGAACCAACCCTACTTATCTCTTTTTGAACTAGTTCTGCAATAGCCTCGAACTAGCGCGATTTGCTGCAGGGTGCACACATATTTATATGTCCGTGTGTGTTCATACATTAGCGCACGTGTATTAGAGTTCGCGTTTGAGATAAACGCGGTTAATGGATTCAGTTACATGCTCTTTGCGGTACCGACTTTCAGCTTCGCAGTGTGTTTGCTGTCAACTACACACAGAAAAATTATAAGTATACCGCAAGCTTGCCTTCAAGTCGCTACTAACTGAAATACATATAAATATAATATAAAAATATATGCAACATGAAAAAAAGTAAAAAAAAAAATAAATAAAAAGAAGAAATTCATAACTTGCATTAACATTGAAATATTAAAATAATTTGAAAGCTCCTTCAAGTTATTAAATAGTTAAGAAGTAGTAAACACTTCAAGTTTAAAAAGTAGCGCACAATTCAATAAATAAAATGAGCAATTGATACAGAGGTCCACATCTTCTTCGCATTAGAATAAACTTTTTTTATGCAATAAAGGAAGCCAAGAGGCAGAGAAAAACTAAAAAGTACATACATATGTACATTTTATGTATGTTTTATAAAATCATTTAAGAAATGGTATTTCTGAATAAAAGTTTTTCAATAAAATTCATTTGATATTTTGTGCGAGGCGAACAAAAATTATAAGTACTACACGGAGAAAACTATATTGATTTCACATCCATATACATATATAGGTAATTCTGTCAGATCGATAAACTATGAATGTCATATCCATATGCTTTTATATATTACACATTATTTTTGGATATGAGACACATTATATGGATAAGACATCCATAGTTTATGGATCAGACATCAATATAGTTTTCTTCATTTTCGTCTTTAAAACTAAGAAAAAACAAGTAAGGAAGCCTAAGTTCGAGTGGAATCGAACATTAGATACTCAGCTGTATGCTTTCATAGTTGGTTTGCGTTTGATGGAAACACGGTGTAGGTACCTATTTTATATAAAGCGAGTGCCGCATAAAGTGGGCGTAGCCACGTCCATTTTCAAAATTTTTATCATTGATCCAACTAAGCATATGAATATTATTCTTTGTGCAAAATTTCATTCCTTTATGACTTCTAGTTACAAAGATGTAACGTTACAAATTCGCAAAGGGTGTCCAGAAATATCTTTGCTAAAAAGTAGGCGTGGTCATAAACCGATTTTAATAAATTTTTGCGTGTCCATTAACACAAGTTATAGAAGTGTATAAACCAAGTTTCGTCATAATATCTCAGTTATTTGTCGAGATATGGGCTCGTAGATTCCTTTGTCTAAAAAAAAACGGTGCCACGCCCATTTTCCAAACTTTTTCTATATTTTGTTTCCGGTCTATTGAACTTACGCCACAAAAGTTCAATGAATTATCTTTATATTTGACAAAGATATTGCTTAAAATGTTTTTATTAGGCCCCTTATTTATAGTTCCCATATATAAAAGTGGGCGTGGCCGTCAACCGATTTTGACAATTTTCCTTCAAAACATTTGTCTAAGTGAGTAAATTACGCATACCAAATTTCATCGATATATCTTCAACGGTTTCTGAGTTATGACATATAAAACTTTCAATGTTTGACCCTTAATAAGTGGGCGTGGCACCGCCCATTTTCCATAATTTTTGTCGTTTTTGTTTTATGTCCATATTTGGACTCCTGCCACAAAATTTCAGTGATAGATCTTTATATTTGACAGAGATAACGCTTAAAATGTTTTTATTAGGCCCCTTATTTATAGTTCCCATATATAAAAGGGCCGCTGTGGTGCAGTGGGTAGAGTGCTCGCCTGCTATGCCAGAGGTCTCGGGTTCAAACCACGGTCCGAGCCAAACAAATTTTTCTAATTAGTAAAAATCCAATTATTGGGTTTTTTAAGAGCAGCGGTCACCTCTCGGCAGTGGGCGGCATACCCTCCGAGAGTATTTCTACCATGAAAAAGCTTCTCACAAAAAATGCATTCGCCGTTCGGAGCCGGCATAAAACTGTAGGTCCACCCAATTAGTAGGAAAAACAAAAAGGAGCACACCTCGAATTGGGAGAGAAGCTCGGCCATAAAACTCGTCAGAGTTATAATAGCGCCATTGTATTATATTATATATAAAAGTGGGCGTGGCCGTCAACCGATTTTGACAATTTTCCTTCAAAACATTTGTCTAAGTGAGTAAATTAGGCATACCAAATTTCATCGATATATCTTCAAAAGTTTCTGATTTATGACTTATAAAGCTTTCAATGTTTGCTCCTTAATAAGTGGGCGTTACACCGCCCGTTTTCCAAAATTTCATCAGATTTCTTCATAAGGGCCTGAGCTCAATACGTGGGTGAAATTTCATCGCTCCAGCTGTATTAGTGGCTGAGATACCAAATTTCCGATTTTTTCTATATAGGAAAGGTGGGCGTGGTCATGGTCCGATTTCGCCCATTTTCCCAGTCTCGATACCAACTTGCATTCCAAATTTCATCAAAATATCTCAATTTTTGCGCGAGTTAGAGTGCGTACGGACAGACGGACGGACAGACGGACAGACGGACGGACGGATATGGCTCAATCGATTTCCCTTTTCACCCTGATCATTTTGATATATATAAGTCTATATCTATCTCGATTATTTCATTCTGTTACAATCCACCGTTATGAAATCAAAACTATAATACTCTGTATACTAGTACAGCTGAGTATAAAAATGCAAACGTAAGCAGTTGTATAACCGGTTACTTAGCTGGTAACATAATTTTGCCTTTACTTCTGTCGCACATTCAATTCTGTTCAACATTATGTATCTATAGGACCCTCTAAAAAGCGTTAGGGAGCCACTCCCTTCAACTCTCTCAACTGCAGTTGATTTCGAGCTTTTTAGCATGGATATCTTTTATATCCAGCTGTGTACTTGGCATAAAGTTATATCGTAGGTTGCAATTGCAATAAATAAAAAATTTTATAACTTGAAATATCTACAACCTTAGTCATTTATCTTGGCCTACGATGAAAGCAAACTCAGATACATAAGAAAAAATTTTGAATATGTAATATCTAAAGGATAATGAAGCTCTTAAAGCATACAAGTCAGAATATAGTCTTAACTTCTAATCGCGCTTGAATTTTTCCTTGTTATTATACTCAGCTGTACTAGTACACAGAGTATTATAGTTTTGATTTCCTAACGGTGGATTGTAACAGAATGAAATAATCGAGATAGATATAGACCTATATATATCAAAATGATCAGGGTGAAAAGAGAAATCGATTGAGCCATGTCCGTCCGTCTGTCCGTCCGTCCGCCTGTGAGCACGATAACTCGCGCAAAAATTGAGATATTTTGATGAAATTTGAAATGTAAGTTGGTATCAAGACAGGAACGAATGGTATTGAAAATGGGCGAAATCGGACCATGACCACGCCCACCTCCCCTACATAGTAAAAATCGGAAATTTTGTATCTCAGTCACTAATAGAGCTAGAGTGATAAAATTTCACACACGTATTGAGCTCAGGCCTTATGAAGAAATATGGTGAAATTTTTGAAAATGGGCGGTGCCACGCCCACATATTAAGGGGCAAACCTTGAAAGTTTTATGAGTCATAACTCAGAAACCGTTGAAGATATATCGATGAAATTTGGTAGGCGTGATACACTTACTTAGGCAAATGTTTGGACGAAAAATTGCCAAAATCGGTTGACGACCACGCCCACTTTTATATATGGGTATTATAAAGTGACCTAATAAAAGCATTTTAAGCGATATCTCTGTCAAATATAAAGATATATCATTGAAATTTTATGGAAGGTGTCCAACTATGGACATAAAACAAAAAATACAAAAATTTTGGAAAATGGGCGTGGCACCGCCTCCTTTTAGAAGCAGGAATATACGAGATTTCTGAGCCCATAACTCGACAAATAATCGATATATTATGACGAAACTTGGTGTGTACACTTTCACTGCTTTTAGTAATACATGTTCAAAATTTTAGCGAAATCGGTTCACGACCACGCCCACTTTTATATATGGGTATCATAAAGTGGCCTAATAAAAACATTTTAAGCGATATCTTTGTGAAATATAAAGATAATTCATTGAAATTTTGTGGCATGAGTTCTACAATAGATCGGAAACAAAAAATAGAAAAATTTCGGAAAATGGGTGTGGCACCGCCTCTTTTCAGACAAAGGAATCAGCGAGATTTCGGAGCCCATAACTCGACAAATAATTGAGATATTATGACGAAACTTGGTTTATACACTTTTATAACTTGTGTTAATAGACCCGCAAAAATTTATTGAAATCGGTTTATGACCACGCCTACTTTTTAACAAAGATATTTCTGGAACACCCTTTGGGAATTTGTAACGTGACATCTTTGCAATTAGAAGTCATAAAGGAATGAAATTTTGCACAAAGAATAATATTCATATGCTTAGTTGGATGACTGATAATAATGTTGAAAATGGGCGTGGCTACGCCCACTTTATGCGGTACTCGCTTTATATAAAGTACACCGTGTTTCCATCAAACGCAAACAAACAATGAAAGCATACAGCTGAGTATCTAATGTTCGATTCCACTCGAACTTAGGCTTCCTTACTTGTTTTTCTTTTATTTTACGTTTGAACTTAATTTCTCCAAAGACCTTCTGCGGCTGATGTTCAAGTAGTTCATAAACGGCTACTATACAGAATACATGCACATTATATAACACACGTATACCTTAAAGTTGCGGGCAAGTGCTGCCACAACGTCAGTGCCACTCCAAGTCAACCACTCCATAACACATTTATATTTATGTACATTAGGCATATAACAAATGTTGACGAAAAATTTTGCATACCACCACGTAGTGGCAAATATTGTACAAGTAATGAATATCACTTTTTTAGGTGATTTCGGTTCAAAAACGTTCCGCGCACAGCTGTGTTATTATTATATTGAATCAGAATTTTCTGAAGAAAAATTAGTTTGGGGTGGGTGGGGAACTTCCCTTAGGTCCATTAAAAGGCGTTTGGAATAATAGGAAGATTATTAGTTAAATAAATATCTATTATTATGAAGAAAAACGTGTGCACTGTACAAAACTTTTTGTTTTTTTTTTCAGCAGTTCTGATAAAAAAAGTAATTTCGTTTTGCGCGGAAACTTTTTTGCAATTTCGCAAAAAAAAAAAAATAATGGGCTTCATACTTTTTTATGCTCTATTCGACTATGGTATGCCGTTTTTCGTATTTGCAAAAATTGTAAAAAGTTATATGCCTAATGTGCATACACATATAAGTAGTTTTTACAATAGTAGTTGACGGATGTTCAAGTGGCAAGTTTTTCTGTTTTCTGTTTTGTTGTTGTTGCTGTTGCTGTTGCAGCAGTCTTACAGGTGACACTTGCATGCACCACAACTTAAGTTTCGCGAAGAGTGCTGAAGAATGTGCGTACGTGTTGTTTTGTTCTTGTTGCTATTCTTCCGCTACTTCTTCGTTCTCTTTGAACTTTTTGCTATTTTTTTTGTTTTTTGTTTTTTAGTCATTCGTGCATGTATGTATTACCTTAATTGCCTTTGTTTTTGTGCATATCGTTTTTTTCTTCAGTTCATCTCTTCTTTTTTTTCTTTCATCTTGTTTTAATTTGCCTGTACTACTTCCTTAACCATTTTTCGTTGCATTTTACTTGCCTTGCCACTTGTATCTTTTGTTTGTTTGGCTTATGAGCATTCTTGATGATTGTTTCTTCTTCATGTTTGTTTCTTCTTCATTTTTGTTTCTTCTTCATATTTGTCTCGTCTTCATGTTTGTTTCTTTTTGTTGTTCTGTTGGTATTTGGCTCACTTTGCACCAGAATGCGGTTAAATCCGCGTTTAGTTTAGCTTATCTGTTTTTTTTAGTTTCGTTGTTTTCAAGAGCCACTAAACACGTCTAGTGCAACAATTGTCCATTCCCGCTTGTCGTTACCTGCTCGGATTTCTATCAGTTTTATTTATTTTTAAAGTTTATCTGCATCTGCCTGTTAACTGGCGCTTGTTTTAGATGCCTTAATATACTTTTAATTTCGTTTTTTTTCGTGCAAAGTTTCTTTACTAACCTTTTCGCCTGGCGAGATGTCTTCGTACGTTTCAGTTTCCAGTTGGCCGCATGAAGTTTCCACCCAGATAACTATTCTTGTCTTGTGTTTGCGTTGACTAAGCGTAGATATACGCATGTAAAGGATAGATAAATTTTTCTTAAGCATTTTTAAAGTTTTGCTATGAATGTGCTAAAACTTATATATTGATGGTTGGTATGGTAGCCCAACAGACAAGAACAGATATTAAGCCTTAGATAAGACCCGAACTCTTTTGACTCATGTGAGTAAATGAGAAACATCACACACATTTTAACTAGTGTAGCGCAAACCGCTCTGCGCTCTTTCGCACCATCTGTCTCATAAATCTGCTGGGGCCTGCATTAGATATAGATATAGACTTTCGCCGAAATAATCTGAGCAATAAGTTATGCATGAAAAGCTTTAGCTTTTATGGATTAATTTGAAATGAAGGTTTCTTCAGTTTGCTGTAACAACAATACTTCTGTGAATTGAAATAACTTTGATAATTGTTGTGGTTATTCGAGAACGTAATTGGTGAGTTGAAAAATGTGCATATCCTTAAAGTTGTACGATTTGAAATTTCGATAAATTATTTATTACTTCTCTTTTTTTTAATGGCGATAAGCTCATTCCCAAGAGCTAGCTAAACACTAACCCTTTCTACTATTATTTTGTGAATTAATGACCCTTTCGTTACTTACATATATTAAATTTGAAACATACATACATGCTATTAACCGTAAGGCAAAATGATTTCTTTTCTAGTGCGTAGCGATAACCGCAGAAACCAATTAATCGTCAGTTTGACTTAATGACTTGTGCGAAGGATAACTATTAGACACACCTCATAGACTTTGATTATCCAGTCTACAAATTGTGAATATTTATTACAAAATAATAAATTGATATACAAATGTGCTTGTATGTAATAAAAAGGGACTGCATTAATTAAATCAATAAATCTCTTAGCTACAAAAGGGAAATACATATATATTTAATAAAACATGAAAAAGTAAGACAATCAGATATGCTTCTATTCATACATATATGTGTTTATAATAAGTAGGTATGTATATTACAATTCCATAGATATAAGCACAACTAAACTAGAAAACCAGAAACAGTTTATTTGCTAGATGTATGCAGGAAGACCTATACATTAGATAGGGTCGAAAAAAATATTGTAAAAGTCCGCCCCTAAATTTGAAGCTTATGTTGAGTGGGTTAAGGGACACAAAAAAATTTTTTTTTTTAAAAATCGGATGAAAAATAACAAAGTTACAATAAAAAAACGGCGGTATTTCGCGGGATAAAAAAAAAATTTTTTTTTGTGTCCCTTAACCCTCTCAACATAAGCTTCAAATTTAGGGGCAGACTTTTACAACTTTTTTTTTTCGTATGGGGACCAACCCTATCTACTATACATCCACCTTGGCAATATCAAAACTCAAACATACACCTATTCGTGCTACAAAATTTTGTGGCAGCCAAGCCAAAATATACGAATAATCCCCTGCAAGTCAAACACATAAAATATACAAACTGGCACTCTAATATCGCACTCACTAAAACAATTTGAACACAAAATGTGCACCAAAAAAAGGAAGAATATAGTGTAAAATATAGCCAAGAGATAGGCAAAAGTAAACACACAAGAAAGTGAAAATAATTTAGGTTGACCGAAGTGTGCTGCAACTAACCACATGTGGGTTTTTAAACAAATCAATTGTAGATCTCTTAGAAACTCACTTAGAATGACCTAAATAAGCTCAAGTACACGTAAAGTTCACAGATATTTAATTTTTAATCAACGCATTTTTATATCAATATGTATTAATCAATGCCTTTTCGGACGCTGGGTATAAATAAGGAGACCAACAAGCAATCAATAAAATTTGTAAAACTCAAAGCACAGACACTAAAGTGTAATAGAGAGGAGTAAGGAAGAGGACGAATGCAATGGCAAATAGAATCAATATCGTAAACGTCAGTCGACTGCGCTCGGAAATGAAGTGGAGCCATCAAACGGAAATCGAAAGGATTGAAATTCGACAAATAGGGTTTGCTGTACATATACTCATACATATTTCAATGGGCAAACTGCTTTAGATAAAAGTCACAGACTACATATATGTAACTAGGTTTCCTTTGGCAATGTCAACAACAACAAGGGGATACTCGTTGAATATTTGAATGAGTCACACAGCCCCAAAAAAATAGTTAACAAACAAGAAAATTATTGGTTTATTTTCCTCATTCACATTTCAAAATCGCCGTCAGCGTCGCGGTTGCACTTGCAGTCGACGCTGGCGCTAACTGTGACATTGGCGTTAGCGTCTCAGTTGCTGCAGCTTGGAAATTGAGAGTTTATTACAAAACGGCGAGTAATCTTCTACAGTGCAATAGTTCAAGCATTTCAGAAGCATGCAGCGTTGTTTGGAGTTTTTGGTTAAACAGTGTGCACAAAAGGGAATAAAATAAACTTTTCATGGATTTATCATGTTGCTTTTCCTTTGAGTTGTTGTTACGCTTTTGCCGTTTGCGTGCCAATTTCCAACCCTTGTTTCATACGGCCTCTGCTGTGCGCTGTCTGTCTGTCTGCCCCCACCCACTACGAGTTGCACAATGGCAAAATTTGTGTTTAATGCAATAAGATAGTGAAAATATAATCCATGCATTTTATGCGCGTAGCAGAGCATGCGCACGTGCATATACATAGATATACATATGAAATATTTAAAATTGAGTTTTATAAAAGCATTTGTATGCACAAAATATACCGTACCAGCTGCCTGTATATGCATATATGTATGTATGTAGAGACATATAGACAAACAAAATTTCGCCCTCAGCTAGAAAAACCACCCCAAATTCTATGCCGCACTGCCGGCAACACTGCACCGCATTTTCCACCCTGTCTGGTGCTTGTTTCACCTTTCGCCCAGCGGCGTTGTAAACATTCAAAGCACTCTCGCTCTGTTTTGCCGTTCTCTGCTTCTTCTTTTGCTTTTTCTACCATCGTTCCACTGTCATTGTCAATAAGAAAATAAGTGTGCCTTGAATTTACTGTAGTGTTTTTATAACATTTTATGTACAAACTTATTTCGCTATATTAGTACGTGTATAACGAAATAAAACAAAAACAGCTTGTAAATATTTGTGTTGTTTCTGGATTATTCCTATGCATGCTTTTGGTAATAAAATCATTATGCAGAGCAGTCATTATGTATTAAATTATAGGGGGTTTAGTTGTGTTGTAAATTTTGACCAATGATTTTTGGCTGTGTAATATTAAGCGCAAACATACATACATATGTATATATGCACATATATGTACATCGTTCATCCTCCCACGTTACAAAGGCCTTTGTAACCATACATATTTTTAGCTCATTCCCCTGCAAGAACTGTGCAGGGCATTTGACCGGTCATATGACCGGCAGGCATGACCAAAAGTTTTGGGATATTTCCTATCACATTCTTAAGGGCATCGGTAACTTTTGTGACCGTTTCATTCATCACGTTCCCGTATGTGTATTTTCAAATTCCGTTCTATCCTTATCTATCTCATTGGTTTTGAACTTGGCTAGACACACATACGAGTGCAAATGTGTTGGTAATATTATATTTTTTTAATAGTGTTATTACTTTCGGTCACAGAATTCTAGCAGGGTCCATTCCCTGCTAGAATTGCGTGACTGAAAGTACTAACACTATTACAAAAATATAATATTACCAACACATTTGCACCCGTATGTGTTTCTAGCCAAGTTCAAAACCAATGAGATAGATAAGGATAAAATGGAATTTGGAAATACACATACGGGAACGTGATGAATGAAACGATCACAAAAGTTCCCGGTCAAATGACCTGCAAAGTTCTTGCAGGGATTAATATTTGGTTATTATTTGCTTTGAAAAGGTCATAAGCCATCTGGCGTCACTTTTGCTTTATTTAATTTTACCATTTGATTTGCAAATATAGCTTCTAATTGTTATGACTGTAATTTGGTGCCGAGCAGCGAAATAAGTACCGATGATAGGTAAGCAATATATAGTGGACTGTTTTTCGTCCAGGAAAACTTTTAAAGAAACTGAGTTTCTGTAACTGAACTCTATCGATTTTTCAACTGAGTGACGTCATAATGACGTCAATCGATAGATTCTCACCTGCTTTTTAGGTGGTGACAAATTGTGGAACGTATTAATGTGACGTCATTTTGATCGAAAATTTTCGCGATTTTGTTACAGAAGGAGTGTTTTTTGGGCACTTCTCTGCTCGCTTATACTCGATTCTGCTCTCTTGGCTGACAGTTTCCATACAAAATGTTAGAGACTTTAAGAGACATTTAGAGAGTATGCCAGCTACTCATTAAACTGATCTTTACTGATTATGCCAATTTTTTCTATTGTGTATAAGTGAAATGGTTTAAAATTTTTGTCAATAGATGTCTCCCCTATCTTCGAATTCAACGCAATACCGCTCATTAGAAAATGTGTTCGAATTCCGTACTAAAGAACGTATATTGTACAACATACGTTCTTTGTCCGTACTTTAACGAACGGTGTTCGAAGATAGGGGAGACATCTATCGATAAAAAGTTGAAGAAATTTCATCAAATAAACACAACTTTTTTCCAATTCCTTTACTTTAACGAACGGTCATTTAATTTTCACTTGTTTTTATACCAGTGGTTGTTTTTTTCGCAAGTCTCTAACTCTTGCCCAATCGAATACGGCTAGAAACTCACTACGCACGGGGAGTTTTTGGCAGGGTCTCAGAGCAATACCTTTTGTTTTTGTCCCCAAATGACAAGCTGGTACCCCGAGTATGCTTTCATTTTCCCACAAGATCAATTGAGATATCCCGAAAATCTACTGGGAGGATCAAAGAAAATCATCTAAACAGACGGATTAGAAACAGAATATGGTATTGAATCCGGCTGGCGCCTGGAGGCCGAATTTCTATCTGCAGTGATAGCCAGGCTGCACTGAAGGTACTGCAAACTGCGCAACCTCTTCATGAATGTAAGTTGCAGCTGGGCTCCGTAGCAAAATGGAATAAAGTTCAACTTATGTGGGTACCCGGACACTGTGGTGCTCAAGGCAACGAACTGGCCTATGAATTGGAAATTGCGGATCAGTAGAACCACAAACCAAAAGTAGCAGCAAGTATCGTATCCGCGCGGGAACTAAGTGACTAAAAAGTACTAAAACTTTTCGTAAAACCCTTTTCGTAATCAAAAAAGTTGTTCAAAGAACAAGATACTACCGAATTACTCCAATCTAACAGCCAGTTTCACGAAAAAATTTAAGTGAAAATTTAATTTTTTCGCTGTCACATTGCATATAAAATTCAAGTAAAAAAAAATTAAATTAAACTTAAATTCTTTCATGAAACTGGCTGTAAGTAAATTAAATACAAATTATATAAAATTTTTTTCCTTCTAATCAAATCTAATTTTTTCCATCCCAAAATCTAAATTGTCACAATCTCTGACACATTCGGTGACTTCTTAAAAATATACCTCACAGCCTATTAGCAATCAATCAATTCTGCACACTCAGCAATTACTGCATTGCGCACATTTTTCTCCCACTGGCAATCAAATCTTAATTAAAAATATTCGAAGAAAAATAAACAGCCAAAGCGCCATAATAATTTCAAATTGCTTGCTTTTTTTTGATTTTTTGTAATGTCGAAATCGACACCTTTCGGCAATTCGCTTGGCGCTCAACATTGAAGGTGGCTTCCCAAACGCTCTACTATTACAACCTTCCCTGCTCCGGTTTTTATATTTCGCTTTAGTGAAAGCTTGTAGAAATCAAATACGTAGGGTCTGGGCAGGCTGAAGTACAATATTTCAGGAACAAGGAAAAATCAAATTAAAACCAATTTCGATAGGTGGTTTCATACGTTTGTATTGTGTATCGTTTTGAACTTATTAAATTTACAAACGCCTTAAAATATGCTTTTATCAGCGCCTCTAATTATGCCACATTGAAAGTAAACAATTTCTTTTCCCCTGCTGTTTTGTTTTTCCACTGTTCGATGACGTCATTCAATCATGACATAGATAATAACACTGCTCTACAGCCAAAAAATACTCTGAACGCGACCATCCTATTTATATGTAAAATCGGTCGCTGATTCCGAAAATCGGGTTCATTTTTAATTCTATGGGACGGTTTTTGAGATATCGGCAATTTACCGTTATTTGGCTAATTGCTCCACTTAATCCTTTATACCTCTTTAACGCAGTAAGCTATCTTCCTTGGAGTGACACCAAACGAAAGAAAATTAAATTTCCTTTTCATGGCTGCTATAACATTTTTCCCTAACTCTTATAGTTTCTGAAATATTAACGATTCAATTTGAATTTTTTCGATTTTTTACGATTTTTTGAAGAAAAAATTGACTTTGTCAGGCAATATCTTTAAAACCAATGTTTTCACCTTTGGTTTTACTCCTTTACGTGAAGCTCCATTCTATTGGGAAAAAGATAAGCTATCAACGAAGAAAATCCATGGTAAAATGGAAAAGTTATAGGCGATCAAGTAAATACAGCCAGGTCGCGCAATGCCTCTGCACGGGTATATTCTATGCATGTTATACCCGTAAATGCGCTGTTACCTACTGCGCTGCCAATGTGCTGCTACTGCTGATGTGTAGGTATTGGTATAATATGCATAGAATATACCCGTGCAGAGGCATTGCGCGACTTGGGTGTATTTACTTGATCGCCTATAACTTTTCCATTTTACCATGGATTTTCTTCGTTGATAGCTTATCTTTTTCCCAATAGAATGGAGCTTCACGTAAAGGAGTAAAACCGAAGGTGAAAACATTGGTTTTAAAGATATTGCCTGACAAAGTCAATTTTTTCTTCAAAAAATCGTAAAAAATCGAAAAAAATCAAATTGAATCGTTAATATTTCAGAGACTATAAGAGTTAGGGAAAAATGTTATAGCAGCCATGAAAAGGAAATTTAATTTTCTTTCGTATGGTGTCACTCCAAAGAAGATAGCTCACTGCGTTAAAGAGGTATACAGGATTAAGTGGAGCAATTGGCCAAATAACGGTAAATTGCCGATATCTCAAAAACCTTCCCATAGAATTAAAAATGAACCCGATTTTCGGAATCAGCGACCGATTTTACATATAGGTAGGATAGTCACGTTGAAAGTACAGACAAAAAATTTCATTTTGTGATCCAGTGTAATTAATGAGCAACAAATGCTACCCCAAAACTCACTGTGCTGAAATCAAGCATGAGCTTAAAATTATCATGATGATTTGTGGGTATAAGACATGATGATATACAATAGAACAATCCCATTGCATTATTAATCATCGTTAGACGTGCCTGAAAATTGAGAGATTATTCAAATTAGCTGCAGAAACAAAGTTATACACAAAATATTGCACAAATAGATAAGAATCCATGCAGGAATTCTCTCGATTATTTATAATAATGCAAAAAGTTGGAAAGTTTTGACATCGACGTCATGCAAGATCCGCCAAACTTTTGCGCTTTCCTTGTCAGCTGACTAAGAAGTTAATACAATACAAAATGATTTTTCACCCCACGTGTGAAGCGCCAAAAGTCTTAGTTTATAGGTATTTGACTAGAGTGGGTGGGATGCATTTTCAATATTGAGGGTGACAAATTGTAGCTAAGAAGAGAATAACAAATTTGAGGGTGAAAATTGGTAATTGAAGTTGTGTTATTGTGCTCGAAAATTGTGGGGAATGAGCAGAAATGGCAGATAAAAGCAAACTGCAGAAAATTATATAAATGTGTAAAGTAATTTGTCAGCAATTCTTAGACAACGCAAGCAAATAAGATATGGAAAATTTGTATGGTATTTTAATGTGATGCGAATGAGTGGCAATTAAGGGCGATGCATGCAATTTTACGAAAGGATTCGTTTGCACAGGAAACACTAAAAATGCTTTTGCGTCTCTAATTACAATTTGAAACAAGGCTGCACAACGATATCAACAAAAATATTTTGTTTTGTTGAATATCAAATAAAAATTAACAAAAAAATTTTGTTTTGTTGAATATTTGTATTTGTATTTGTATTTGTATTTATTGAAAAAGCATTAGTGCAATAAGATCTAAGATCTTTTATAGCACAACATCAAAGAACATAACAATAATAATGATATAAAGATGTTAAAAACTATATATAATCTGTAATGACAAAATTTAAATTTAAAACTAGCCTATGGACTAAATAACTAACTAATTTAATTTCAATGGTCAGTCTATATATTTTCAGAAAAATAGTTGTATATAATATTTCTGTAGTTGCTCTTGTTCATACTGTTTCTTAAGGTGCTGGGTATCGAGTTCCATACACGAATAGTGTTCACAAAGAATAGTCTGGTAGATGGGAGAGAGTTGAAGGTAGGAACAATTAGATCACTTAGGCGAGCAGATTTTGGAAAAGTAAGCTTGTTGAAGAGATAAGATGGTGTTTTAAAAAGCATGAGCCGAAAGAGGAAAATACAACTTCTGGCTTTAATGTAGTCCACGATATTGCATCCAAGAAGACTACACCTCCAGCGAGATATGTGATCAAATTGGCGAATGCCATACACATATCTAGTGATGTGATTAAACGCAACATCAATCTTGTGAGCAGAAAGCGAATCAAGTTTGTTATAAATGAGCTCCGAATATGTTATATACGGCAGAACCAGCTGAATGGCAAGCTTTCGACGTATATTTACAGGGGTAAACATTGCAGACATTCGCAGATTACGTAGCGCCCCATACACCCTACCAACGGCCATGTTAATGTGATCAACACAAGTTAAGCTAGAGTTTATAATAAACCCAAGGTTAGATATTTTACTCACCACCGCAATTTTCGTAGTACCTATATAAAGAGGAGGAGTAAAGCCGTTATCTAACTTTTTCCTGTAAATTGGCAGAACATATGTTTTTTTCGGGTTAAGACAAAGCCCATTTTTAGTTGCCCAATGCGCAATTGATGAGATGTCAGCATTAATCTTTGCGTACAGGTCATCAACTACCTCAACACAGCTGGACATATAAAGCTGAATGTCATCAGCGTAGGCATGTATGCTGACAAATTTGGGAACTGCGAATATATCATTAATAAATAGGCTAAATAAAAGCGGGCCAAGAATTGAACCCTGCGGCACACCAGATGTGATTTTACCAAGGCCAGAATTGCGAGATCCGGTTATAACTCGCTGGTAGCGGTTGGTTAAATAACTGTTCATAATAGATATGGCATAATCACCAAATCCAAAGAAATACCTGAGTTTCGAGCAGAGTAACCGGTGGTCAACAGAGTCAAATGCCTTGGAAAAGTCTAGTAAACATAGTAATGTAAGGAAATTGTTATCAAACGGAGTGCGAATGTCGTCAATGATCTTTAACATAGCCGTGGTACACAGAGCCAAAAAGTTCACCTACAATCAAAGAGACTGCCACCTAAAAAAGCTATTTGGCCGAGGAGAGGGAGAGGGGACAAAATTGAAGAAATTTTTGCTAGAAATTCTTCTGGATTTTAGCTTGAATTTCTTCTTAAATTTATTTAAAAGGATATCGTCTGAAAACGAGGAGATAACTTCTTGTTTATTAATTTTTTATGTCATTTTGTAAAAAAAATTAAATTGTTAGAAGAAATCTGCTTGTTTTTAGGAGAAAATTTTTATAAAGCAAATCAATAAGGACATCCTCTAATTTTTACTTGAACCTTTTTGAATTTATTAAAAAGGAAAACTTTTTATTTTTAAAAGAGCCCTTATTAATTCAAATTTTGCTTTAAACGTCTTAACATACGTACATACATACATATGTACATATATACTCGTACATACTAGAAGTATGCATAACAGTTATTGCATCAGCCACGTTTTATGCGTGCAATTACATGTTCAAGAATTTAAAAGGGAGAACTTTTTATTTTTAAAAGAGCTCTTATGTATTTCCTCCGTTCGTCAATTTCACTACGGCTTTGCACATTTCTACAATTCTCAAACGATTAGTGAAGAACTTGGTATAAAGAGTTTATTATGTCCATCTGCACTTATATGAAATGAAATGTTGCCCTTTGTCTGAATAAGTCCTAGGAAAATACTAGTTGACTAATTATGTTTTCCAATGAAAATCAAGATTCTCTTCTTAATAATATTAAACAGGGTTTCTTCTTAATTTTACAGGTTATCTGCTAAATTTATGTGAAAAGGTTTCCATATTTATTCTAGGAGTCATCTTCTAAATTTTATTTAATAGGTTTTCATCTTAGTTTTATAGGTTATCTCTTAAATTTTACTGAAAATGATTTCATCTAAAATCCACGGGTCATCTTCTTAATTATATTGAAAAGGTTTTCATATTAGTTTTACAGATTATCTACTTAGTTTTATTAAAATGAAATATCCAGTAATAATAAGACGGGCATCTTATTGGAGAGAAAGCATAGAGAAATCCGCTAAACTTTGTTCTATTTTATGGGGCATTTTAGGTGGTATTTTGGCTCTGTGTACACCCGTGCATGGCTCTAAATCCCGTTTGCTGTGGAGAAAGCAAATTATTTCTTTGTACATGGCTGGTTATTTGTTTAGCCATCAAGGCTTCGAATACTTTAGACAACGCGGGTAAGATGCTAATTGGACGGAAGTCAGAGGGAGTAGAAGCAGACTTACTTTTTGCAATCGGACGAACTAATGCAACCTTCCATTGAGAGAAATTATTTCGTTTCATTGATTATCAAAAACAAAATAATAATAAAAATTTGTTTCGGGCTTACGGCTTCATTTTACTTTGAATTTTTATTAACGTTATTTTTTTTGATAATTTTTTTTGTTGGCTACCGAAACAAAATTTTTTCAATATTTGTTTTTTGATAATTATCAAAACAGTATTTTTTTGTTCAGCACTTAACGTTAAAATTTTTCAAAGTTGAATTGAAAACAAAATATTTTTTCGGTTATTGATAAAAAATAACGTTAATGTGCAGCCCTGATTTGAGAAAGAAAAGGGAAGGGTGAAAGACTGAGTTGGGTGTATGAATATGTGTTTGAAGTTTGGAATTATTTTAAACAAATTATTTCTATGTGCTTTCATTTGAAAGCCTTATCATCGCATGAGTACCTATATGTGCTCAAAGTGCATGATATCTTTATATATATTACGCTAAGCGATTTTTTGTAAGCACCATAACTTTTACACCGTTATACCGATTTTCGAAAATGTGGTGTCAGATGAAAGGGCTTGACCTGTAGATGTGCAGGAAGGTTTAATTTTTTTGAAAACGGGTTGCCAGATGTTTGAAAATTTAATGTTACTGTATAGTTTGTTTGATTTTAAAATTTTCGGCACCATATGAAAGGGCTTGACCTGATATTAAGTAATTTAATAAAAATTTTACAAAAAGGGTTGCCACCTGTTCAAAAATTCAGTTTTACGCTATAGTTTGTTTGATTTTTAAATTTGAGGTGTCATATGAAAGGACTTGGCATGGAAATGAGTAATTTATTCAAATTTTTACAAAAAGGGTACCACCTGTTCAAAAATCCATTTTACCCTACAGTTTATCTTATCTATATATATATATAAAAATCAAGCCCATTTCTTTGTCGCCGGCTTTCGCCCAAACGCGCGGAGGGATTTTGACCAAATTTACACACCAGCTTAGTACCTTGCCCTAGATGGTTTTTATGCATATTTTTTTCAGATCCGGAAGTCGGTTCCCGAGATATAGGTCAAAAGGTCAAAACGTGGATCCGGCTTACCCCTGAATATTTTTGGACGATGTTGGTATCAAATGAAAGGTATTGAGCAGAGAATTTACATAGAATAGTACTCATTGTGATTCCTAGGTCGAGTCTCCAGATATGGGTCACAACGTGGACCCGGATGACCCTCGAATGTTTCTTAGCGATATTAGTATCAAATGAAAGGTCTTGATGAGGACTTCAGCACAGAACTATTATAATTGTGATGCCTAGCCCGGGTCTCTAGATATATGTCACAACGTGGACACAGATGACCCTCGAATGTTTCTGAGCGATATTAGTATCAAATGAAAGGTGTTGAGCAGAGAATTTACATAGAATAGTACCCATTGCGATTCCTAGGTCGGGTCTCCAGATATGGGTCAAAACGTGGACACAGATGACCCCGGAAAATTTCTCAGCGATATTGGTATCAAATGAAGGGTGCTGAGCAGGGATTCTAGATAGAAATGAACTCATTACGATTCGTAAGTCGGGTCCCAAGATGTGGGTCAGCACCCGAACCCAGATAACACCAGGATATTTCTCAGGGATATTGGTACCAAATGAACGTGGACCCGGATTGCCCCGGAAAATTTCTAAACGATATTGGTGTCAACTGAAGGGCAGGGCTTTTACATAGAGATGAACTCATTATGATTCCCAGGTCAGGTCCCCAGATGTAGGTCAAAATGTGGATCCGGATGGCCCCGGATAATTTCTCAGCGATATTGTTATTTAATCACGGCGCATGACGATTCCGACGTGGGATCCCAAGATATGGGTCAATATGTGGACCCGGATAACACCGGGATATATCTTAGGGATATTGGTACCAAATGAAAGGTGTTGAGCGGACTCTCATGTAGAGCCGTACCCATTACGATTTCTTGGTCAAGTCTCCAGATATCGTAGCCATTATGGTTCCTAGGTCAAGTTCCGAGATGTGGGTCAATAAGTGGATCCGGGTGAGCCTGGGATGCTTCTGAGCAATACTGATATAAAATGAAAGGTTTTGACCGGGTCTGCTATATAGAGATATTTTCATAGTGATTCTTAGTCCCGATACCCAATTATGGGTAAAAGAGGCGATTCGAACGCCACGGAATGTTTTTAGGCAATGATGGTATGAAATGAGAAGTGGAGTGCAGGGTATGTTATGCTAAACCCAGTTCCCTATTGAAAGGGGAAGAGTAATGAGACTGGGAAAGGCAAAGGGACGGAAAAAGAGAGGGAGAATGTAATAAAAATGGAATGAAGAGGATGGGAGAGAGACAGTAAGACAGGGAATTAGTGAAGGAATAAGAGGGGGGAATAAAAAGGAGAAAGACAGAAAAGGAGAGGTAAGAGAGAGCGGTAGAGAAAGGGAAGCGGAAATGTGACGGCAAAGGAAAAAGGAAACGGAAATGAAAGGAAAGATAAATGGAAAGGGAAAGAGAAAGAGAAAGATAAAAGTAGAGAGAAAGGGAGTTGGAGACTAATACGAAGAAAAATGGGATAAGAACATTAAGAGGGCAAACTTTTGAAAATATCAATTTTTTCCTTCACTTTTTTTAAACTTATCTGACTTTTGGCTCTGCAGCCCGAGGTAATTTCGGTTTCTAGATAATTCCAACATATTTTAAAGTGTGCCGTTTTTCGCTTCAATTACCTATAATAGGAAGTGGGCCAAAGCAAAACTTGGCCGGGTACGGCTAGTCTTTATATATATTACGCTAAGCGATTTTTTGTAAGCACCATAACTTTTACACCGTTATACCGATTTTCGAAAATGTGATGTCAGATGAAAGGGCTTGACCTGTAGATGTCATATGAAAGTACTTGGCATGGAAATGAGTAATTTATTAAAATTTTTACATTTTTAAATTTGAAGTGTCATGCAAGGCCTAGCACTGAAGATGGGTAATAAAAGGAAAGGGAAGAGGAAAATGAAAGGGACGGATATGGCGACGGACAGGAAGCGAAAGAGGAAATATGAAAAATAAAATGGATAAAGGGAAAAGAAAGCGCAAATAAAGGGGAAAGGGGAAGAGAAAGAGAACTAGAAAGAAAAGGAGGAGCGCGCCAAATGGCCTTTTGGAGGTCGCTTTAAGGTTACCATAGTCTAGAAAAATATTCGGCACAAAACTTCACTATGGGGCTCCTTGGTCAAAATCTTTGTATAAAAAATCTAGGGCCACAGAAAATAAAAATAACCAGAAGCTATGAAGGTATATCAAAAAAATTTTAAATGTGGCAATAAGTGGTCTTCCACCCTCAAATTGTCGCAAAGTATAATTGAAAGCCACAGCATCGCAATATATGTAAGTTAAATTATTTATATGCATGCACAAATAATATCAGCTTATCAGCACAATGAGTAATTAACAAAGTTTATTTAAGATGTTTTTACTCAGATATGTGTTGTGGTTGTACACAATAATGCAAGCCTGACTAGTGTTAAATATTAATATTCATGCACATTTAATAAAGTTTTCATTGTCCTAGCAATTATAATATTAATTAACTCATTGGAACACTGGTGGCAAAGAAAATTGTCTCACTACTATTAAATCATATATTTGGTTATTTGCAATAACCGCTTAAGTCTTAAAATTAATTTGGCGCAAATGGAACTTTTAAGTTTTAAATTCGTATTTGAAAATGTGAAAAGAGCTACTCAAACCAACGTTAATGAAAAAAATAGGCTAGTATAAGTGCTAAAAAGGCTACCAACATTTATTTGTAATGTATGTACATATGTGCATTTAAACAAAATTTTTTATTCAAAGAAATTAGTCGGTTATTGTAAGCGTTGAAAGATTACAAAGCAGATTCTATATCCATTATTTATAACAATAAACAAAAGAAAATTTGATAAAATTTGAATATTTTTTATTGATATTTTTTGAAAACATTTTTTTTTGTATATTTGCTTGAGCAGCCTTGATATCGACTTAAGCGTTTATTGCAGATATATATAAATTGGTAAGTAGTACTATTTATATATTAAAAATTAAATCAACCAGAGTTTTGTTTGAAATAAAATTTCTGATTTTATGCAATATTTCGTTTTAGAAACAAAAAAAATGAGTCAAAATTGGTTCATATGGAATAAATGTGAGTTCATTTAAATATTACAGTTAATTTTTTCAAGATTTTGATTTTAATATGAAAAAATCAACATTGTAATATTGACGAAAAATCTGGTTGATTCTTTTTACATGTGAAAATATGTAGTATATTTTTCTCAGTGTATTGAAAAAAATATATATCTACTACCTACCTGAAGAGTTCTTCATTTGCAATACTCGTTTTTAAGTCGTCTAAAACGATTTCAACGCTTTTAGTGAAATGCATTGAAATGTAAGAAAAATTTGCAAAAAACGCTTATGTCGCTGTAGGCGTATTATGCAATTTAGGTGAATATTTACAATGGTACTTATACAGACATAAGCGTTTTATGCAAATCTAAGTTGCTACGATTGCGAGTTAGGCGATTATGCACTTGCTAATAACTTTTCTATAAAGCATGCTTAACTCAAAATCCTCCTATGTTGACTTAAGCGCTTATTGCAAGTGACCACAGTAATGCTTGTTTATATTTATGTTATCTTAAAATTTTATTTAATTCAAGTAATAAGCCTAATCTAGTGCACATACATATCGCACCCTTAATCAAAAAGTGGCACAACTCAAAATTTTTCGAAATCGAGTTTTTTTCATAAACGGGTATACGGAACATATCTCTAGCGATTACCAAAAAAAACTTTTGAATAACTGTCTCTTTCGACCGAAAAATAACCATTCTACCTGGCCCTTTGCCATACGATTGCTTGTAATGAAAAAAAAGTTTTTCGGCTCTCCTGAAAATTTTTGAATGTTGAGTTGTGCCACTTTTTGATTTAGGGTGCGATATTTACATCTTTGGAAAAGTTTTCTAAAATCTCTCAGCTTTTTGGCATCTCGAAAATGAACAACAAATATTTTTCTTCACATTTCTTGATAATCGTTTTTTTTCGCCACCACTTTACTAAAACAATTTGCAATCATCAATGCTAACCGTTATATCTTAAAATTGTGTCATCGACGTCACTCAATGGTGATTTTGAAATATGTAGTCTTGATAAGTCTTTAATTGTTACTGACACTTTAATGAAATGCTAAAGAATTGAGTGTCGGCTGATACTTAATTTAATTTAGTCACACAGCTTGCGGGTATAAGTGGAGAGTATGTATATGTATATGTACCTACACTCAGGGAAAAATATTAAAAAATCGCTGAAATCGTGCTTAAACTAAGTACAAACGTATTTAAAAGTAATAAAGTTAGTATATAAATACATATTCCGATTTATTTAATTGTGTTCCAAGAAAAAGCAAAATACTTCACATGCTCACAGCTCGTAGGCGATGCTTACATAATCTCATACCCTTTGTACTTTTTTTTTTTTTTTTTTCAAAATAACAATGGTTTACCATCATTCATTGAAATGTAATTATTTGATAAAAGGCTGAATAAGCAATTCTTTTGACAGTCGTTTATCAGCTTCAATGCATGCAAATGAAAGATGTTAAAGCATTTTTGCGAATTTGTTTCCCATTCCACGAAGTTAATATCAATTATAATGTCAATTTAATTAGAATGAAAAGCAAAAGATTTGAGTTATGTTGAAAATTCGCCATCAATAAAACGGCACGAATTAAAATTTTACAAATTGACTTGGCGGTTAACAACGTGAAATTGACAGCAAAGCGACAGCTCTCAGCATTGCAAGCGATTTTTTTTCAAGCAACCCAATAAACATTGGGCTTAGATATCGAAGATTTTTCATTATAAACCTTATTTGTTCATGAATTTTTCTTAGTTAAATTAAACTAAATTTAATATGAAATTTAATTAAAATTTAATATATAGCGCGTAGGTATATACATGACCCTTTACTTTACAAACTTAAAAGCAAAGTATTTAAATAATGTATTTAGGTTAGTTATTCAGCAACGGAAGGATATGAATTGATCAACTGAAATATGAAACAAAAGAAAGCACTGGTAAAAAAACTGAGTTTATATATATATATATATGTATAAAATTTTACTTCCGCCATGTGTGTATGCATAACTATGTATGTATATGGTATTAACATATGCCCTGCAAAAATATTCATAAGTATAATACAATTGAATGAGTAAATATTGCATACAATATGAAGCCTAAGCTGTAAAAGCTGCAATAAGCTGGAAGCGCTGCTTGCGAGCATTCGCTCTGCTCCAAACGTTATAATATTTATTTTCTATTATATCTCAAAAAGAGAGAGAGGGAATTGGGTTTTATGATTAAACATGGGCAAAGAGAGCACAACGTGTGGCGAGCGTAAAAAATTGCGCACTGTTTAAGGAAAGATTGCCGCTTGGAATAAATACATATTCAGTGCATTTTCAACTGACGTGCAACCAATTGGTTGGTTAAGTGCGCACGCTTATTTCATTCCGACCCAATAACCATTAGGCAAAAAAAGATCAAACGCTAGAGAAATTCTTAATTTGATAGATTTTCTCAAACATTTTTCTAACGTTTGAGAAAAATTTGCTCTTTGTTTAAGAATGCTATGAACGATTACTTGAGATGCAGTTAAGAACAAACGTTTGAGATTTGATAATAAGGTTATTTCTCAAATGCACCTCAAGTTGAGAATTGGGAAAAATTTTATGGGGGATATATCCGTATATGCATATGTACATATATGTATATAAATGTGTGAATAATAACGTTTCAATCCTAGCGTAATATATTTTATATTATTAAATAAGGAATATAAACACCTCATAAGGCCTTGTTATAAGGAATTAGAAAAGCCTTATTCCCATAGAAGATAAGCCTTGGAAAAAAGTTTCCTCTCAGAGAGCAAGAGTAGTTCCTACAACCTGATGTTATCAACACAGTAAAGCCAGCTTTATTGTAAGCCTTTGCCTACACAACTTTTGGTCACTTAGAATATTCTGGCATTATTTCATAAGCCTTTAAATCTTTTGGAATATAACTTAAATAAGACGTAGATTTTTTGCAGGGTGTATACATAAGTATGGACTTGCATATGTATTGAATTTATTCCAAACAAAAGTTTTAGCACAAAAAAAGCTAATTAAAATATAAACTGAAACTACAGAATATTTTTAATTACACAAAATTTAATTTAATTTTATTATAAATTTATTTGGGAAGCTTAACACTAATTATTTTATTGAGTTGAACGCATCATACTATTTGATAACACCAACACCTTTTTAATTAGTTTTAATATCAATTTAATCAATGTGTTATAATTAATTTTTTTAATATACATATATAAAAATAATTATGTAATTTTAGACTGATTGCAGTTTAGTTTTGATAAATTTTAAATTATATTATTATTTTTTTTTTTAACTTTCATGAAAAAGAAATGGTTTGGAACTTTGCTGCAAAGTGCTATTGTTCTTTAGAATCATGATTCATGAGTCGGCAATAAATGAGTCTATTCACTTTTGATTTGATTTGAGTAAATTTATTTTTTTAATGCTTTAACATTAACCATAATAACAATATTAAAGCCCTTATGACAAGTAAAAATTCGATTGCAGCACGTTTCTTACATAAAAAGGCTTGAAGGCTGCGCGTATAAACTAAAAAAATAAGACAAACGCGGTCAGAATTCCAACAGCAGCAGCATGTACATATTTACATTTATAATCAAATTTGGCTGTTTTTGCCTGGACGCTTTATTTTATGGCGTTTTCTTTTCTCGAAATAATGTTGCCCTGTTTCATTTTGTTAGCCATTTTGTAAATTTGTCTGGTCCTTTCACCAAATATTGGCTTCTAACTAAGTAAGAGGGCACCCTTATCTACAAATTCAGCCATTTTATAGAAAGTCAGGATACGTAATTCGATAATTGGGATATAGGAGGGCAACATTTTTTCGTAGAAAAGAAAACGCCATTAAATTTCTATGAAACACATGTGTATGTACATAGGTACATTGAAAAAAAAAAAAATATATATATGTATATACATATGTATGTATATCTACATTTGCATTTAGCACATAGCCAAAGGCTGTAAAGTGTGTAGTAAATGTTTATGACAGAATCAGACAAACAAAAACAAATGAAATGAAATTATTCACTTGAAACGTGATACATCGGAAAATAAGTCGAGCAAATTAAATTTGATGCCGTGGCGTAAACATGTTTTTTTTCGGCCAATAAAGTACTGGAAATACTGCGTTTACAGATGCTGAAGCTGCATTTGTGTGCAGGCTTACGTGAGCTATTTTTTTTTTGAAAGTGTAGCATATTTAAATGGCCGACGCTGAGTTTGTAAAAAAAGATAATTCGATTTTCGTATTTGTTGTTGTTTCTTAATTTTCTGCTGTTGCTATTACGAATGCCAACATAACGCCAACACATTGTTAACTTTTGAAATGGCATTTCCGAGGGTGTCGATTGTGGTTGACCCATATATGCTTTTGATATTATACATATGTATGTATGTATGTGCAAATGCAAACACAAATAAAGTAAATATATGTTAATATGTAGTAGGGCTCTAGATACCCGGGTATCAAACAATTCGAATTTATCGTTTTTGTTTGAAGCCCGTTTCGAACTTACAACAAAAAAAATGTGTATCGAAAAAACAAAAATAAAAACAACTACATATGAAGAAGAAGAAAATAATAAAAAAAAGAAAAAAACAAACTTCAAAATGCCCGAATTGTTCAAATATCCGTACAAACATACGGGTAATAAACAAACAAACGACTGTTCGAGCATTTGAACAACATTTGTTCGGGCTACCACAGTTGGGCAAAATTTATTCGAATAAGAATAATAGATGAATAAATTTTTTTTTATTTTTATTTGAATAATAAATAATTTCGTTTATTCAAACAAAAAATTATTCGAATAATAGATAATTTTCATTTACATATGTAAGAACAAACAAACATACAAACAAAAAAAAAATATACAAATTTTTTTTTTACTATTACTCAGTTGTTTTTTTTGTTGTACCCTGAGTTTTTATTTATTATTTGAAATAACGAATAAACCTCAGAATAATTATTCGAACGAATTTATCTGAATAAAATTTGAAAAATAAATTTTTATTCAAATAATTATCTAAATAAAAATTTATTCGAATAATGCCCAAGTCTGCGGGCTACTCGAAAATGTTCAAAAAAAATCTGGAGCTCTAATATGTAGATATGTATGTACAGTAGCTCTCAGAAGTATTTTGCATAATTCATTTATTAAAAAAAACGTTAGAAATTCGTATTTTTTTCGAATGCTTTTGCAAATTTTTTTTATTATGGTATTATAGCTGAATCTTCTTACTACAAAATGCATTCATTAAAAACCCAAAATGCATTTCATCTTTTTTATAAAATTAAAGAAACGAAAAAAGTCATACATTTTTGCTCACAAAAGTATTTTGCATATTGGTAATTTTGGTGAATAAATGCATCTACAACCTGTTTAATATTTTTTATATCCGTTCTTTTTCGAAATGGCTTCCAAGAGTCTAGGGAAGGACTCTGCTAATTTTTGGCAAAATTTTCGGAGGTATTTTGTCCCATTCCCCGGTCAAACCCGCATTTGGGTTATTTTTTGGGGAAATCTTCGATTTTCTCACATGACAGAACAATAAATTGTGATCGGTTCTTATATCAGAGCTTTGAAAAAGAGTTTGGATGTGTTTTTTATTCGAAAGTGTTCACATTTTAACATCATTAACGGCAATTTCGGATTATTATCTTGTTGAATTAAAAACTCATTGTATATCATACCCATTTATTCTGCACTAGAACGTAAGTTTTCCTTGAAAATGGAAAATCGGGAATGCTCGTCCATCGTACTATCCACTAAAATAATTTTTACAACTCACTGAGGTGATATAGAAACTCCTTGGACCACGATTGATTACAAACTCCTACAGTGCTTAACAATCGCTTTAATGTTTTTGATTTTCACCTCTTAATTGGGCTTCCGGCATAAAATACGACTCAAAAATATTATATTTGCTTTCGGCACTTAAAATAATGTTTTTAGAAATGTAAACTTTTTTATTTTATGTTTGTTGGGGAAAATAAGACACTTTCTTTGAGATATTGAGTATTGGTTTTAGTTTTCTGTTTATTGTAGGGGCTTATGTGTGGGGGTTTAGTTGATTTTCTCTCAATATTTCACGTTTTTCCAGCGACGTTCTTCTTTTTACTAGCAACTTTTTTTCAGAAAAGTATCACTCATGATGTTAAAATGTGAAAATTTTCGAATAAAAACCACTTCCGAGTTTGTGTTCAAAGCTCCAATATAAGAATCATTAAAAATTTTTGATCCTATCTTGAAGATTATGTGAGAAAATCGGGTTTGACCGGGGAATGGGACAAATACCTCCGAAAATTTTGCCAAAAATTAGCAGAGTCCATCCCTAGACTCTTGGAAGCCATTTCGAAAAAGAATGGATATAAAAAATATTAAACAGGTTGTAGATGCATTTATTCACCAAAATTACCAATATGCAAAATACTTTTGTGAGCAAAATTGTATGACCTTTTTCGTTTCTTTAATTTTATAAAAAAAAGATGAAACGCATTTTGGGTTTTTAACCTTTAACTTGCGACGTGGTGGTAATTTTTACACCGACTTACAGTTTCTTTAAATATCTCTTTTAACTTACCGTCCAGCAAGTTTACTCCTTTGTATCTTCCCATCTCGTTGTAATTATTGACCCGTTTTGTTTTTATGGAGGAAGGTGTAACATTTGACGAGAAATGATGATGGTGGTGTAAAAATTACCCCACGTCTAGGGTAACGTTAGTTTTTCTTCGAATGCAATTTTTGGAAATTTACCACTTCTCGCTTCTCTGCAGTATTTTGATGCTTTTAGAATCTCCTCATGTCATCATAATTATCGATCAGTATAGTTTCTATGGTGTAAGGTCTCCAATAACGGATAAATTATGATATCGGGGTAAAAATTACCACACCTCGACGTTAACGTAACTTTTTCTTCAAAAAGAATTTATTTCCATTTAAAACTTTTATTAATTTAACCACTTCTTCAAATGATTATTGGAAGAAAAATTAAAAAATTCGTTTCGCGGTTCATTTTATACACTCACGTTATTATGAAAAAAACTTCAAAAAGACTGGCCTGCATTTTCTACAAAAAAATTTTTTTTAATAAAATTCCTATTATATATTTAAAAATATATGTATATTTTTTTATGAAAAATCGTCTCTAAAGTTTAAAGAAAGTTTTTGTTTTACCTTTTATCTATAAGGTTCTCATGTGATGTTTTCGCTATTTTGAAAGAACAAGGCCTTGTGAATTATAGTAAAAACTTTGTTGATTTAAAAAATTTAATAAACTTTTTTAATCAATTTCATTTGAAAAAGGACTGGCCTCTTTCCAATGCAAAAATTATTATAAAAAAATTTTATTTTTTATTGAGAGTTTTAAGTAAAATGCGTAGAAAAAAATTTACCACCACGTCGTAAACTATGTCACAAAATTTCACCTCGTCACTTAAAGGTTAATGAATGCATTTTTGTAGTAAGAAGATTCAGCTATAATACCATATTAAAAAAAATTTGCAAAAGCATTCGAAAAAATATGAATTTCTAACGTTTTCTTAATAAATGAATTATGCAAAATACTTCTGAGAGCCACTGTACATAGTTTTCATATCCACATGTGCCAGTGGCGGCACGAGCATAAATTGTTTGGCCCAGCATGGCCATTTCCCATTGTATATTTGTACCGTGTGAAACTGAATGTATTTGGAAAAATCGAGAAAATTAAGATGACCAAGTCCTGATATACAATTCAACAAAAAATAAGGCACTGCCTACGTTACACAAAGCACTGCTAACGTTACACGTGCGAAAACTGAGTATCTCTACATATAATAAAATTGTAACCGTTGATCTCTGTACATTGCAGATATACAGAAAATAAAAAAGGAGCCAGAGGAATCCAAATGAATGTGAAAGTTTCATGCAATTCTATTAAGTAGTTTTTGCGTGATGCGAGCACAATCATACAGACGGACAGACAGACAGACAGACAGATAGACTTCTAAAAATTGTTGATTTGGGTTCCGCTGCTCCAACATTGACCTCTCCTATCAGTTTTTCTTGAATATCTTCAATGTACAGACATCGAGCTGTTACAATTTTATTATATGTATTATATAGATAAAAAATCACTGCTAACGTTACATATTATTTAAGCTAACAATGTCTTCAAATCTTTGGAAGTTTAACTTTTTTTAATTGGAACGTGAGATATACGTATAATATTAAGAAAATATATAAACAAATTAAATTAAAACGTATTTTAACATGTCTTAAAAAAACTTTTTCGGTTTTGCACTGCTAACGTTACATACGATTTTTGCGGCACATTTACATAACATTTACATTCACATAACTCCTAGTTGGAACATAACTTTTTTAAAAACTTTACGTGTTATGATATTATAGCTAATTTTCTAATAGATAAAACTTGAACGGCTAAATTTAGTCGCAACAAACATGTTATATTTACCTTTTTGTTTACTGAACTACTTCCGACCATATTTTTTTTTTAATCACAACGTTTTATAAAAAGAGCGAAAAGTTTAATTTAAAACGACTAAAATTGAATGCCACTGTTTTCAACAGCTACTATAATATGTTATGAACCCCGCAAGACCCCAGTGCTTGCAATATTTGACAAAAAAAAAAGTACTTGGTTTACTTTCCCAGAAAATCGGCCATATGATAAATTAAAAACATTTCCAAAATCTCTTTGAGTTGGCATAAAAATGAGTGCCTTGCTGTTATACTGCGCTACTTTCCCAGAACATACCAATTTGCTTTTCCAAAAAAGTCGTTAATGTAATATTACTTACTGTAAACATACTTTTTTAACGGAGTGTATAGGATTTAATAGGCAGTTGTGCAAAAAGTAAACAGTTATATGATACAAACTAACATTTCAGCTTTACGATTGTAATGTAAATGAATTGCTTTTGCCAAAAAAAAAAACAAAAAAAAAAAAACTAGATATACAAAAATGCTGTGAAAATTCACCATTTTCACTATTTCATACGATTTCGTACCGCGGCATGGCATTTTCATTGTTCTGCCTGCAATTGTTTACATTGTAAAATCACGCAGTGCCTCTTTCAGTATTCTGTATGCATTTTCAATTGAATGCCGCTTCCTCCGTGGGGGTGCTTGTATCGAAAAAGCACGGACGGAATGCATTACACACAAGTACATATGGGCTGAAATACATATATATATCGATCTTTTGCGCGATTTTATCGTAAGGGTCATTTTCTTGAATTTTACTTTTTGATGCAAATTTGTTCTACATCCCTCAGCGCATCACCTGGTAAAATATTGCAGCTGAAATCCTTATAATCCTTAGAAAAAAATATCAGAATCAGTATATTAATTAACCATCTAATCGCGTGTTCAATTTCATTTGAATATACCAATAAGAAACAGTAAAATAGTAGAAAACACCTCCATGACATTTGTTTCAAATTAATTTTGATGTTCCGGAATTTTGTTTTTATGGACCAAGACGAATTTTCGAAAATAAAAATTGGGCAAAAATCGACAAAAAAATAACCAAGCCAATGTGCATATCAAGTTTAAGCAGAATTTTATACTGAATCCAGATATGAAATCAGAATGAAAATCGGATGATCCGTTTTCGAGATATAGCCTGATATCCGGTTATGCACGCCGAATGCCCAAAATCGTATATTTTAGAGATTATTTCTTGCTGTGTACAATATATGTTAAATTTTTTTGCAAATTCCTTAAAGATAAGACAATACAATATATGAGAAATATTTGAAAATATTAATTTATCTTCCGGTATAGGAAAACTAGAATGCACTCTTTTTTCCTTTGCCCAAAATCGCGGTATGGGATCTCCATGTTATAGTCATCCGATACCGATGATATTCGCCGACGCCGGAGAGTTTTAGCTGTAACAACTCAAGAGTTATTCCCTAAAACGTGGACTTATACTTCTGAAATTTGTTTTTTGCTTCCAATAGTACGCTATAGCGTATGAGTAACCTTGAGTTTTGTTTTTTAGTTGAATAAAGTAAAAAAACAAGTCCCAAACAGCATACATTTACGTTTTGGGGTATAACTCTTTAATTTTTGCAGCTAAAATTCTGAAGTGTTGGATTTGGTGCCTTGATTGTACACAAAGCGCTGTCAGCGAAAATCATCGATATCGGATGACTATAACATGGAGATCCCATACCGCGATTTTGGGCAAAGGAAAAAAGAGTGCATTCTAGTTTTCCTATACCAGAAGATAAATTAATATTTTTAAATATTTCTCATATATTGTATTGTCTTATCTTTAAGCAATTTGCAAAATAATGTAACATATATTGTACACAGCAAGAAATAATCGCGAAAATATGCGATTTTGGGCATTCGGCCTGCATAACCGGATATCAGGCTATATCTCGAAAACGGATCATCCGATTTTCATTCTGATTTCATATCTGGATTCAGTATAAAATTCTGCTTAAACTCGATATGCACATTGGCTTGGTTATTTTTTTGTCGATTTTTGCCAAATTTTTATTTTCAAAAATCCGTCTTAGTCCATAAAAACCAAATTCCGGAACATCAAAAATAATTTTAGACAAATGTCGTGTAGGAGTTTTCTAGTCAGAAAATTGAGAGGAATCCGAATTTCTATGGCGCGGTATCGATTAATTTCCCTTCATACAAATCACCCCACCCTAATGTACATAGATATATATTATGTAGGTACACATGCATTTTTATACGCTTTTGTAGCCTTTAATTCGGCTGCTTCATGCTGCTGTTTCAGAAGAACTATTGACACTTGCAAATCGCTTATTTAGCACTAAGATTTACGAGCGCTTAGCAATAGATTTTTATGTATTGCTTGATGAAATGAACGATGTAATGGATGAACGTTATGAGTTTTCTACATATAAACGTGTGCGCGATTCTATTGTTTTGAGGTTATGCTGATAGCAAGTTTGTTCACCCGAAATAGTAAAAAAGAGATAAAAGGAGGAATCGTTATACAATCAACAATTCTACTTTTGAAAGTATTATGAGAATTTATCGATGCAAATGTAGGTAGACATATTGATATTTGGCTTGTATTTGAACTGAGTTTTTTTTGTACTTTTTGTCAGCTTTGAATTGCAGAGAAACAATGACAACTCATCTAAGGCAAATGCTTTTAAGCCCAAATATGTACATATGTATGTATTCTCTATTGCATTCCATTGCTTTGATAAATAGATGGATAGTTTCAAGTTCATGAAGGGTTTTAAAATGTTTCGTGTAAGATTTGCGTGTATTTTCCGAGATCATGAGAATTCTTTATAACTTTTCCGTAATTTGTTTAATATACATAGCTGCATACGACCGCCTCCGTTTTGTTATTGTACTATTCGTAATAATAAAATTTATTTTCTCACAATTTATTCAACCTTCATTTGAGTTTGTATGTCTTTTGTTTTTATACGTTACTCTGATCTCTTCTTCCGAATTTTCACTACATATTTTAAGGAGTGTTTCATTGCGGTTTGCTCTGTACATCGCCTTTATCCACCAACAAAAAAAAAAAACGATTATATGTTGCTAGAATGTATAAATTTACTTTAAACATCACTTTCTTTTCGCTTTACTGCTCATTTGCGGTGTTTCAGTTCTACTTAATTTTTATTTTAGGTTTTTCTAAGCTATAAAAAATAATACTAAAATATTCCTGCTAACAACATTATTAGCACAAACTTGTGCACATCAATATTAATAGCGATTCTAAATTAAAAATTTCCATCATAATCAAAAAAGTTGAAATTCTTTCGATCGACCTACATACATACTTACTATATACAAATTGATATGTTGAAAATTTTCTTGGCAAAGTTATATGATTTAATCGCAAATTAATAGAGCACTTTCGGGCGATAAGCAAAAAAGTACAACTTGCGATAGTTGAGAAATTAAAAGAAGAAAAGTGAACTGAGGAAGAAAGCAGATTAAAAGTTAATTACTAAGCCAAAACTTCATTCGCCTGCACAGTTTAAACGAGCTGGTTCAGCTGGTTGTGCGTGATTTCAACGTCATTAACATGATAAAGTGGAAATGCAAAGTGTATAAGAACAACAACAATAAAAAAAACATGTTGAAACGAAAATAAAGAAGGTGTGTAAATTGAGGAAGAAGTTGGTAGCTTATAAAAATTCATGCAACATGTCAAGAATACATTGCGCGCTTGGCACCCGATACACAAAACGGTTGGCTGGCGTTGCCAGATCAAGTTTCGAATTACCTAGAAAAAAGAGTTGTGGTAAATTTAGCAAAAAGATAAATGCAAATGAGTTGACAAAAATCTTATATAAGTTTTATGCAGTTTCAGGGTTTTGCCTTAAGGAATCAATGAGTTTGACGTACCTACTGAGCAACTCTAAACTCCATCTTCACCATTTCTCGTACTCGTGTTCTGTATTGCAATTCGCTCCTTCTATACCTTATTAGTTGATTGATCCCTAATGTTCAGATCATTGTTAACAGATGGTTTAATACTAATGCGATATGTGAGCCCTCGAATGCTGGCTCTAATGTCAGCAGTCCAGTGAGAATAATTACCTCACTGTCTAGCACCCTTTAGGTTAGACTGAAGAACAACCTCGTCCCTTTTGCGAAATTCTTAACGCCTATTTTGGATACCAATTTAAGATCGCTAAATGCGACTTTTCCTAGCAGCCGAAGCCTTACCCTGGAGGAAGCAGAGCAGGAACAGAGAATATGCTCCACCGTCTCTTAATCCAAAGCTCATCCTCTGCATTTAATATAAACTGGTCCCTTTTTTAAAGCATGCGGTGCTAAAAGACAGTGTCCTGTTAGGACCCCGATGATAAGTCTACATTCATCCCTTTTTAGGGATAGAAACCATTTAGCTATTAGCTTCGCATCATACGATTTAAATATAATTTTGGACACCCCGCGATTGTTTCCAGGCCTTATCGATCCAGCGCCTATTCACTTACTTAAAAAAATTACAGCTTCCTTTGCAACAACACGCCGAATCACTCACCTTAAACGGTCGTGTGAAATGTGATGTCCGCTGTAATTGTTTTGCTCTAGTTACAACTATGAGTAGATCGTTAAATTCAACTAAAAATTCGTTTTACAATTTAGTTTGTTGTTAGTTGGAATTGGTATAGTTAGTTAACAGTTAGTTTGCCAAATGCAGCAGCGGGAGTTTCATTTTGGTTTATTTGTTTTGTTTTTTTTTTTTGGTTTTTCGGTGGATTTTTTCTTTGTGTTTTGTTTTTCTGTTTTGATCCATTCATTGAAATGATTATTGTTTTTTTTTTTTGCATGTTTTCCTTTGTTTATGACAATGTAATCATAATTATTGCTGTACTTATGCATATTTTATTGTTTGTTGTTTTCAAATACTAATCAGCACGGCATGAGCAAATATACATACAGTGGCTCTCAGAAGTATTTTGCATAATTCATTTATTAAGAAAATGTGAACATTTTCGAATAAAAAACACATCCAAACTCATTTTCAAAGCTCTGATATAAGAACCGATCACAATTTATTGTTCTGTCATGTGAGAAAAATCGAAGATTTCCCCAAAAATAACTCAAATGCGGTTTTGACCGGGGACTGGGACAAAATACCTCTGGAAATTTTGCCAGAAATTAGCAGAGCTCATTACTACACTCTTGAAAGCCATTTCGAAAAAGAACGGATATCACAAAAAATATTAAACAGGTTGTAGATGCATTTATTCACCAAAATTACCAATATGCAAAATATATTTGTGAGCAAAAATTAATGACTTTTTTCGTTTCTTTAATTTTTTAAAAAAGATGAAATGCATTTTGGTTTTTTAATGAATGTGTTTTTGTAGATTCAGATATAATACCATATTAAAAAAAATGTCCAAAATAATTAAAATAAATAATAGCTTAAAAAAACTAAAAAACATGCTTTAATCTTAAAAATCGTACTAAAAATTGAGAAATAATTTAATTAGAAACAAAATGATGAACGAAAATATAAGTATTTAAGGAAAAGCGTGGGGTGCTCAGTATGTCAAAAAATATTTAAAATCGGTGTTTTTTACTAATAATTTTATTTTGACTTTTTTGAGATTTCATATATCGTACTCTTTAATTTCGCAACTAGGTATATTTTTGTACTAGTTGTACGAATCGAATATTTTCATGTTCAAATATTATTGAGCACCCCCACGCTTTTCCTTAAATACTTATATTTTCGTTCATCATTTTGTTTCTAATTAAATTATTTCTCAATTTTTAGTACGATTTTTAAGATTAAAGCGTGTTTTTTAGTTTTTTTAAGCTATTATTTATTTTTAACTTTTTAGTGAAATTTTTCGTTAAAGGATGTTTTATGCGGACGCAAGAATAAAAGTAACAAGTAAGGAAGCCTAAGTTCGAGTGGAATCGAACATTAGATACTCAGCTGTATGCTTTCATAATTTGTTTGCGTTTGATGGAAACACGGTGTACTTTATATAAAGCGAGTGCTGCATAAAGTGGGCGTAGCCACGCCCATTTTCAACATTTTTACCAGTCATCCAACTAAGCATATGGATATTATTCTTTGTGCAAAATTTCATTCCTTTTTGACTTCTAGTTACAAAGATGTCACGTTACAAATTCCCAAAGGGTGTTCCAGAAATATCATTGTTAAAAAGTAGGCGTGGTCATAAACCGATTTCAATAAATTTTTGCATGTCTATTAACACAAGTTATAGAAGTGTATAAACCAAGTTTGGTCATAATATCTCAATTGTTTGTCGAGTTATGGGCTCCGAAATCTCGTAGATTCCTTTGTCTAAAAGGAGGCGGTGCCACGCCCATTTTCCAAAATTTTTGTGTTTTTTGTTTTATGTCCATAGTTGGACTCCTGCCATAAAATTTCAATGATATATCTTTATATTTGACAGAGATATCGCTTAAAATGTTTTTACTCGGTCACTTTATAATACCCATATATAAAAGTGGGCGTGGTCGTCAAACGATTTTGGTACTTTTGCGTCCACTTATTTGTCTAAGTAAATATATCACGCGTACCAAATTTCATCGATATATCTTTAACGGTTTCTGAGTTATGGCCTATAAAACTTTCAATATTTGCCCCTTAATAAGTGGGCGTGGCACAGCCCATTTTCCAAAAGTTCATCAAATTTCTTCATAAGAGCGTGAGCTCAATACATGGGTGAAATTTCATCGCTCCAGCTATATTAGTGACTGAGATACCAAATTTACGATTTTTTCTATATAGGAAAAGTGGGCGTGGTCATGGTCCGATTTCACCCATTTTCAATACCAACCGTGCCAGTCTCGATACCAACCTGCATTCCAAATTTCATCAAAATATCTCAATTTTTGCGCGAGTTAGAGTGCGTACGGACGGACGGACGGACGGACGGACGGACGGACGGACGGACGGACGGACGGACGGACGGACATGGCTCAATCGATTTCTCTTTTCACCCTGATTATTTTGATATATATAAGTCTATATCTATCTCGATTATTTCGTTCTGTTACAATCCACCGTTATGAAATCAAAACTATAATACTCTGTGTACTAGTACAGCTGAGTATAAAAAGAAGTCTGATGGGATGTGGTGTTCTCCGAAATAGATCTACATACATATGTATTTATAACTTCTACCAAAAATCCCAATATGCAGTGAAGTAAACTAGCTTATTATGCACTATTTTCCAAACCCTTTTATTCAAGGTTTTCCGAACTAGTTTGGAAATACAAAATTTCTCAAACGTTTTGTTATATTTTACAATCAGAAAGTGGAGAGAAGTTGAGGTGAAGCATTTGAAAAGAACAAAAAAAAAAAGAAACCTGATTGAATAAATTCGAATTTAGACAACAAAGTTCCGAATACGTTTGTATCGTAATGGTGAGTTATGCTGCCCACGGACCAAGCAGCTGAGGTTCGAGTCCCGAGTGGCGCATTTTTTTTTTTTTTTTTATTTATTTTTTTTTTTTTTAGAGAAATTTTTTTCACCTCACGTTTACAAAACATTGTATAAAAATTGCTTTCCAAACGTGAAATGCAATTATAGAATTAGGGTTCCTTTTCGTTGATTCAGCACTTACTATTAAATGAATTACAAACAAAACCAGTTCTTGCTTTGCATACGTATGTATGTACATGCGGCTGATTTCATTGCAAATACAACAAACCCAAAACAGAAAGCTACAAGCTTCATTTTTTTTGAGTGAATTGATGCATTGAGTTTATCGCCATCGCTATGAGCGATCGCTGGCTGTTGTGCGTTAGTTCGCTCGCTATTTGAGTGGTTATACGTTTTTCTTTGAACATTTGTTTGTGATTTGAGAAGAATGTATTTTTGAGCGTTCGTGAGTGAGTTTTTCCGTACCCTGAAAGCTTGTTGGCTTATATACGGGAGTGAATTGGAATTCATAGAGGCTATTTTGAGGAAAGGTAACTTAAAAGCCACAATGAAGCATGAATTATAATGTTGAATGTCCTACTATATGATGCCGTTGGGCTGTTGATGTCATGTTTCGAATCCGGAGGAGAATAGAAATAATAGAGAGAACACAATAAAAGTGAATGTTTGAAAGATATAATAATTTAGTTAATTTAGTTAAATGTTACAACTTTTAGGATGGGATGAAGTTACATACATACATACATACATACATACATACATACATACATACAGGTGAAGCTAATAAAAGCGTGTCAAAAAAGGCGAATTTTTACCGTTTTCTTAATAAATGAATTATGCAAAATACTTCTGAGAGCCACTGTATGTACATACATACATATGTATGTAGTTAAAGAAGCAGCATATTTAAATATGGAGTACTTACTAGATATTTACAGTCATTACACTTTATTGCTTGCCATAAACAAAATTACTGCTTTATTTGCTTTTTTAATTACTATGGAGATTTTATTCTCTTGCAAATGACCCTGTAAATATGTGGGATACGCATTTTAATACATACAGAAAAGCTTGAAAGACTGAACTTACGCAGCATGAGTAGAGGGAAGTGCGCAGGTACTTAGAAGTCTCTTTAAGCTATCATCCTGCAGATAATGTTGCTTCTAATTTTACTTGCGACTGCAGTATTTATTGTGACACTACTATCTTGAGTGATGTAAAATCTGTATTAAACTCTTTTCTTAGTGAATAAAATACAAGGAAATTTGGACTTGACATCGACATTAGGCTGTCTCGTCTTATAATAAGAAAAAAAGAAAAAACAAGCCACCGTACATCATCCAGAGGTTGCTGCCTGGGCAATGGAGCTCCGCCTCTCCTCTCTTATGCCTGTTTCTGGAGCTTGTGCTTGAGCAGACTGCAGAACGGAGACCACGGAGTGCTAGCAAAGGCTGCTTTCCGATCGAGTAGGTCCCTTCAAGTCGCGAGCCAAGTCGGGAGGTGCGAGACGGCCTCAGTCATGGTTCGAGGTGCGTGGCGAAAGGCATAAAATGCATATATCTTGTCAGGATATATAATTACAACAACAGCAACAAAATATTGAAAAGACCCTTCATTGCAAGGAGTGCGATAGCTGTCTTTCTTGATATTTCGGGTGCCTTTAGCAACATCTCTGCTGCCGCGCTGTTGGAGGCGCTCGAATGGATCGGAATACCTCTAATAGTTCGGCGCTTGATCGAGGACCTTTAAAGTTGTCGGATGGGTGGGGAGTTTCGACTATGTCAATTAATTTTTTTGCTTAATTTGTAACAATTTTTTAATAAAAAAAGTTTAGATACTACTGCAGCTGCTAATTAACAATAAAAAATAGCCAGTTTCATTGAAATACCGAAAATCTTGTATAAAACAAAGCTGTTTATGCAAATAAATAAATATATTACTCTAAAATATGTTCCATGTTTCTATTAAATCCAAAGTGCACAAGGCCAACAGTTTTGTGTCACCACAAGTGCCGGTTTGTTGGGCATTGTGTATATGTGTGTGACTTTATTTGTTAATTTAACACCATAAGCTCTAGTATTAAACGAGGAGAGCGCCCTAGAAAATGTAGAGAAGTTTAAAATTTATGCAAATCCGCTGCTACTTTGGCTTTGGTGGCAGCGATTGTGGCAAATTTTGTGTTTGTGTGTATGTGTGCGAATGTTGATGCTGTTAAACACTTTGTTTTTGTTGTTTATGTAGATAGTATATTTATGCAAAATGCTTTTGTGCAAAAATTTTTTATAACCGAATGCGCAACTATGGTATATAACTGAGCTTTTGTAACGCGCATGACATCTGCAGTGGCATAGATTTACATATATAATAGGCAATTCTACACAAGAGCTGTATATGAAACCAAACTTTGGGTATCTAAAATACCATTACATATCGCACTTACATATTTTAAAATATTGTTAATCGTTTTTGCAATTTTTTTTTTATAACAGCGCTTTTTAAGGCAAATTGTGCGTGATTCTATTTTTTTTATGTATTATTTCTAGTTTATTTGCAATTTATGGCGGTTGATGCTGTAGATGACTTAGCTAAAGCAAATAAATTATGAGTTGAAAGCCAGAATGAAGATTAAATAAAAATATAGCACAAAGCAAAACAAAAACATAAAAAAAAACAAAAAATATCAAAAGCAATGGAATTAACCACAGCAATTTGTTGGCTTTGAAAAGTTCAACTAGCAGAGTTTTGGTTAGCGCAGAGCGGACAGTGCGGAGAATGAAGCATCAGAAAATACGCGCGTAAAACAAAACTCTTTAATTAGCAAAAAAGCATATATGTGCGCAAACGTCAAGCTGTGCAGTCCAAATTTGTATTGTTCTGTGATCTTTGTAATTTAAAATTAAATTTTAAACAAAATTCTTTAATAAAAGTTAAAAATAAAAGTTAATCTAAAGTTTTTACGTCTAATAGTGATATTTTTACCTCAGTTTTTTCAATATTTTAAAACTTAAACAAAGTTATATTTTATTTTATTTGCCAAGGCATTTGTATAGTGTTGTTGGTGCATTTTTGAGTGGCTTAATATTTCTTTGTCTTTTGCTTTTGTGCGTGCATTTCTTATTTGCATTTTGCATAGTGTTATTGTTGCATTCGAGTGCTTAAATTTTATTTTATCATTTGCTCTTGTGCGCGCATTCGTTTTTTCAGTGCAATCTATTTTTCTCTTTTCTTTTACCACAGCTGTTTGCGTTGTTTATTAAACGTCATACAGTGGCACTTAAACTGCTCGCTTCAAACTTTTATAGTGTAAGTGTGTAGATTGTGGTATATACTCTTTTGCTTTTCCACTTATTACCTACATATTTTCCTTTTTTCCTATTAATATCTATTCTACCTTATAATGTCGTGCAGTTATCAGAATTGCTCATTGAAAAGCGATAAGGAACAGTTCGTTTCTTGCTGGCTGTGTGATGGGCTTGCCCATATGAAGTGCGCTGGCCTGACGGGTAGGGTTCTTGATGCAATTAAAGAGAACAAGGGAGTGCGCTGGTCGTGTTTAAAATGCAGATCAACAGATGTTGATCTTTTCAAATTTTTAAGACACACAATAAATGGCTTTTCCGAATTATCAAAGGAGTTATCGGCTCTAAATGATAAATTTAAAAGGCACGAGGAAATGTTTAGTTCCTTCGCGTTGCCAAAACCTTTAAAGAAAACCAAAGCCATTAACCCGCGTAATGAAGAGGTTCAGAGCAACCTTCAGGTCGAATCGGCTGAGCTTTCCGTCGAATTAATCGATTTGGCTTCACCTGGTCCCTACATCGACAAACCTTGTTCCTCCAAAACTGCTTTAGCTGAACAAACGTCTCGGGAAAATTTCGTAACTCCCTCGATCGCTCTTGCATCAAAAGCCAAGGAGCCTGTTCCGAAAGCCAAGGAGCCTGTTACGAAAGCCAAGGAGCCTGTTCCGAAAGCCAAGGAGCCTGTTCCGAAGGCCAAAGAATTGATTATCGTTCCGCGTGATAAATCAGTTTTTGTATCTAGATTTCATAAAGATACAACTGTTGAAGACCTGAAGGCTTTCATATCATCTAAAATTGTTCCTGAAAAACTTTTCGTTAAAAAATTCAATTTTAATTATGAAAGAAATGTAGCTTCTTTCAAAATTGACGTCTCGCCTAAATATTATGACACCGTTTTAAAGAAAACATTTTGGCCAGCCGGGACCTTTGTCCGCGAATTTGAAGAAAGGCCTAGATCCGTTAATAACAACTTACCAAAACTCGTCCTGCCTAGCAATAGCTCAAAAAACTAATAAATAAATCTGCCCTAAACATTTACTATCAAAATGTTCGGGGCTTAAATACTAAATTTACAGACTTTTATCTAAAAACTTTTAATTGTAACTTTCAAATAATTTCTTTTACCGAAACATGGCTTAAACCTCATATTTTTAATTCGGAAATCTTTAGTAAAGAATACCAAGTGTACAGAAATGATCGCTTGAACAGGGTCGGTGGAGGGGTACTAATTGCGGTTCATTCCTCAATTCCATCTGAAGAAATTAATGTAGCTGCAGGGGAATCCATTGAGTTCTTGTGCATTCGGATAAAAGCTGGCAAAGGGCATATTTACCTGGCAGTTATTTACATTCCTCCTTCTTCCGAACAGTCAGTTTACTTTCAAAGTGTTTCCTTGCTGAAACGTGTCGAGTCAAAAAAGACGCCCTTGGATTCTTTAATAGTCTTGGGCGACTTTAATCTTCCGCACGTTTCATGGAGCGAGGAAAACAATGAAATCATGCCGATTACATCTAAGGCTAATTGTACTGACTTTTTAGAAGAAATGTCGGATCTCTGTCTTCATCAGGTAAACGTCATTAAAAACAAATTCGGAAATGTACTTGATTTGATATTTGTAGATGACGTTTCTAATTACTATGTGAATAGAACTGACCCTCTTATTTTCCCTGAAGATGCTTACCATCCTTCATTGGAGTTAATACACGAAATTATAAGCGATGATGATCATTGTTGCTCAAAAACGTCTGATTCGTGTTTTCGTTTTAACTTTGCTAAGGCTAATTATAAAAAACTTAATAGTGAACTATCTAAACTAGTCTGGCCAAACTATGATGGCAACGTTGAACAAAATGTTTTGCATTTTATTAACACGATCCACTGTCTGTTTGATAAATTTGTACCCAAACAGAAATACATATATGTTGAGCCCCTGCATCTGTGGGAAACTAAAGACTTGAGAGCCTTAAAAAATAAGAAATCTCGCATTTTTAAATTATATAAGAAGACAGGCTTGCGGAAAGTCTACCTTCAATACTCAACTTTACGACATAAATATTTTGCATTGAACAAAAAGTGCTACAATGATTATCTGAGAAAAATGAAAATGAACATTTTTCGTAACCCTAAATCGTTTTATGGTTTTGTGAATTCAAAACGCAGAGTGAGCGGATTTCCCTCATCTATGAGTTTTCGGGATTGTGTGTCTAGTGATAATCAAAGCATTGCCAATCTCTTTGCACAATTTTTCGAATCTAATTATTCCAAAGATAATTTAAATTTCAGCATATACCCGTACCATCTTTCTCAAAATAATACAATTAATGTTACCTATATAAATTCAGATGAAGTTTTAGATCACCTTAAATCACTGAAAGAGTCTTTTAGTTATGGTCCGGATATGATCCCCGCATGTTTCCTTAAAAAATGTGTGGATCATATTCATCTACCTTTGTCAAAGCTATTCAACTTGTCATTGAAATTTGGTATTTTTCCTACTGCTTGGAAAGAATC